>CM074724.1:254100596-254418096 GCA_037306005.1 Rhinophrynus dorsalis
GTCTGTCTGTCTCTGTCTGTGTCTGTGTGTGTGTGTGTGTGTCTCTGTGTCTGTCTGTGTGTGTCTCTGTGTCTGTCTGTGTGTGTCTCTGTGTCTCTCTGTGTGTGTCTCTGTGTGTGTCTCTGTGTGTGTCTCTGTGTGTGTCTCTGTGTGTGTCTCTGTGTGTGTCTCTGTGTGTGTCTGTCTGTGCGTCTGTCTGTGCGTCTGTCTGTCTCTGTGTGTGTCTGTCTCTGTGTGTCTGTCTCTGTGTGTCTGTCTCTGTGTGTCTGTCTCTGTGTGTCTGTCTCTGTGTGTCTGTCTGTGCGCGTCTGTCTGTGCGCGTCTGTCTGTGCGCGTCTGTCTCTGTGTCTGTCTCTGTGTCTGTCTCTGTGTCTGTCTCTGTGGCTGCGCGCGTCTGTGTGTGTGCGCGCGTCTCTGTGTCTGTGAGTGTCTGTGTCTGTCTGTCTGTGTCTGTGTCTGTGTGTCTGTCTGTGTGTGTGTGTGTGTGTGTGTATCTGTGTGTGTCTCTCTCTGCCTGTATGTCTGTGTCTCTCTGTGTGTGTCTGTGTGTGTGTCTGTGCGTCTCTGCGTGCGTCTGTCTTGGTCTCTGCGTGCGTCTGTCTCTGTGTGGTCTGTCTCTGTGTGGTCTGTCTCTGTGTGGTCTGTCTCTGTGTGGTCTGTCTCTGCGTGGTCTGTCTCTGCGTGGTCTGTCTCTGCGTGGTCTGTCTCTGCGTGGTCTGTCTCTGCGTGGTCTGTCTCTGCCTGTGGGCGTCTGCCTGTGTGCGTCTGCCTGTGTGCGTCTGCCTTTGTGCGTCTGCCTGTGTGCGTCTGCCTGTGTGCGTCTGCCTGTGTGCGTCTGCCTGTGTGCGTCTGCCTGTGCGCGTCTGCCTGTGCGCGTCTGCCTGTGCGCGTCTGCCTGTGCGCGTCTGCCTGTGCGCGTCTGCCTGTGTGCGTGCCTCTGTCTGTGCGTGCCTCTGTCTGTGCGTGCCTCTGTCTGTGCGTGCCTCTGTCTGTGCGTGCGTCCGTCTGTGCGTGCGTCCGTCTGTGCGTGCGTCCGTCTGTGCGTGCGTCCGTCTGTGCGTCCATCTCTGTGCGTCCATCTCTGTGCGTCCATCTCTGTGCGTCCGTCTCTGTGCGTCTGTCTCTGTCTGTCTGTGCGTGCATCTGTCTGTGTCTGTGTGTCTTTCTGTTTGTCTGTCTCTGTGTCTCTGTGTCTGTCTGTCTCTGTGTCTGTGTGTGTGTCTGTCTATCTCTGTGTGTGTCTGTCTCTCTCTGTCTCTGTGTGTGTCTGTCTCTGTCTCTGTGTGTGTCTGTCTCTCTCTCTGTCTCGTGTGTGTCTGTCTGTCTCTGTGTGTGTCTGTCTGTCTCTGTGTGTGTCTGTCTGTCTCTGTGTGTGTCTGTCTGTCTCTGTGTGTGTGTGTGCCTGTCTCTGTGTGTGTGTGCCTGTCTCTGTGTGTGTGTGTCTGTCTCTGTGTGTGTGTGTGTGTCTGTCTCTGTATCTGTGTGTCTTTCTGTTTGTCTGTGTGTGTGTCTGTCTGTCTCTGTGTGTCTGTGTGTTTGTGTCTGTCTCTCTCTGTCTCTGTGTGTGTGTCTGTGTGTGTCTGTGTGTGTGTCTCTCTCTGCCTGTATGTCTGTGTCTCTCTGCCTGTATGTGTGTGTCTCTCTGTATGTCTGTGTCCTGTGTGTGTGTGTTTGTTTCTCTGTGTCTCTATGTGCGTTTGTGTGTCTCTTTCATGACCCCTTCCTCTTATGGCTGTGTGAGTGTGTTCTGGGCAAGACTTTATTATTTTTGCTACTGACCTATAAAATGTGAATGGTGAGTTGAATATTCTTTATTGTATATTACTGCTGTTTTGAAGAATTATTGCCCTACAGTCTGTCATGTTGTGAGCCATTGTAGGGGAAATATGGTCAATACACAAGAGCAGCAGTGTTATTTCTGTCAGTGTATGATACAGATATACCAGTGTTTCTCAGCCAGGGTGCCGTGGCACTTTCATAGTCTTTAATTTGGTGTCACTTGTACCAGGAAGACAGAGGGAGAAGTCCTGCTTGTCTTGTGTGTGTTTATACAGTGATATCTTTAAGTTGTTGTATATTAATGGCTCCTTGAGGCCTTGTTTGGAGCACCTATCAATGACAGACAGCAGAGACTCTATATTACGGGATCTTTAAGGGTTAATATTTACAAGATCTCACTTTGGAAGTATCCAGGTATGGGGATGATATGAGTTATAGCCCCCAACAGCTGGAGCACCAAAGTTTGCCTACCCCTGCCTTAAAGGGAACACTGGCTGACAGGTGGTGGCTTGGATCCCCTGCATTACATAGTCTCCCTGATGCAACCCTGTTTTTCACTTTTTGTTTCAGAATTTCCAGGAAGCTCTGCGATACATTGGACGGTTGCCATTCCCTCAGGCTGAGAGCAACATGAAGCGCTATGGGAAAATCCTCATGTATCATGTCCCCAATGAAACCACGCAGTTACTGAATGACTTGTGCACTAGCTTTCCCCAGCATGGAGGAGGGAGTAGGGTGAGCCTGTATGCAGTACCTCCTGATAAATGCCTTCTAATAATAACCTCCCAATTTCCTTATTATGGACAAAGTACTAATGACCCTTTCGTTCAAGAGATAACCTCTTCAATCAGTCTTGCATGCCATGTCCATGGAGGCAGACATGACATTTGCTAGCATCACCATTCTTTTGGCATTCTGTTTGAATAGGGACACTCATCCATGTGCCCACATTATAGTTTATTTGCACATACTCATTTTGCATTCAGTGGTTGAGTAAAATTATATAGTCACATCTCATGCGATGCCACAAATCTGTTGAGACTAATTGGAAAAGCATATATATATATATATATATATATATATATATATATATATATATATATATATATATATATATATATATATATAATATAGTCATTGGGTGCAGGTTCCTCGTTTCCCTTCTTTTCTCTTTGAGTGGGGCTCCTCGGATCTCCACTTTCGTGTGGTCCTCCACTTGCCCCTTCCTCCATAGATTAAGGTGGGCCTCCCGCCCATAGATATACAAGATTTTGTGCAAGTGTTTGAATATGCAGAGATAAATGATAGTGCTTGAGCGCCTCCCTTATACTCTGTCACATTGTCGTTTGCACTCCCCCCCGAACCACAAAAAAAAAAAAAAAAACTCGGAGAATAATCCTGTTTCATGTAAAAACTGTTGTTCCTAGCTTTGAAGGAGCAGTAGTATCATTTATTTTTTGATAAATTTTGTTATAAGGATTTTCCTGCTGAGTAAAGGTTTAAACTTTGCGCAGTAGAAAATTGCAGTTTAATTCAAATACCTTTTGAATTTAAACAAAAAAAAAAAAGTCTCAATGGGACTACTCAGCAGGAAAGCCATATGACATAGTTTCGACCCCCACCCCCAATAGAAAGTTAGGATTCTCTTTCAACCCCATTCATTTTAACACTCCTGTATTTAACCCTCCAGTCCAATCCTGAAGAGTTCATTCCAATTTTTGCCAACAACCCTTGTGAGCTGAAGACGTTTCTAGAGCACATGACACGAGTGCAGAGCGACTCCCCTCAGGGAGTATATGACACTCTGCTGGAGCTCCGACTGCAGAACTGGGCACATGAAGTTGACCCACAGGTAACTTTTGATCATCTGTCTGATGCCCTAATCAGTATTTTCTAAACTGAAATTAATGAGGTCTAAGGGACTCTGATCAGTGCACTTTTGTTCATAGAGAATGCGATACCCTTCTTCCAGGAGGGTCATTTTAGTGTTATTGTTGGCCGACTGGTAATCGCATAACTGGAGTTGGCATGTCTGCATTGTGCCGTTCATACTCCATGTACGTTCATACTCCATGTAGGGTGGAGGGGAGAAAACAAATTAACAGTTCTTTCTCATCTGTGAATTGTGTAATTTTAAGAATAAAAACATATTATATTTGCATATAGGCTGATTCCTTGTTCTAATTGACATATAAAGGTCTAAGATATTTCCTTGTACATACATTTGTCTTTTATACTTAAATACTTAGTGGGGGTATTTTATACCTTTTAGCAGCTAGTCCACAACTTACAACTTCCATTTGAATCAGGAAATAGTTCTTCATTCTCTCTGTCTTAACCCACCATCTCATTTTGATTTAACCTGACAACTGACACTTATATGAATTTTTAAAGGTAACCCAGAGCAAATCAGCCTGGTTGGATATACAAAACATCTTGAATTGGACAGAAGGGAATGTCCCAGCATTGTCAGCCATTTACATCCCTGGAGTGGAAAATTGTGAGGTGGACAACCTCAGTAGAACCATGATTGACCCAGTGCTGAAAGAAGATCATCTATGCTCCAGCTGCAAAGTGGCAACATCCAGAATTAGTCCTGATGGAATCCCAACTCAAAACAAAACTCCAAATCTTCTGTTCAAGTACAACAGATTCCATGGTGGCAGCAGTAGATGCCATGATGATCCCATGAAATTAAAGAATGGCATACCTGTTTTCTCCTCTGCCAGTGATTCCAAGGTCCTTGTGAAACTAAGATGGAGGACACTTCTAGTAGCAGTCGCATGGCTGTGATGGGCATGGCTTAATTTTCCAGTTCAACTCTCTGTAGTGGAACAGTGGTGACTCTCACTATCACCTGACTTACTCAAGGTCCAATACATCATCTCAGTTAAGCCAGTCGTGCTTTAACAGCATGGAACTTGAAGTCTAAATTATAAGGCGTGAGGTCTGTCTGATGGTGGCATCAAAATCATGTTGAAGAGTAGAAACCAGTATTGTCCAAAATTCATCATTGATGTGTAGGACTTAGTTTACCTATTTGAGCAAAAAAGTTGGATCACTGTCAATTCAAGTTGCCCCTGTGTCTCAGTTTCCTTTAGCCAAGACACAAACTAGAGATCTTAAATGTAATTCCCTAGAAGTCCAAATTTATGTCTTTCATTAAAAGATTTTGAAGATTCTGGAGCTTCAGACTTTTCTGTATGGTGTGGCACATGTGAACCTTATCGAGATCCAGCAGCTCCTTGAGACTTGAACTTTGTTCTTAAGTGTTACAAGCTGCTCCCTTTGAATCCTTGTCATCTTTGTCCCTGAAGTGCCTTACATGTAAAACTGTTTCCTTTACTTCTACTCCTTCTGCTACAAGAGTCTTGGAGCTCATTGGTCTATCCTGCAGATCCCCTCTATTTGTCCTTCAAGATATGGACACAAGAAGAGCGATAATTGCACACATTGTGGCTTAGTGTCTTAGACACTATGTGATCACTAAATCCTTCAGACAATCCAATGTGCTGTTCATTATTTCAGAAGTTCTAGAAAGGGCAGACCACCTTCAAAGGCTACCATAGCCTCCATGGATCAAATGAACTACAAGACAAGCCTATATTCTCTAATCCAGACTGGCACCCTTCAAAGCTATGGCCCAGCCTACATGTTCCATGAGTACTTCATGGGCCCTAAAATATCAGGCTTTGGCAGATCAGCTTTGTAAAACCGTTGCCACCTCCTCTCCTGTACGTACATTTACAAAGTTCTACAAAATTAACATGTTGCTTCAGAGGATGCCAGTTTTGTACTCAAGGTTCTGCAAGATGCAGTTGTTTAACCACTTTTTTCTCTCCTCCTGGTGTTTTTGGGACATCCCCATGGTCCTGTTGGAAGCGAGAGAGAGAGAGAGCAAGAGGAAATGTTTGTACTCTCTGATGAATCCTTTTCTGTTAGTCCATTGGGTGGGACAGGGCATCTTTCTCTGATAAAACTTGCTCTCTGTTAAGGTCGTGGGTGCCTTGCCGTATTATTTCTTTGTCTTAGTGACTTTACCTTATTATACGCAGCCAAATGTAAACTAGCCATTATGTAGAGGACTGTGTGTGAAATAGGGCAATGGAGAGGTAAGAGTTAACAGTTGACTATGAAGAAAGCATTAAGTGCCCTAATGCCCAGTGGAGGATACTTAAATCCATGATCTCTGTGTCCCCCCAATGGACTAAGAGAGATGGATTTATTGCTGAATTAAAAAAAAAAAAAAAGTCACTGTGTCTTATAGTTTGAATGTGTCTGGGACATTGAGGAACAATCTCCCTGCTTGTTTATCTTTAGGATCAGTGGAACTTGTGTATAAAGATAATGTGGAGGTATTCTGGGGTAAACAGCTTCACTATAGAGAAGAAATAAAAATCCCATTTGATTAAAGAGAGTATTTTTAACCCTTGAATGGTAGAGAGGTCTTTGTGCATCGCTTCACAATGCGTTGGAGACCCTGCTATCATTCAAGGGGTTAAACCCCCCTTTAAGTCAGTGGGATTTTGGGCAATAGTGTGTGGCTTCTAGACTGCAGATATGTATGCCTTTATACATAATAACCAGTAACCTTTGAAATGAAATGGGGTTTTGTTCACTTAATTAACGTGCTTATACCTTGTTTGTCCCATAGGTAAAGAAGCAGCTCCATGACGATGCAATTTATCTTCTGAAGAGTGGACGATTCAAGAATGTGTTTGACAAAGCTCTAGTGCTGTGTCAGATGCACAACTTCCAGAATGGAGTGCTGTATCTGTATGAGCAGGGCAAACTGTGAGTGTGCTCTCTATCTATACCTTCTGGGTAAAAACAGTGAGTGTGCTGTGTCTCTGTGTAAGCAAGGTTAAATATACATTTGCTCTGTATTCGTGTAAGCAGGGTAAACTCTAAATATGCTTTGTATCTGTATAAGCAGGATACACTGTAAATTTGCTTTGTCTGTATAAGGAGGGTAAACTGACTGTGTTCTGTGTCTATATGAGCAAGGCAAACTGTGAGTGTGCTCTGTGTCTGTAGGAGCAGGGTTTATTGTGAGCATTTTCGGTGTCCATAGGCTCATGGTTCATTGTGAATGTGCTTTGTATCTGTATGAGCAGGATAAACTGTGAATGTGCTCTGAATTTTTTTAAAGGGATATAAAATAAACAAAATTAATATCTTGTAATACCTTTTTTATTGGACTAACAATTATGGATTGACAAGCTTTCGGGATAAACTTCCTTTCTCAAGTCTAAAGCATTTCTGAGCACAAGGACACAGAATTCACAGTTAATACGGTTAATACATTGAATTCAAAGCTGTGTTGTTTGCTGGGGTTAACACAGCAGGACTGCTGATAAGACAGGGACCAAGAGAAAATCCACACTCTTCTTGCAGAGGGTTGTAAATACCCTGTGCAAGGTAGAGTGTGGGGGGGGGAGAAAGAGAAGAAAAATACAGGAGATGGTATGGGAGCGGAGAGAGAGTTAAAAAAAAGATTGCACATATTAAGAATGCTACAATGCCAACAATCCAGTATGGGCATGCAGGCATATACAACTTGTGCCCATATAGATAGATATATACATATTATACATACATACATACATACATACATACATACATACATACACATATATATATATATGTATCTAAACATGTGCACACAATATGTTAGGAATGCATACTAAAACATATATCTATACACAAGTACTAGTACATATATGTATACATACATAATATATATATAACTAGTTGAACAGCCCGTTACACGGGCCACAGTGCCTCTGGCAGCCGGTCGCAGGGCAGTCACGCGCAGTTGAGACTGCCCGCACCACGGCTGATACAGAGCTGGACGCTCCTTCTGAGCTCCCAGCTCTGTATCAGCCACGGCGCGGGCAGTCTCTACTGCGCATGACTGCCGCACGCGCAGCAGTGTCTACTGCGCATGTCGGGCGTTACACACGATTTAGCAAATTATTATATAGGATATGCATATACCTAAATATGTACACACAATATGTTAGGAATACATACTAAAACATATATCTATACACAAGGACTAGTACATATACATATATGTATACATACATAAACACATACATACATGCATGCATACCTACATGTACATATATGCACATAAACCCATATATACATATACAATAGTCCACCCACATTATATATATATATACGCCTGCATGTATAAGAGTATGGGAAAGCATATGTCAGTATGTATACTTAATATGTTAATAATAATATGAAACCTGTCATTAGAATGTATGTTAACGTGTATATATATATATATATATATATATATATATATATATATATATATATATATATATATATATATATATATATATATATATATAATATGAGTAAGATAATGATAGAGGGGTCATGTGAAACATTGATAGTGGGATAGGAAACCCAAATCAACATTTAGTCCTCTATTCTGTTAAAATATAATAATTCTGGCTTCAAAAGTTTTTCTTTCTTGGGTATTTCTAAAGTTCCCTTTGAGCACTTTGATTTTTAGGTCCCTAATTGAGTGTTCAGGCTGGGTAAAATGTAGGGTTGCACCGATACCGATACTGGTATCGGTGCCGCTCGCGCAAATGCGGCTGATGCCAGCACCTATACCCTGTGTCAGGGTCGGTGCTGCAGAGAGGGAGCCCAGGGAGCTGCTCACAATGCTCCCCGGTCACCTCTCTCCTTCCTGCAGCGTTGGAGCGTTGCCGCGGGTTACCATGGCAACGCTCCGACGCTGACCTCTGCCGGGGCTCACGAGAGAACAGTGAGCACCCGGCAGAGGACAGTAAGGGAGGCAAGATGGGGCAGCTGGTGGTGAAAGAGGCAGAGAGGGGGGCCAAGAAAGGAGCAAAAGGAGGAAGGATCAGGAGAGAGTGAGAGAGGCAAAAGGGTGAGTCAAGGAGAAGGAGGGGGATCAAAAGGGAGAGAAAAAGCAAAGGCAAAAGAAGGGGGCTCAAGAGGGGTAAAATGAAGTAAAAGGTAGGGATCAAGAGGGGGAGAAAGAGTCAAAAGGGGAGAATCAAGAGGTGGTGTGTGTATATTTTTTTTTTCAAGTACTCACCAATACCAATACTTTTTTTTGTGGTCATTTGTCAGTTTTCCAAGTACCTAAAGCATATAGGTACTTAGAAAACTGGCAAATGACTGCAAAAAAAAGGTATCAGTAATTGGTATCGGTGAGTACTTGAAAAAAGTATCGGTACTCGTACTTGGTTTTAAAAAATTGGTATCGGTGCATCTCTAGTAAAATGGTGTCCCACAGGGGTGCAGTAAGATCCTTTGTGATGTTTGGTAGAGTGTCTGTGCATGTTCATTCTGCCATTTAATTGCTGTGTGGTTTCCCCAGTGTAGCACCCTAGGTGGCATTTGGTGCAATGTATCATATATACCACATTGCTAGATATGCAGGAGTATGATCCTTTAATGCTGTAGGTTTTGTTGTTGTGGGTGGCTTTATTGTCTGGGCATATATGCTGGCATAGTTTGCATTGTCTGGTACCTTTTTCTGTATTCTTCTCATCAGTGTGTAGTTTCCTGCCGATTAGTTTTTATTGAAGGTTTGGTGGTTGTCTAAAGGCCTAACTGGTTGGTATGAGTGATTCCAATTCTGGTTGTAGTTTCTTAGGGAAGGATTTGATGAGCTCCCTGAGTTAAAGGGATAGTAATACTTACATTTTACTATCCCCCATCTTGTAGCCCTTGCTTTTTTCCCTCTTCCATGACGTCAGTGTTCTAGCTGACAGCAGGGGAATTCGGACAAAGTTTTCTCTGTATCTGTACCTTCAAGGTAAACTGTAATTACACTGTATCTGTATAAACTTGGTAAACTGTAAATGTGCACTGTATCTGTATAAGCAGGGGAACCTGAGTGTGCTGTGCATGTTATGAGCAGAGCAAACTGTGTGTGTGCTCTATAGTTTATGAGCGGGTTAACATGTGAATGTACTGTGCATCTGTATGAGCAGGGCAAACTCTTGAATGTGTTCTGTATCTGTATGAGCATGGTAAATTTTGAGTGTTCTGAGTATCTGTAGCAGTAGGGCAGCCTGTGAGTGTCCACTGTATCTGTTTGAGCAGGGCAGACTGAGTCTGTTTTGTACCTGTACCAGCAGGGCAAACAAAGTGTGTTCTGCATCTGTATGAGCAGGGTAAACTGTGAATGTGCACTGTATTTGTATGAGATGGGCAAATTGTGAGAGTGCACTGTATTTCTATGAGTAGGGCAAGCTGTGAATGTTCTGTGTATTTGTATAAGCATGGCAAACTGTATGTGTGCTGTGTATCTGTACCAGCAAGACAGGCTGTGAGATACTCTGTATCTGTACCAGCAAAGCAAACTGTGAATTCCCACTGTATCTGTATGAGCAGGGAAGATAGTGTGTGTTCTGGTTGTGTACTAGCAAGACAAACTGATTGTGCATTGTATTTTTATAAACATCAAACTGGGAGTGTGTTCTGTATGTGGACTTTAAGACCAATATGTGAATGTGTGTTTATTTGAATTCTCAGGACAGTAGTAGAGTATATCTTATACTTACTCATTCTCGTCTGCCTCCCCCTTTATGCCTCATTGGCCAGTTTCCAGCAGATCATGCATTACCACATGCAGAACGATCAGTACCAGAAAGTGATAGAGGCCTGTGAGCGATATGGAGAGCAGGAGACTTGCCTTTGGGAACAAGCACTCAGCTACTTTGCACGCAAGGAGGAAGACTGCAAGGAACACATTGCCACGGTCCTGGGGCACATTGAGAGCAGGAACCTCATGCCCCCCCTACTTGGTGAGACCCTAACACTCATATTCAGGGAGCAATTAAGAATAGGAATTGCATGCAGTGCAGCAGATGCTAAGGCAGGTGTGTGCAACATGATGCGTTCCAGCTGTTGAGAAATAAAACTCTAATCTGAAATAATGGGAATTGTAGTCCACAACAGGTTCATTCTCTCAGGTTGCCCACCTCTGTCCTAAGGGCTTGAGAAGCAATAGACACATGTCACCACCACATTTCTAAATATGCCACTTCTGGGCAACTTTTTTTCTACTCTCCATCTGTTGATGAACTACAGATATCATCATCCTCTAGTGGTGGAGTTTCTAAGCAGCCTTCTCAGAGGCATAGACCTACTGTTTACAGAACTGAAGTAAGATCAACTCTAGGGGGAGATTCACTAAGAGGTGATAAAGTAGAGATGACTTCTCCATATGTTATTCTATGGAGCCTATCCACTAAGATCTCCAAAGTTGAAGAAATCTAATGACATCTGCTCCATAGAATAACATAAGAATTGAAGAAGTGATAAACTGGAGAAGTCATCTTCACTTTATCACCTCTTTAGCACTGCTTAGTGAATCTCCCCCTAGAAATCTAATAGCACAACATAGCAGATAATACTGGTTAACAGAAGCAAACCAAATTAAGTCACAGCTGTTAAATCTTACAATTGTATGTAAACTGGCAGACATAAAGTAAAAACACTTGGGGTGCCAGTTAGGTGAGCCTGTCTGGCCCTGGAAAGGGTAAGGCTGAATAAAATTACATCTAGAAAGATAGTTGCACTTAACTTTGCAAACCGCTTCCTACAAAAACATCTACTATGGTATTTTCTTTGTCTCCAATGTGGAACACAGACTACATAGAGTAAAGTTCCCTCCTCTTGGAGGGCAGGGCACTTCAGAAAAGGTAAGGCCTCTGAGGTGGAGACTCCCATCTTCTCTTCACTCTATCCTGCCACCACTTCCAGTTTCAAGTGACCTTCCCAGAGAAGTGAGTGTACGGACACTGTTCTTTTAGTTAGACTTTATTTTTCATGCCTAGTAATAATCCCCCATTAGGTGGGCTCACATTAACTGGCTTCCTTGCTCATGGATTGTCCAGGTCACAGGTTAATTACTGGACCTTAAAGGGATGGTAATACTTCATTTTAACTTTATTTTATTTTGTAGGCATTAAAAAAACATGAAGAATGATATAAGTCTTATCTCTGAAACCTTTATGGTTTAAGAGATATTCACAAACAAAGTATCCCCCCCTGTTCAACCAGATCAGAAGGGAGATGCCCAGGTAGACTGCAGAGTGGGACAATCTTCAATTAAGATAATGGAAAAAGCTGAAAAACTTGTCAAGGGGGGAAGGGCTTTCATTGTTTTCATACAAAGAAAATTGTCCCCTTCTGTTATCTGTACTGTCATACAACCAGTCTCACATCTGAGAAGAGATGGCTTACACTAGGTAAAAGGGGCGGGGAGGGGAACTTTGCTTGTGAATCCTATATAATAATTCGCCAAGTTGTGTGTAACGCCCGACATGCGCAGTAGACACTGCTGCGCGTGTGGCAGTCATGCACAGTAGAGACTGCCCGCGCCGCGGCTGATACAGAGCTGGGCGCTCCGAAGGAGCGTCCAGCTCTGTATCAGCCGAGGCGCGGGCAGTCTCCACTGCATGTGACTGCCCCGCGACCGGCTGCCAGAGGCTCTGTATCAGCCGAGGTGCGGGCAGTCTCCTCTGCATGTGACTGCCCCGAGACCGGCTGCCAGAGGCTCTGTATTAGCCGAGGCGCGGGCAGTCTCCACTGCATGTGACTGCCCCGCGACCGGCTGCCAGAGGCACTGTGGCCCGTGTAACGGGCTGTTCAACTAGTATCTCATAAACCATAAAGGTTTGAGAGATAAGACTTATATCATTCTTCATGTTTTTTTAATGCCTACAAAATAAAATAAAGTTAAAACGAAGTGTTACTATCCCTTTAAGCCTGTGGATTATGACTTGACTTACTAAGTTTCTCTGAATCGCTTCACTGTACTACAAATGGGAGACTGAAAATTGAATATGCATGTACACAAATTTGTGAAGTCTCCCTGATATGTCCCTGAGAGACTTTCAAGTGCAGCGTTTAGGATTATAAAAACAAAATCCAGTATTTCCAAGCATGTGGCTTTATTTCTTTTAATTTTCACTTCTTCCGCGTTTTTATTTATTTTCTTTTATTCTTTCATTCAGTGTGTTGTCTGTTGCATTACAAATAATGTTCAATTTGTAAACATTGTAATGAAGTTGTCAGCTAAAATAGGGAGATCACAATTTCACAGATATATATAAATATAAGATGAACTTATTGAAGCAGTAATAGAGTGCTCAATATTTATCATCGTTTTTTCATCTTTTGGTATCAAGATCACAAGAAGGATTCTATATAACTAATTAGCAACACTTTGCATTCATTCATTAATCATTTGTTCAGTTCTTCTCAATGGAAGAAGGAAAACCATCACTAGGGGCTTCAATGATCCCATCTGACTCAGAAACATCCTTTTGTCATCCAGAAATGGATTTTGTTCACCACAGACTCCAGCCTGTTGGGCTGGAGTGCTACCAAGGGTCCCCTGATGGCCCAGAGTCTCTGGCCCAAGGAGACTAATCTTCTAGCAATCAAGCGATCCACCTAGTACTACATCACTGGTCTCAACCAATATCAGAGTCTTCAGTGAAAATCCAGTCAGACAATGCAACAGTGGTTGTTTATATCAACTGTCAAAGAGGAAGCAGAAGCATGTCAGCTTGGACAGAGGTTCTGGAGATCCTTTATTGGACCAGGTATCACGTGCCAAACTTCTTTGTGGTCCACATTCCAGACGTCAACATCTGAATCCCAGAAATTGGGAGCTCGACCGGGGTATGTTTGACCTGTTTTTCTGCAGCAAGGAATTGCCATCAATGGATCTCATGGCCTCCTGCCTGAACTGTGAAGCTTAGTCATTCTGAGCCAGGTTTAGGAACCCTCTGGCGTTTATGATGGATGTGATGTCCGTGCAGTGGAATTTTCATCTCGCACAGTGCATTTCATCTGCCTCCCTTGATTTCCAGGGTGCAGAGAAACCTGGATACGGAGGGCTCATGTCATCCTGATCGCTGCATTCTGGTCCCTTTAGGCCTGGTTTTCGGATCTTTTCAATCTGTTCATAGTTGAGCCTTTTTGCCAGCATCTTGAAAAAAGGGGTTTATGGACTGTCAGTTCTACTCTGCTCCAGGCTAGAAAACTGGTTTCATCCAAGGCCTATCACAGGGATTGGACCCTTTTCTACAAGTGGAGTGCCGATCTTGGTTCTCAGCTGGGTCCTTTCAGATTCTGATGGTTATGGCTGTTCAAGATGGTGTTCAGAAAGGCATTCGCTCTCTCAATGTGCAGATCTCAGTGCTTTCTGTTCTTTTCCAGCAGAGTATTGCTTTGGTCGCTGATGTGAAGACCTTTGTTCAGGGGATAGCTCATGCTTACCCTGGCTTTTGAGCTTGCACTCCCCTATGAGACTAGAATCTGGTACTAGGAGTACTCCAGATGCCTCCATTTGAGCCTCTTTTTGCTGTTCCCTTGTGTCAGCTGATGCTCTCACCATTCTAATACCCATTGTATTCATTCGGCTTACCTCCAGGCCTTGTCCTGTAAATACCCTTTTGTGTTAAATCACCGGGACAAGTTGTTTTTTTCAATCTCCTCGGGTTTTTTTGACCAAGGTTGTTTTGGAGTTTCACATCAGCCAGGAAATCTGACTCTCTATTTGTCACATCTGTGTGTTGTCCTGCAGACCAGACTGCATCTAAAGTTAGGCGTATGTCCTCAGGAAGAAACCTATTTCTTTTAGATTCACAGTACATTCCACCAGATCGGTGGATGCAGTGTGGACCTACAACAGTCAGATCACTTCTGAACAGTTGTGTGAAAGTGGAAATGTGGTAATTGCTCACTTCACCAATGCTATCATGTGAATATCCTGGCCTCGGCCGAGACCAGCTTTTGTCAGAAGGTCCTTCAGGCTGTGGTGCCTGTATAAGGGTCCTTCTAAATTCCTTATTTTCTATTTGACTATCAAAACAATGCTGGTTTCCTGTTTGTTTGCAGTTTTTTGGTGTGTAAGTTTGGTGTCTGACACCTTAGGTTCCCATGTTCCATTGGACAACAGAGAAAAGAGTATTTTAGTTAGCTTACTATTAAATAATTTTCGCTTAGTCTGTGTGTAACAACAGACTCCCACCTGGTGAAGAAAACAGTGGTTTGAGTCTCTGGGCAGAGTGGTCCTCTTGTGTTCCCTGTACAGAGGATTTCATTTTCTCTGTCGTCCAGTACAGGTTGCTGGTAACTTTGGGTAAGCGAGCTGCCCCTTTAATTGTAGGCAGGATCAATTCTAGAATTGTATGCAGGAGGTGGAGCCTACCTTCCCTCCTTGGCTGCAGCTAGCCAACCAGCTCCAAAAAGATTTGTTCCTTGGTGAAGACATAGGCAAAAGAACAGTTCTGCTATAGTTTTAGAATTTTTTTATTTTTCTGTTAGAAATGGAATACCGCCATTAGGCAGATTACCAAAACTGACAATGCCCTTAAAGGGATAGTAATACTTAAAATGTAAAAAAAAATATGTTGTAGGGTTTATCCCCCTGAGTAAAACAAGAGTACTCCCACTGCTGAAAGGTGTTTCATTCAAAAGTTATTAATTTTCAAAGTTGAATTTTTTAGGTGCAATATCACAGTGGCCTGAAATTGTACAGTGGCGCTGTTGCTACACGATCCTATGGACAGCTCTGGTCAATTGACCATAAATCTCCATAGGATGGTGTAGCAACAGCGCCACTGTACAATTTCAGGCCACTGTGATATTGCACCTAAAAAATTCAACTTTGAAAATTAATAACTTTTGAATGAAACACCTTTCAGCAGTGGGATTACTCTTGTTTTACTCAGGGGGATAAACCCTACAACATATTTTTTTTTACATTTTAAGTATTACTATCCCTTTAAATGTGGCTATTTCAGTATCCAGCTGCTTTTTGTGGACCTTAAGCCCTGGGAGGGAAATCTTGGCTACAATTTCTTTCCTCATGGTAGTCTGAAGACAGAAGATCTGCAGGAAAGGTGAGCAACCCTTTGAGTGCTGCAGGTACACATGCCCCACAGTGACCCTCCGCACAGGGTTTTACCTTTGGAGTTCTTATTGCACACTCCTACACTCATTAGGTCTATCTGTATGGGTCTTGGGTGTTTTGGAGCAGGTTTATGTGGTACTTTAACCCCTTAGTTCCTGGTTTTTGCATCTTTTGGGGGTTTCCTGGCACTTTTCCTACTGGTTTAGTGTTTTTTGGGCATGTTCTAGTGATGTTTCATGCATTTATTTTACTGTTTCAATTTTGTAAAATTTGAGTTAAAGGCGTGCTTTACCGCATAGGCGCCATTGTTCCATTCACTCCTATGGGGCTGTACAGTTTGGGACATATCTCTGCAACCGCTTAACCTAGCGGCTTCAGAGATGGCTCATTTTTCTTGTTTGCCCTTGCTCTATCATCCGTTTCATGTTTCCAGTGTGTTGGGGGGGGCTCAGGGGGCTTCGGGCATTTTGTGCCATTTCCAGAACGAGTATCCTAAGCAGGGCTTGGATGCTCCTTCTCTCCTCTGCTGATTAACCCTTTCCCTGCCAAATAAGTCTATTTTAGCGATTTCTGGGGTGAAACCCTAATCCTACACACTGTACCTGGGTGGTTTCTTACACTGTAAGGTTATTTGACACTATGAGAATGTCTATACTGTTGGAGCTTGTGGCCAGACCTAAGACTAAGGATGCTGGGGTCTCTGTATACCCTATTGCGCTTCCTGTCATTCAGGGTTACCTAGAGAATTCTCAGGTCATTTATGCCCAGCATGTTCTGATGTCCCTGAGAGTCTCCCAGGGACCTCCAGCCATGTGTTAGACAGTTTGGGTGCAAGAGTTCAAGGCTGCTACCAGGGACCTTAGGTCTACATTGCAACTCTTTCCATCCCAGTTACAGGGGGTCGTCTTCCATTCTTCCGTCAAGTCTTCCTTGCCAAAACCTCAGGGAGTACCTGACGTATCAGATTGCTGGTGGATTCAGATGTTGAGGAATGTTCTGCTGTGTGCCCCTCTCAGTTTTTTGGGGATCTTTTTGAGGCTGATCCTGAGCCCTCGGCTGAGGGCCTGATCAGGGCTGTTTTACATACCTTTAACATTCCCTTAGTTCAGGAGGTTCCTTCTGATCCCTCTGATCTGTTTCAGGAGCCTAAAAAGCCCCTTACTTGCTTTCCACCTAACCTCACTCTTGACCGCCTTGTGTCTGAAGAGTGGAAATCTCCGGACAAGAAACCTTCTGTGTCCAAGAAAATTGCCAAGCTTTATCCCTTCTGTGAGGCAGCGCTTGCTCAGTGGGTTCATCCTGCCAAAGTGGATGCTCCTGTCTCCAGGCTATCTAAGTCTACTGCCTTGCCAGTTTCTGATGCGTCCGCTCTGAAGGACTGGACTGACAAGAAAACTGAGGTCTCCCTCAAGTCCATTTTTGACACTGCTGGTACTGCCATGCGTCAACATGTTGGAGCTTTGGGCGATATTTCATGCCCTTCGTCATTGGACATCTCACCTGGAAGTCTGTCCAGTCCGGGTACAGTCCGACAACGCTATGGCCGTGGCTTATATCAAAAAGCAGGGCGGAAAAAGAAGTCTCGCCGCTTGATTAGAGGTCAAAGGTATTTTTTCCTGGGCAGAAGAACATGTTCCTGCCATATCCGCAGTGCACATTCCTGGTGTAGTTAACATCATGGCGGACTTCTTCAAGTCAACAAAAAGTGGACAGCGGAGAGTGGGAGCTGCACCCAGAGGTGTTCACCTTCATTGTTCAGAAGTGGGGTCTTCCTTACATCGACCTGATGGCAACAAGACACAACAGGAAGGTTCCAAGCTCCTGCTCTCGTTGGAGGGACCCTCTAGCTCTGGCGGTGGATGCAATGTTCATTCCTTGGTTATTTCCTCTGGCCTACATCTTTCTTCCCCTCCCACTGTTGCACAGGGTGTTACGGAAATTGCAAATGGATCGCTGTCCAGTCATTCTGATTGCTCCGTACTGGCCTTGCCAAGCTTGGTTTCCGGAGCTTCTGGATCGGTCAGTGGCGGAGCTATTCTGGCTCCCTTGAAGTCCGGATCTTCTTCTACAGGGTTACCTGTGGAAGGAGGATGTTCATCTGCTGTTTTTTTCGGCTTGGAAATTGAATCCGCAATATTGAAGAAGAAAGGTTTTTCTTCTGGGGTGGTGGCTACTATGCTCAGTGCCCGCAAACCTTTTTCTTCCAAGATCTTCCATCGTGTCTGGTCGACCTTCCTATCTTGGTGTGCTGACAAGGACCTGTCTCAGGAATTTGATCTGCCTACGGTCCTGGCCTTTTTGCAGGACGGTGTGGATAAGGGCCTCAGTTTGAGTTCCCTTAAGGTTTAGACTTCTGCTGTCTCTGTTTTCTTTCAGAGGTGCATTGCCATCCTTCCTGATGTCAAGGTTTTCTTCCAGGGTGTTGCTCATACTTTTCAAGCCTTCAAGAATACCGTGGGATCTTAACTTGGTTTTGGGCGTTCTTCAGCTCCCTCTATTTGAGTCTTTGGCTACTATTCCTCTATGCCTGTTGACATGGAAAATGGCCTCTCTCTTGACGATCGTGTCCATTCGCTGTGTCGCGGAGTTACATGCTCTATCCTGTAGACCACCCTATTTGTTGTTTCACAAGGGCAAGGAGGTGCTTCGCACTTCTCAGGAGTTTCTCCTGAAGGTGGTTTCGGAGTTCCCCATCAATCAGGAGATTGTGGTGTCTTCTTTCTGCCCAGACCCCACCTCTGACAAGGAGAGGGATCTGCACTTGTTAGATGTGTTGCGTTGTCTCAAGTTTTATGTACATCGCACTGAGTCTATCAGGTAATCTGATGCGCTGTTCGTCATTCCTGAGGGTCCCAGGGCAGGAAGACCTGCATCCAAAGTGACTATTGCTTCTTGGATCAAGTCCACTATTCGTAAGGCTTACAAGCTGAGGAAGAAGCCTGTTCCCTTTCGGGTCACGGCTCATTGTACAAGATCTATTGGGGCTTCTTGGGCTTACAAGAATCAGGCCTCCACTGATCAGTTGTGCAAGGTGGCCACTTGGTCATCTGTGCACACCTTTTCGAAGCACTACCATGTTGATGTACTGGCATCGGCTGATGCCAGCTTTGGGAGGAAAAATCCTGGAGGCAGTCTTGCCTGTCTAGGATCTTCTTTGGTTCTTGGTGCTTCTTTCACTTTTGAACCCTGTTGGCTCTACTTCAGTGTGCTGTGTAACAATTTGGGGTGTTGTTACCCCTGTTTAGTGTCCCTTGACACTTCATTGTTTTTTTGGGGCTCTCTCTGATCTGGTGGTTCATATCTGCTCTGGTGACTTTAAGGACTTTGTGCCTGGTCCTTGCCTTCCTTCCCAATTCTGGGAAACAGTTACCTGTATTGGACGACAGAGAAAAGATGATTTTCGTCTTACCTGTTAAATCCTTTTCTCTTAGTCCATACAGGTTACTGGTCTCCCACCCTGTCAAGGGACCATGGGCTCTTCACAGGAGTCTTCTTTTCCTTCCACTATCTTGTCAATAGTTAGTGTCTCAAATCTTTCTGGGGCTGGTTGGCTAGCTGCAGCCAAGATGAGAAGGTAGGCTCCACCCCCTGCCTACAATTAAAGGGGCGAATTGCCTACCCAAAGTTACCAGTAACCCGTATGGACTAAGAGAAAAGGATTTAACAGGTAAGACTAAAATCCTCTCATGTCCTCTAACTTCTGCTTTATGTTGACTTATCCATACGTTGAAACTGGAAGTAGGAAGTGGGGTAAAGTAGAAAAAAGATGGTAGTCTTCACTGAAATCCTTTTTTCACTCATTCCCTGTGGGTCTGTTTTTTTTTTTTTGTTTTTTTTTTTTGTTTTTTTGTTTCTTTTAGGCCTTATTCACACAGTGATACCCATGTGGCAACATCACTGCCCCAGTCGTATATCCAGTGTCCTGTCAACTGTGCTCCCCATACAGGTGGTGTGAACTTTAAATAAGCTGATCCTAGCAGTTCAATCACCTGTTTGAGCAGCCTGCAAAGTGGCCCTGCACCTATTTTTGGGCGACTCTGCCACCATAGTCTGTGTGCACAAACCATCAGACTACAGAGGTAAACTCCAGAAATATCATTTTTTTAACTTACCTAATTGTGTATAGGTTGATATATTTTGTATTAACACTGATTACATTTGTGGCAATTATCAGCTTAAAACCTGCAGCTCTGTAAAATATGCTGTTTTGTTTATGAAGAGATGAGAAGTGCATTGCTATTCATCTTCATACAGTGTGGTGTGTATAGTGTCCTCATACAGGTGATTACACAGCCTAGTTGGTGTTTTGTTGAACAACTTTTATGTACTTAGTGTATGGAGATACTTGGCATCATTCTTACATGTGGCTCCTCTATTGCAGTGGTCCAGACTCTGGCCCATAACTCCACAGCCACCTTGTCTGTGATTCGGGAGTATCTCATCAGTAAAATGCAGAAGCTGAGCCAGCAGACGGAGGAAGACGAGAGGGTCGTACATCAGTACAGAGAGGAGACTGCACGCATTCGCCGTGAGATCCAGGAGCTCCGCACCAGGTGAGGAAGGTGAACAGGGATTAGATCTTAGAGGGAAATATGTGAGCTTTACACAAATGTAGCAATAGAGATCTATTTTTGTAACACTAATGATGGAAGGTACAGGAACATTAAACCATGGGAGGAACTCCAAGAAATCTGAATCAGTGCAGACAAAACTGAAAGTGCTTTGAAACCAGTGGAGGAAGATGTTGAGATCCTCAGTGGTTGAGGAACAAGGTGGCAGATGTATAAGCTATGTACCAAAGTAAGGACAAACACAGGGTGTGGGGATCCACAGCAGATGATAGAGCTTTAGGAAAGTATAGGAGGTATATGTAAGGTTAGATATTGGAATGGGAAAGCAGTGTTTGATGGGGTGTGAAGGAGAACTTGGTGAGAGCACAGTAAGAGCTGAACCAAGCAAAAAAGGGACAACTTGAGAAGATGTAGAATGCAGAACATACTTCCACAAAGCAATGTGTTACACACCACTGGTCTTTAAACTGCTAAATTAAAACTACTACGCCTTAAAGGTGAAGGAACTGCTTGCTTACATTCAGCAATAGTTCAAGAGATAACTCAAAATATAGAATACATAGATGCATTAATAGCAATCGATTGGTGTCTCTGTATATTTAGAAACACAAGCGTGGTGTGGTGAGATTAATCATTAGCAATTCCATTGTAACCATAAGAGACATGTTAACACTAAATATTCAGAATTCACTACTCAGAGCAGCTACATTGACAAAGGCATAAGTACAGTAACACTCCACAATAATGAAAGGTCTCCATTCACTTGAGTCTGGCTGTGAGCACACACCCCAATGAACAGCAGACACCATTATTGGAAGCAGGATAACTGCTACTGCTGCAAGTCGAGTGCGGTGCTTGCAGAACATTAAGCCTGTCATATTCCAGAGCAGGGGTAAGGAAAATACACAGCTGTAGCTTAACAATTTTTGTGTGCCATGTTTGATACTTGAATCATTTGATTGTTGCCCAACAGGCCTTAAAAAAAGCCTTGTTAAGCAATGTGCTTACACCCATTTACATTTTCAGGCATATTCAATACCCCCTCTAGTACAATTTGTTTACCATAGAACTGCTCCAGTTTTCTTTTTAAAATATGGCCCTAGTATTTCAAAGTAACATATAATTGTGAACTCATCCTGTTATAGAAACTTTGTACATTCCCTATTGCCCCTGGTCCAGGAGAAGGCAAAAAAGCCCATTGAAGCCACTTCCTCACCTCCAGAGGACAGGACACTTTAAAAAATAAAGTAAGGTCTTTGATGCGGAGAATCCGATCTTCCCTCCACTTTAACCCTGTTTCCACTTCCAGTTTTATGTGACTTCCCACAGAAAAAGGTGCACTGTTCTTTTAGTTAGACTTAGTAACATAGTTGATGAAGCTGAAAAAAGACATGTGTCCATCAAGTCCAGCCCATGCCAAATCACCCCTGTTGATCCAGAGGAAGGCAAAAAACCAATTGAAGCCATTTCCAATTAAACCCCAAGTGGTTAAACAATTCCTTCCTGACTCCAGTCAAATAGGTCTCTTGATCAACAACCTGTCTGAATTGAAGCTATCTGTCATAATTATCAATATTGTTCTGTGCAACATAGGTATCCATTGTTTTTTTTTTTTTTTTTTTTTTTTAAAGCAGTTACAGTATCTGCAAGCACAACATCCCGAGGCAAAGAATTTCATAGCTTTTTGAGACCCCCTTTGGGTCAAAAGAAAATAATTAGCCCACACTCTCTCAAAAATGGATAGAAGA
This sequence comes from Rhinophrynus dorsalis, assembly GCA_037306005.1. Lineage (NCBI taxonomy): Eukaryota > Metazoa > Chordata > Amphibia > Anura > Rhinophrynidae > Rhinophrynus > Rhinophrynus dorsalis. Next base: position 254,122,637 of record CM074724.1, read on the forward strand.
GTTATAAAAACAAATTTTATTCCAGCAGGGCTAAAAGCATGAGGCAAAAATGTACCTACATGTCAAGACACAGGACATGACCGAATATTGTAACATGTTTCGCTTGTGAACCATGCTTGATCATAATACAAAACAGGCCCCCATAACCCTTTGAGTGCCAAAGGGGCATGCAATGCATTGCAAATAAATGTGTTTCGTACCTCTCTGGCACTCAAAGGGTTAAGTTCCTCAGTGATGTATTTATCAAGTAAAGTATTTGTTTTTCTACTAAGCAGCACTGCCACTGTAGTCTGTAGATCCTGTGTATAAAGGACAGTATGTCTGTGGTGCACAGGTGTGTGCATTGCTTTGGCTCTCTAGTATAACACTTTTTTTCTCCTTGAAGCCCTAAGATTTTCCAGAAGACCAAGTGCAGCATCTGTAGTAGTAATCTGGAGCTGCCATCTGTGCACTTTCTGTGTGGTCATTCCTTCCACCAGCACTGCTTTGAGAGCTATGCAGAGAGTGACTCTGACTGCCCTACCTGTCTGCCTGAAAATCGCCAAGTGCTCGACATGATCCGAGCCCAGGAGGAGAAGAGAGACCTGTATGACAACTTCCAGCACCAGGTATGAATGCCACATCTCCATTTTTACTCGTGTCCTGGTAATGTCCCATCCTGTCTACAACCATATTTTTTGTACGTTAAAAGATCTCATTGAACACTTCCTTTCTTTGTCAATGTGAGGGAGGGAGGCTGATGCACCTAGAACTGGAGCAACGGTGTGATTTAGTTTCCTGTGTGTGTTTACTACGAGATAAAACTAAAGGCCTTATGTACCAGAGATAAACCAAAGGAATTCTGGATCAATCCAACTGCAACAAATGAGTTAAAAGCCCCATTTAAATCAAAAGAAGTTCTATTTCTTCTGGGTCCCTCCCTGGCATTCTTACAATGGGTAATGTCTCCGCCCTCCAGCTGGGTAGGACTTCCTCCAAACTCGTTAAAAGAGAGCTGCCTGGTGGTTTGGTTATTTTTTTCTGTCCTACCCAGCTGGATGGACGTTTTTTTATTTTAGTTCTACTGTCAGTTTGGGGCCACTTGTTATGCTGCCTAAATGTACAAACAGCGCGGCAGCTCAGTGATCCACTATGCAGTGCATAATGTTTGGCATGGCACTCATATTGCCTATTACCTCCTCCCTTGCCCTCCTCGCACCACAGGCAGGATTCCTCTCCTTCCGATCAAGTTTTCAGCATCCACAGATGCATGGATGCCATCCACAGCACCAAAACGGAAACAAAAAGTGGGGTAGCGATCTTTATTGCCATGCATTCCAGGCATGAAACACAAGAGGCAGGAAGTTGTGCTGCGTTCTAGGCAGATTGAATGGCAGTAATCAGCAATTTCTTCTTCTCCCTATTACTTGGCAGGTATAAAAGGTGAAGAATTTTCCTTGTTTAAATCTTGACTGTATAATCATGTCTGCCTCTAAGAGCCAGAAAGATAAAGAGAAGGATAAAGACAGAGAGAAGGAGAAGCCAGCTTCTGATGCTCCTACTAAGGAGGATAAAGGGTCTACTAAATGTAAAACTTGCCTCTTGTGATGCAAAAATAAACCCTAATGATGCTAGCAAGCTATATCAGGAATTCATCAAAAAAGTAGCAGGACAGGATAGGATGTCTCAATTCACAGACTTTTTATCCTGGATGAAAGTGTCCATGTAGGATACTTTCAAAGCCATGCAGGAAGGGGAGCATTATAAGAAAATGAATGGACCCAGGGGAAGGTACTTCTTCCCGATTTGAAGAGGGTAACCTGGAACCCAGCCTGTTTGACTCTGAGTCAGAATTTTCATCTGAAGAGGAAGGTGAATTAACTGAGGATCAAGGCTCCTTTAACCTAGTTAGGGTAGATAGCCTAGTCAAATTAGTCAGAAAGTCCCTTGGGTTGTGTGAGTCTCCTCAAAATCTTAATGTCATGGATACAGCCTTTTTAGGAAAGAAGGAAGTTCCATTTTATCCCATTCATCAGTCTATAGTGGACGCTATCAATGTAGAATGGAAACTGGGAGATAATAGGTCTAGTGTTCCTAGAAGATTTTCACATATGTACCCCTTTAAAGAAGAAGATACTAAAGCTTGGTTCGTACCACCCAAGACTGCCGCAGTAGTTGCACAATTAGCAAAATGTACTACTCTGCCTTTAGAGGATGGAACTTTGCTTCGGGACCCTATGGAGAGAAAGCTTGATAGGATTCTTAAGCTCCAGTTCACTGTCATGGGACAGAACCTCAAAGCATCAACAGCAGTGGCAGGTCTAGCCTGCACTATGCATATATGGCTTACAAATTTAGTAGAGAAGATTGACTCTAATGTGTTAAGATCCAGACTACTAAAGGAAGTAGCAATCATGAAAGAAGCTACAAAGTTTTCATGTGATGTGTCCTCAGATATCATTCAACTTAATGCTAGGTCATCAGCCCTGTCTGTAGCTACCAGAAGAACCTTATGGCTTAAGTCTTGGAATGCGGATACATCCTCCAAGAGTAAATTAGTGGCATTACCGTTTACCGGAACTTCATTATTTGGAGAACATCTGGACGACATTATTAAGAAGGCTTCAGGTGGCAAGAGTACCTTCATGCCCCAAGAAAAATGTCTTAGGTTCTCTCCTCCTAGATCATCAGGATCCAGAACCAGACAGACATCCTTTCGTGAACAACAGAAATTCCAAGGGAAATCTTATTATCACAAAAACAAGGATTTCCTCAGAATACCAGAGGGGGCTACAGGAAAGAATTCTCCAGGGAGCCCCAGACAAAGGAGGAGTTCCAATGAAGGCCGGCGGGCCCTAGCCCAGGATCCAGTTGGGGGCAGACTGCGTCTTTTTCTTTCAGCCTGGGAACAACTGGCAAAACCAGATCATTGGGTACGACAGACTCTGAAGCTAGGGTATCCGCTAGAGTTCCATAATGCTTCAACTCATCATGCATTTGTACGATCCAAGATTCCTCCCAATCCAGTCAAGGCCAAAGCCTTCCTGGAATCAATCAGGAACCTGTTAGCAAACGAGGTGATAGAACCAGTGCCTTTTCTGCAGCAGGGTTTTGGCATCTATTCAGTGCTATTTATAGTTCCAAAGAATTCGGGGGGATTTCGGACCATTCCAGACTTGAAAGTATTAAACCAGTTCATCAAAGTATCTCACTTCAAGATGGAATCTACAGCATCCATCATGAAAACTATCTTCCCAGGAGTATTCATGTCAATAATTGATCTCAGGGATGCATACCACCATGTTCCTATCCGAACAACTCACAGAAAATTCCCGAGATTTGCAGTGGGAAACAACCATTATCAATTCAAGTCCCTTCATTTCGGGCTATCCACAGCCCCAAGGGTATTCTCCAAGGTCCTGGATTCAGCCTCTTCAAGAGCAAGGAATACACATTGTTATATCTTGACCACATAATGGTACTGGCAGACTCTCAAACACTTGCAGTCCAACATAGAGAGATCACTGGACCACCTTTACTAGTTGGGATGGCTCATAAGACCAGAGAAGAGTCAACTGTCCCCAGGATTTCATGGAACTACTGGGCAATCTATCATATGCAACCCAGGTGGTACCATGGTCAAAGTTCCATATGTGACCCATCCAACTAAATTTCTTAAAGTTTTGGAACAGGGATTCTGGAAATCCTTTACAAAAGGTAGCGCTTCTTCAATCAACACAGACGGAACTAGGTTGGTGGCTAAAGAAATCAAACCCTCAGGAAAGCAACGTGTCTGGGAGAAGGACAGTCGAGAGCCTCAGAAACAAGTCTTCTCATTAACATCTTAGACATGAGAGCAGTATGGAACTGCATCCAATGTCTAAAAGACAAACTACAAGGAAGGTGGGTCTTAGCTCATTCGGACAACTTCCCCACACTAATGTATTTAAGAAACCAAGATGGAACAAAGAGTCACAGCCTATACAAAGAAACCAGAAAGATTTTTCTATGGGCAGAAAGGAATCTGGAGGGTATCTCAGCCATCCACATATCGGGACGACACAACAACGTAGCAGACTTTCTCAGCAGGAGTCTCCTAGATCCAAGAGAGTGGTCCCTATACCCTCTAATCTTCAATCGGATTTGTCACAAATGGGGCCAGACAGAGATAGACCTCATGGCCTCCAAAACAATACCAAATGCCCAAGGTACCTATCCAGGTGGAAAGATCTGGAGTCAGAGGGTCACTATGCACTAAGTATCTCATGGACATACAAGCTGGCATACATATTTCCACCTTTCCAGATAATTATGGATGTCATCAGGAAGGATCATGCAGACGTCATTGTAATTGCTCCAGCCTGGCCCAGGAGACCTTGGTACTCTTTCCTGGTGTTAATGTCGATAACACCTCCCTGGCAACTCCCACTGATTCCCAATCTTCTAACCCAGGGACCAGTCTCTCATCCAAACCCCAGCCTATCACATCTGACTGCTCATGTTGAAGAAGAAAGGTCTATCTGAAGCAGTTGCCACTACCATCATTTCAGGCAGAAAAAAATCAACATCAAAAGTATATTCACGAGTTTGGGCAACCTTTTCTTCCTGGTTCACATAAAAGTTTCTCCAGGAATCCTCAATATCGGTTCCCAAAATATTAGAATTGCAACAAGATGTATTTCAAGTGGGATTGCGACCTGCATCCCTTAGAGTTCAAGTCTCGGCCTTGTCAGCCACTCTTGCCATTCAATTAACAGAACATGACCCTATCAAAAGATATTTGAGGGCAATATCTAAAATCAGGCCCACTATTCATAATAATGTTCCAACATGGGACTTAAATTTGGTCTTGGACCAATTGTCGAAGGCACTTTCCTTTGAACCCCTGGAAGAAATTCCCCTAAAGAATCTTACCTTAAAAGTACTCTTTCTTACAGCAGTAACTTCAGCTTGCAGAGTGAATGAGTTACAGGCCTTATCCTGCAAGAGCCAATTTTTGGTTTTTCACCAGGATAAAGTAGTGTTGAAACCAAAACCATTGTTCCGTAGTAAGGTTTTCTCTGAATTCCACCATCACTAGGAAATCATTCTGCCCTCGTTTTGTCCAAACCCTCAGGCAGTAAAGGAGAAACAATTTCATAACCTAGACCTAGTCAGAGCCCTTGACATATATTTAAGGAGAACAGAAGACTTCAGAGCCTCAGACTTTTTATTTATTTACTTTCAAGGACAACTCAAAGGTAAAGCAGCCTCAAAAGCTTCCATCTCTAGATGGATTACTGAATGTATTAGGATGGCATATAGAGAGACAGGTCTACAGTTTCCTAAAATATTAAAGCCCATTCTACCAGGGCCATATCCACCTCATGGGCTAAGAAAGTTGAAGCTTCTCCTTTGGAAATATGTAAAGCAGCAACTTGGACCTCCCAGTCCATTTTCACCAATTATTATCACCTGGATGTCCAGTCTTCAGCTGACACTAAATATGGAAGAAAGGTCCTGGAGGCTGTCATTCCAACCTAAATTTGGTTGGATGTGTCCTTACTAATTGCTATTGTTTAACTTCTCATGGCTTATATCTCTTTCCCCTCTCTATGGATACTGCTTTTTCATTCCCATTGTAAGAATGCCGGGGAGGGACACAGAAGAATTTATACATTTTCTTACCGTTATTTGTATTTCTTCTGTGTCCCTACATGGCATACCCTAACCCTTCTTTAACATGGTTACGCTCTATATCCTGCAGCTCGGCCAAAAGGAAAACTAACCAAACCACCAGGCATCTCTCATTTAACAAGTTTGGAGGAAGTCCTACCCAGCCGGAGGGCAGAGACATTACCCATTGTAAGAATGTTGTGTAGGGACTCAGAAGAAATACAAATAACTGTAAGAAAATATATCATTTTGCCTTAAGATGAGGTTTGTTTGATCCAGAATTGCTCCCCTCTTCTTCTTATGTGCATACGCACTAAATTTCACCTCTCAGACAACAAACTGTGATGCAGTTTCCCCATGTTACCCAAAACGTATTAGCCAAGGGGCAGGAAACCATCCAAGGCATTTGTAGTTTACAACAGCTGCGTAGCCAAAGGTTTCCTACCCTGTTTTAGCCTAGTCTTAAGTCTGTCCGACTTAGCATTCAGATGCATTTTATATTGATATGTAAGCCCTTGTATCCATAACAGTCTTGCAATGTATTTAGATCACCAAGGGGTTAAAGAGTTTGGTTAGGTTCCACTAGCATGCCCTTTGAGACTAAACGTTTTCACTACAAGGAATAACATAACAAGCCAATCTGTAGGTGTGTGTTCACCTAAGACACTGGGGGAAGAATTACATGCAGAAAAGCTGCATTTTAGCAATTGTGTTTCTCTGTGATAGGGGGAGACTACAACTTCCATGCAAAGGTTGACATAGCCCCTTATGTAAGCTGTGTGAATTATGTTCCAATTAAACTCTGTTATTTTACATGTCCTTTCTGAGTTACAGTTGGGTTTCTGTGCTGCAGTAACACCTCCACTTTAATCTTTTTCAGTTAAAGTGCTCAAATGATGGATTCTCTGTGGTGGCAGATTACTTTGGCCGCGGTGTCTTTAACAAGCTAACACTCATCACGGATGCCCCTGCTGGGAGGATGGGTGCCTCAAAAGAAGCTGGTCTTCAGCGGGATCTTCTAATCAATACCAAGAGGAATGCTTAATCCATCCAAATAATTATATTTTCCAACACCATTAAAGCATGACCTTAGTAATGCTGCCATGGGATTCGTTAATGGATGTGCAGAGATGAACTCTTGCTGGGTGTGGCTACTTGCATTGACTTGTGCATATATTGTGTGTTTAACATAAACAACTGCAAGAGTCCAGCCACTACGCGGACTTCTACTCCAATGAACTGTATCTTATAAATTAACACTGGAAGTGTGTAATTAACATATTGTATAAAGATGAACTTTTATCTTGATAATCTCAGTGATGTCAAAAAGATTTGCACAGAATCCACAGTGTAGTAGGCTGTTGAAGCAAGGCCATTTTAACATTCATGATATCTCTTATGAAAGGGAACTGCATTCTTGTGTTTGTTTGTGTGTATGTTTTATATAAAGTATACACTCTCCATTGTGGGCAAGTAATTCGCTGACATTTCACTATGATGGGTCCCTTATAGTTCACAGGAACTTTAATTGTCAGATCATTCAATGCTAGAGAGGTCTGTAACATTTCACATACTTAACCATGATATCTGCATCTCAGTGCTAGTTTGTTCTGACAGCTTAAGTTAAATTTAGTAGGCTAAACTCTATGAAGTAGCAGGTCGTTATATACTCTGTGTTTATTTTGAGAGGAATCATAACAGATAAAGTTACAGGATAGGAAATGGTGTTCAATCTTCGACCCATCTAGTGATAGTCATACAGTCCTTTATACTCTGTGTTTTGTCCATTACATTTATTCCCTGGACCCCTCACCTCTCTTCTTTAGGGACCACTAGGCTTCCACGCAACACTTTTTTGGGCCACTGAGTGTTGAGATAGATCTGGAGAGTGTGTTGTTTCTAAAGATCCCCAGCTGTTTCGGATTAAACTCCCATCGTCCCCAATCGTTCATTGGCTGGTTGTGGATGATGGGAGTTGTGATATCCAACAGCTATAGAGCCAAAGGATGCCTACACTTGTTCCAGTGGTTTCTACAGTTCTTCCTGTGTTATTTTAAAGGGATAGTAACATTTTTTTTCTAAATAGCCTTTTGTAGCTATTAAAATATGAAACTAAATGCCCCCAGTCCCATCTCTCAAACCTTTATGGTTTGAGAGATAATCATATTTAAAGTTCCCCCTCCCCTTTCCCTGACATCAACACTCTGGCTGACTGCAGGGGTATATGGTCCTGGGACAAGCGGAGGCTCTTCAGCAGAGCCGAGATCACGTTATTGAAAGAGAAGTCCCTCACTGGAATGGTCTACAAAGTGTGCTTGGTTTGCAAGCACACTTTGTAGACAGTTCCAGTGAAGTATTTCTCTTTCAATAACGTGGTCTCTGCTCTGCTGGAGATCCTTTGCCGGTCCTGAGACCGGATTCCCCTGGAGTCAGCTAGAATGCTGACGTTAGGGAAAGGGGGGGGGGGGACTTTAAATATGATTATCTCTCAAACCATAAAGGTTTGAGAGATGGGACTGGGGGCATTTAGTTTCTTATTTTAATGAGCTCCATACTTCGCTATTGCAACTACATCTCTGATAGTCTGCTAGTGAGCCTCCGTTCTGTGGTCTCTGCTCTGTACTACTCGGTACTATTGCTACCCAAGCTGATGTCTGACATCCCTCTCTGCAGAATGTCCGGGTACTCTCCTTTACTGATTCCTGCCGTTCCAGGTTCCTATCTTGGTTAGAACCAAGTCTGGTTCTTTACCCTTTATATCTACTGTACCGATTTCAGTTCAGTGTCATCTCTTGGGTAGTGGACTAGACACTGTCCTAACGCCTATCTCCCCACAGTTGAGGAAGTGTTCGCTCCTAGCGTTATTACTATCTGCTTTAATAAACTGGTTAAATTCACTTGTACTGTGTCGTATGTTTATTTGCCTAAGTGACCATGACAGTACGAAAGGGCCATGAGTACTGAAAGTACAAGTGAACCAGTTCAGAGCATTCTAGCCAGAATGCACTCACAGGATCAGCAGATTGATCAGTTATCCTTTGCTATGCAAAACCTATTAAACCGTACCGCACACCTTGGGCAATCTTCTCATTAACCGGTGGCCTCTCAGATTTGGCATCGGTAGTACCTTCGAACCCGGCATGCAGTACCAGTCGAGGGTTGTCAAGTACAGCTCCCCTTCCTCAACGATAGGAGGGGGAGTCCACACTATGCAGAGGGTTTTTGAACCAGGTGGACATTTTTCTGGAAATGGTACCACTTGCCTTTCCGAGTGACCAAAGCAAAGTCGGGTTTGTGATCTCCCTGTAGTCTGGCAAGGCTCTAGCCTGGGCTAACCTGTTATGGGAGACAAGGAAGCCTATTGTGGATAACTTCTCGGAATTTGTGGAGGAATTCCTCAGAGTTTTTGATGTTCCGGCCAGAGCAGTATCTGCAGCAAAATGACTAATGAGCATACATCAGGGCACACGCATGGTGGCTGACTTTGCTATTGAATTTCGCACCTTGGTGGGCTGGAACAATGAGTCATTAGTAGCAGCATTTACACAGGGTCTGTGCGACACTATTAAAGATGAGACAGCAGCCCGTGAGCTGCCAGGAGACCTGAACGAACTAATTTCCTTTGCGATTCTAATTGATACCAGACTTGGAGAAAGGCCTGCGTTCAGAAGCCAGGGGCAGAAACTCAGAAATCGACTGGCACCTAGTTTTTCGATCCCACCCTGTCCTCCCTCGCCTCCCATACCTCCTGGTTCCGTGGCTGGCAGGGTTGAACCTATGCAATTACGCACCTCTCAGGGGAGGAGAGGGCATTTCGAAGGGCCTTTGTCTTTACTGTGGAAAGGCAGGACACCTACTACGCTCCTGTCCTACCTGCCCAGGAAATGCTCGCACCTAGGGTTGTGTCAGGGGGCAAACCCTAGGTTGGGGTATGGCAGTCCCCAGATTCCCAGCCTGGAAAACCTATTCTTGAAGTAGTAGTGTCCTGGTCCACATCCTCTATCATGGCTCAGGCCTTTGTGGATTCTGGAGCTGCTGGATTCTTCATGGATGTTGGCTTTGCGGCCCAGCACGATATTCCTTTGTTGCCTCGCTCTTCTCCACTGGCTATTGAAGCAATTGACGGTAGACCTTTACAGCCGTCACATGTCGCTCATGAGACTGTTCCGTTATCCCTAAGGGTAGGGGTGCTCCACATGGAGACCCTACAATTTCAGATCAGAAAGTCACCACGCTATGTGGTCATCCTTTGGTTCTCCTGGCTACAGACGCACAATCCTAGGATAGACTGGCAGACGTGCGACAATGTGTCATGGTCCCCCCATTGTGCTGAGGCGTGTCTACAACACCCTACCAGAATATTGTGTACCTCTCCCTCGTTACCTGCAGTGTACCAATCCTTCAAGGAGGTATTTAACAAGATAGAGGCTAGTACCTTGCCGCCAAACAAAACGTATGAGTGTTCTATTGGTTTAATCCCGGGAGGCATACCTCCCAGAGGACGAGTTTATCCTCTGTCTATGGAGGAGTATGTGTCTGATGCCCTGGCCAGAGGGATCATTCGCAAGTCCTCCTCACCTGCTGGTGCAGGATTCTTTTTTGTAAAAAAAGGAGGATGGGGAATTGAGACCATGTATTGACTACAGAGGTCTAAACAAATTGATGGTGAAAAACACACACCCCATGCCATTGATCACCAAACTGTTTGATCGAATTAAGGGCTTGAAAGTGTTCACCAAACTTGACCTAAGGGCGGCCTAAAATCTTGTGAGAATAAAGGAGGGGCATGAGTGGAAATCTGCATTTAACACTTGCAGCGGACATTATGAATATCTGGTAATGCTATTTGGGTTGTGTAATACTCCGGCAGTATTTCAAGAATTTATCAATGATGTTTTAAGAGATCTGCTGCAGAGGTGTGTAGTAGTATACTTGGATGACATTCTTAACCACTCACCTACCATAGAAGCACATCAGCGGTTGTGGCATGGGTCCTACAACTCTTACGAGAGAACAAACTATTCTGTAAGCTGGAAAAGTGTGAGTTCCACAAGTCTGTGGTCACATTTCTGGGCTGCATGATTTCCTTTGCAGGATTGGCCATGGATCCACTTAAGTTTTCCGCAGTGGCCCTGTCCGGTAGGACTGAAAGCCATAGAGAGGTTTCTGGGCTTCACAAACTATTATAAGAAATTAATTACGAATTTTTCCTCAGTGGTGAAGCCACTCATGGATATGACTCATAAGGGGGTAGATACGTCCAACTGGTCCCCCATAGCCATCCAAGCTTTTGATGATCTAAAGGCTGCCTTTGCTAAGGCTTCTATCCTGTCTCATCCCAATCCCACCCTACCCTTTACTCTGGAGGTTGATGAGTCTGAGTCAGGAGTAGGCACCCTCCTGTCCCAGCTCTTGGCTCCTGGCAAGACCCTACTGCCTTGTGGGTATTTTTCTAAGAAGCTGTCTAGGGCACAAAGTCTTTACAATATTGGGGATCGAGAATTGCTGGCTATTATTCTCGTACTTAAGGAGTGGCGCTACCTGCTGGAGGGGACAAGTTCCCCGACACTAATTCTCACGGACCACAAAAACCTGACATTTTTCTGAGGCCAAGAAATGGTCTCCCAGACAGGCCAGTTGGGCATTGTTCCTTTCCAGGTTTAATTACGTGGTTTTGTACCTTCCTGGTACCGATAATTTCAGAGCTGATTCTCTCTACAGGCAATTTGGATCCTGAGGTAGATAGCACTCCGGTACCTATCATTCCCACCGATCATATTCTAGCTACCATTCATACTAGCATCACCTCTCCCTTGGGGGAGGAGATTTTGGCATTCCAAGCTACCACTCCGGCAGACAAACCAAGTGGTAGATGTTTCGTTCCCGAATCTCTCCGTACTTGATTACTGCAGACCTATCATTCCTCGAAGGCCACAGGGCATATCGGTTGTGACCAACTGATTTGGTCCATATCTCGTCTTTTCTGGTGGCCTAGCTTAAGAAGTGACTGCTCTGTCTTCATAGCAGCCTGTGTCACGTGCCCGTAGCAAGTTTTCCAGACACCTTCCGGTAGGGCTGCTGCAGCCAGTCCCTAATGGTAAACGTCCTTGGTCTCACATGTCCATCTATTTCATGGTTGAGTTTCCTGTATCCAGAGGGCACACGGTCATTCTAATGCTCGTTGACAGGTTCTCCAAGATGGCCTACTTTGTACCACTGAAGGGTCTTCCCTCCTTTAAGGAGCTGGAAGAGACATTTGCCAGGGAGGTATTCAGGCTGCATGGGGTACCCAAGGTACTGGTCTCGAGTTGAGGGAGCCAGTTTGTGTCCTGGTTCTGGTGAGCTTTCTGCGGGCAAATGGGCATTCAGTTGTCATTCTCCTCGGCCTACCACTCCCAGTTGAACGATGCTGCTGAAAAAACCAACCAAGGCCTAGAACAGTTCCTATGATGTTTCATTTTGGACCATCACAATGACTGGGCGAACTTGTCACAGTAGGTGGAGTTTGCCAGGAATTGCGCCATAAGCTCTTCTTTACTGAACTCTCCGTTCCTGATTAATTATGGCTTCCAGCCTGCTTTGCTACCCAAATCGTTTGAGGCACAAGAAATTCCGGCTCTGGACTAGCATCTTAGGCAGCTCCGCTCCACATGGGTTCAAGTTCAGAGATCCCTTCACAGGTCCACTCAGCACTAAAAGAAGCATGCAGACCATTGGCGAGGTCCGACTCCAGTGTTTCAGGTGGGAGAGAGGGTATGGCTGTACTCCTGTAATCTTAATCTCCAGGTGCCATGCAGGAAATTGGCCCCTCGGTTTGTGGTCCTTACCGGGTGCTGCGTAAGATTAACTCGGTCTCATATGCCCTAGACATCCCTGCTGGCATGCGTATTCACAATGTCTTCCATGTGTCCCTGCTCAAACCTTTGGTCTGCAACCGCTACACTTCAGTTCCTGTTCTGCCTGGGCCTGTTCAAGTCAATGGCCAGGAGGAGTATGAAGTGCAGACCATTTTGGACTCTCGCAGAGTCAGAGGACACCTTCAATACTTGGTACATTGAAAGGGGTATGGCCCTGAAGAGCGTTCCTGGGTACCCAGTGGCCATGTTCACACTCCTGTGTTGCTTCGCAGATTCCACGCTCGTTTTCCCCTCAAGTCTGGTCCTCCTCTGCGGGGAGGGGGTTGTTAAACGGTGGGTACTATCATGGTGACCGTGATTTGCTTGCCTGCATTCCTGACCAGTGGTTTGGGAATGGAGCTGCATCCTCTGGTCTATTGCTATCTGTGGGTGCGCGTCTCTGATGTCACGTTTGATATTTTGTAGCTTCTTGTCTGTGTGGCCGATTGTGCTCCACCCTCTGGTGGCGGCCTTATAATCTGCCTTCGAACTAGCCTTAATCTCCCTTACGTGATGTTTCTGTGCTTATTCCATTGTTGCTCATTTGACCCTTGCTTGGCTTCCGATACCTCCTGGTGCTTGATCCTTGGCTTGTCTGACTATCCACTCCGGTTTTGACCAGTGGATCTGTCTGACGATCTGATCCGTGTATGACTCTGGCTTGTCTGACTACCTGCTGTGTGCTGACCTAAGCTGTGGCTTACTAACCGATCCGGTTCCTGATTGTGGCTTGTCTGACTTGTACTCCGTGCTACTCCTTGCTGCTGTCTGACTACCACTCGTCTCCAGGTATAGTAGAGTGCGCGCTCTACCTATCCGGTGCAACAGCTACTTTGCTGGTACTGTTGTAAGTTGCCTCTGCACTGAGCGATCCTATTGCCTTCGGGCTGGTAGTGTTGCCTGTTATCTCTCGATCAACTGCGCTACCATATCTATTCCTTGCGGTCTCTGACTGGGACTCCCTCTGAGCTCCGCACTGCGCTATTGCAACTACATCTCTGGTAGTCTGCTAGTGAGCCTCTGCTCTGTACAACTCGGTACTATAGCTGCCCAAGCTGTTGTCTGACCTCATTCTTTGGAGGTTGTCCGGGTACTCTCCTTTACTGATTCCTGCCGTTCCAGGTTCCTATCTGTTGGTTGGAACGAAGTCTGGTTCTTTACCCTTTATATCTACCGTACCAATTTCAGTTCAGTGTCAGCTCTTGGGTAGTGGACTAGACATTGTCCTTATGCCTATCTCCCCACGGTTGAGGAAGTGTTTGCTCCTTGTATTGCCCAGTTTAAAGGTGTATTTCTGCACCATTTCCCTGTTGAGGATGATTTCTTTTCCTCATGGCTGAACTTGTCTGAGGTTCTGCTCTTTGTAATGGGAGCCTGAAGAAAGAAGATTGGTAAGTTAACTATTTAAGTGCTATGGTCCTATTTCTTATCCCTTTGAATGTCAGAGGAAAGGGTTAATGTCCCATTTAGCTCTTGGCACCCACTTGAGGTGGCGTTTCTGCATTTTTTTCCCCCTCATTTCCTATGGTATAAAGGTGGCTGCTATTTTAATTAGGTTGCATTTATCATTTCAGGGCTAGTCTGCATTTTTCTACTTTTTATTATCTGAATTGATAATCTTTGCTTTTCGCTACTAGTTTCAGACTTAATTCTTTATTTTAGGTACATGGTCCCTTTAAGAATGGGAGCGCTTGCGGTTGCTATCATTGTTACATAAAGATCAATGGGAAATCATTTCTGCACGTATTTCACATACAAAGGGCAGAGTGGGATCATATTAAACCACTGACCATGCTGTATCACAACTGATCTTCAGATGTAATTTTGGCAGTTTTTCATGGCTGGAGAGCCACAGTTTGCTGAGCATAGTCAATGTATGAAGGCTACATTTCCCAGCCTCCCTTTTTCCTGGGCTTTCTTATTAGATGGGGTGGTGTCTCTGCAGGCATCTTACTCTACATACTGTGTAGGCTACAATGAGGCTGGCTCTTCCCTTTACCAGTTTAACCCCCTGCAGTCAGATAAGTACCTTTTTGGGATATTAATGTGTATTTTATCTTACTCTTACACTACTTTCAACCACTTTGTCCTAGTCCCCCCCCCCCCCCCTCTCTGTTTATGTATGATTCCAAGGGACTAAGAATTTAGGAATCCCCTTAACACCTTTAGTTCATTATTCTTTGTCAAACTGGGTTTCCATGGGGATATTCTGGCACCCTATGTCCCTCTTGCACCATGGACCCTACTACTGCTCAGGGCTCCCCACTGCGAACAAGTGTAAGTTTAGGTCAGAACTCTGTCTTCTGTTGTCACCATCCCTTCATCTGTTAAAGTGGTTCATTACTCATGGTGCCCCATAGGACATATTGATCCTGTCATGTACAAAACTGAACTGCTCATTTTCCTTCCAAGGCCTTGCTTCACTATTACAGTTGATTGAATTGACATTTGGTCTGTTCAGCATGCTGCCTTGGGGTCATATTTGATTTCTCTTTTTCCTTCTCCCCTCACATTAACTCTGTGGCTAGAACATCTCACTTATTTCTCTGCAACATTGCTAAAATCTGCCCGTTCATCTCCTAGCAAACTACTAAAACGCTTATGTATGCCGTCATTCTGTCCTGCTTAGACTATTGCAATATCCTACTAACTGGCCTCCCTGCTACTCATCTTTCATCTATGCAATCTGTTTTAAACTTGGCTGCACAATCACCACAGAGCCAAGTCCCATCAGCCAACCTATTTATTTTGTCATTTCAGCCTGCTCCAGCTATTAGAAAATGCTTTGTATGTGATGATGCAGTAGAGGGGAAGAACATTTTTCGCTCCTGTTGGTTGGAACTCGAAAAATGATACCCCATCCACATCATGAGATATGTCCTCAGTGATATGGCAAGCTGTCCTTCAGGGTATCCAGGATCCCTCTGGGAGCCACTCCAAGAAAAGACTTAGGGAAATTGATGAATTTTATTACTCAGACGCCTCTGATATGGACATTCCAGACTTGGAGAATTCAGCAGAGGATGAAAGGGATTCAGATGATCTCATGGGCTTCGATCTTTGCATGATAGAGCAACTGGTCAAGGCTATACGTCAGACTCTTAATCTTAAAGAATCACAAGAAACTCCTAAATGGGATAGGACGTTCTCATGCATCCCTAAGAAAAACCTTATATGTTTTCCTCTTCATTCGGTGTTTCATGACTTAATCAAGGAGGAATGGAGCAAAACTAAGTGCAGATTTAAGCCCACTTCTCGAATGATGAAAATGTACCCTTTTACAGACAAGAATAGAGAATTATGGAATAAGGCTCCAACAGTGGGTGCAGCTGTATTTCGTTTTGCCCGCAAAACCACTCTGTCTTTGGATGATGCAGTTTCCTTTGAGAACCCTCTGGACCAGAAATTGATCTTAGAAAAATATTCCTATCTCTAGGTTCTGCATGCAAGCCAGCCATAGCCTTAACTTCTGTCATGAGGGTATGGTTAGATAATATTGATCAGGCTTTGTTTCATGGAGGCCACCACTCATCCATCACTCAGTCTTTAGCAGAGGTCAGGTTAGCAACAGAATTTTGTGCTGATTCATCCGTTGACTTGATCCACATGCAAGAGAAATCCATGCCCCAAGCTGTCTCAGCTAGAAGGATGTATTAGTTGTGACCTTGGAATGTCAATAGTATCTCAAAGCTTAACCTCTGCAACCTCCCCCTCACAGGATGAATGCTGTTTGGAAAGAAACTGGATGATCTGATTACGAAGGCTTCCTAGGGGCAAGAGCCTTATTTCTGCCCCAGGATAAACCCAAAAAGCATTTTCCCTTTTTTCAATCCTCCCACAGCTTCCGAACACGCCAAGCCTTTTGTGAAGCACTCCATTATAAAGCAGAAAAAGAGACATTAAGATCCCAAGCTTGGAAGTCTGGACTTTTACTCCTTTCAAGGTCAAGACAGGACTTCCTCCTACCCAGAATACAACAGGGAAATTCTGATGGTTTACAGGTTCAGGGGTTTAAATATAGATCTAGATTTAGCAGCTTTTATATAAACAAAGCCCCCATGACGTGACATTTTATTTTATTTAACATCAATTTTTTTTTTATTCATTACTTTGTAGTATTTGATCATTTGCAATGGTTTAGGTTACAAGAGTCAGAACAGGCTCATCTCTTCATGCTGTTTCACATGGTACAATCCGGGAGTGTCCACGTAGCATGCTGCAGACTGTGGGAGGAGTGAAACTTGTTACTAGTTCCCATAATCCCTCTGTTCCATTTTTTTTTTCCCCTTGATTGGCTGGCACAATTACTGGTGACCATCATACATCTACCTTGCTTATCCTATGCAGATGCCAACACTCCTACTGTCTTCCCTAGTGTAACCTTTTGCATACCAGATAAGTACGCTTTTAGGTCTTTCTGGGGGCTTTGCTTTAAACTGGGGATATTTTAAACTAGTTTTAGATACTTTCTCCAGGACATGTCTGACCATAAGGGCATATGGGGAAGTCCAAGGCTAAGGATTCAGGGACTTCCCTTACCACATTTCCTCAAGCCATACTGGGCTTCCAAGGGAATATTCATATGTCTCTGTGCCCTTTGTGTACTGTGGCCCCTACCACTCCCCCGACGCCCTCCAACACTGACCAAGAGCGAGCTTGGGTTAAAACTTGCTGTCCTCAATGGCAGCTATCCCTTCTTTAGTTCCAGGGGTTCACCATTCCTGGAAATCTTTACCAACTTTTTTTTTTTTTTTTAAATTCAAATTTTATTGAAATCAAATGGAAGTACAAACAAAATGTAGCAGTACACTGATATTTAAACAAAGTAAACTGTGGGATAGGGAAAAAACAGTAAACTTAGAGTAGTACAGTGGGCCTCCCATAGTTTCCACCTCAGTGTCCACGCTGCTCTGTCTTGAGGTGGGCGTAAAAAGGCCCAACGGGTAAGGAAATTCCTATTGAAGGAAAGGTAGAGAAGGAAGAAAAAAAAAAGAGAGAGAGAGAGAAAAAAGAAAAAAAAAAAAAGGGGGGGGGGGAAGAGGGAAATCTCAGCTCCAGAGATCTATCTCGTCGTCTCCGAGGGGGGGGGGGTGAGGTCTGTCTCGGATTGGCCGCCACTCCACCACCAAGTCCTCACAGAGTCAAGAGAGCGCGGCAAAACTCAGGGGGTAACACATTCATTACCCACGGAGTCCAAATGCGCAGGTAGGAAGAAGATGATGCGCAAGAATATGCGGTCAGTTTCTCCATATGTAATAAGCGCCAAATCCTACCATCCAACTGCTCCAGACCCGGAGGTATTGACTTCCAGTGATAGGCCACATGACATTGTACCGCTGAACAAATCCTATATATAAGCTTATGTTCAGAGCTCGAAAAAGTCTCTATAGGGGCGGTTCAATAGACCCGTCCAAGGATCAGGATCCATAGTAACGCCGAGCGCCAAACTCAATTGACGGAAAGCATAGCTCCATAGGGATCTCACTGAAGGGCATTCCCACCACAGATGCAGAAACGTCCCACGAGAACCACATCCACGGAAACATTGATCTGAAGATGACGGAAAAATATGTGAGAGTCTGGTGGGGCATAAGTACCAACGAGAGAGGACCTTATAGCTATTTTCCTTAATCATTACACACGGTGTCAAACTAGCTGTATTCTCTGTGATCTGAGACCATTCTTCAGAATCCAGTGTTTCACCCAAATCAGTTTCCCATTTTGAGCGGTAGGATGGGGATTGAGACATAGAGGTTGTTATTAGATGAGCGTAAAGTTTAGAGATAGCGCCCTTACCACGGGGAAGAGAATTGCAGAGAACTTCAAACAGGGTTCTCCGGAGGGGAGCGAACGAAGTGGTTAACTTGAAAGAATCGTAAGAACTCTCCACAGGGTGCATCGTATCGAGTCCGAAAGGATTCCCAAGACATCAGAGAAGAGGTCTGTATCACATCTTGTAGTCTCATTATCCCCTTCCCAATCCACCAGGAAAATGAGCCAGGATCCAATCCCGGCGGGAAATCAGGATGATACAGGAATGATTGCATCAATGAAAATCGGGGCAGTAAGAGCATCTTTGATTTTATGGCGATTCCATAAAAGACATAAATGTGATAGGGTCAGACTGGATAAGCGTAAGCCAGGATGCGACTGAGAGGTCCAAAAAAATGTTGAAGTAGGGAGCGTAAAATCGTTATTACTCTCCAACAACACCCAGCGCGGTGGATCTATCATATTATGAAAATGCAATATTTTTGCGAATTGAGCAGCTTTATAGTAGGTCCAAAGATGAGGCAAGGCCAAGCCACCAGAATGCCGGGAGCGGTATAGAATCTCCGGTTTAAGCCGTGGTCGTTTGGAAGCCCAAACAAACTTTAAAATACTTTGTTGTAGAGAGTCAAGGTCCGAGCGCCGGATCGGAATGCATAAGGAACGGAACAGGTACAAGAGTCTGAGGAGAATATTCATCTTGACAGCGTTGACTCGACCCATCCACGAGAGATGAAACCTATCCCATCTGTACAAATCCGCTCAAATGGATTGGAATAATGGCAGAAAGTTAACACTATACAACGTGGAAAGAGAAGCAGGAAATTTGATCCCCAGTACAGAAAGCGAATTGGTAACCCATTTAAAATCAAAATTAAGGGACAAGAGTTTCACCAGATCGTGAGGCAGAGAGACATTTAGCGCTTCACATTTGGAGTGATTGATACGAAAGCCCGACAGAGTCGAAAAAGTAGTCAATAAAGAGTACAAGTTGGGAAGAGAGGTCATGGGTGAGGACAAGGTCAGAAGAATATCATCCGCAAAAAGGCTTACTTTATAAACCTCACTTCCAACAGTCATGCCGCGGATATCTGGATGGAGGCGTGTGGCATTTGCTAAAGGTTCTATACAAAGTGCAAAAAGCAATGGGGAAAGCGGGCATCCTTGACGTGTGCCATTCCTTACCTGAAAGCGCTGCGAAAGAGCTCCGGAAGCAAGAACATCTGCCGTGGGAGATGAATAAAGGGACTGTATGCCTGAAAGTATAGTCCCCTCGAAACCAAACGCACGTAGTACCGCCCACATGTAGTTCCAATCCACTCGGTCGAATGCTTTCTCTGCATCTAAGGAGAGAACCATCATGGGAGATACGCCCGAGTGCCCCACTTGTATCAGATTTAAGAGACGTCTCATATTGTCGGGCGCCTCCCTCCCCGGGATAAAGCCCACCTGATCATAATGTACCAGGGTTCCAATCACCAAGGCCAGACGTCGTGCCAACACTTTCGCATACAGCTTAATATCGGTATTAATAAGGGAGATAGGTCTATAGCTTGCACAAGAAGAGGGATCCTTATTTTCTTTAGGAATCACAACAATCTTAGCCTCCAGCATCTCAGTAGGAGGAGCGGAACCATAGAAAAAGTCATTAAACAAAGCTGTCAAGTGCGTAAGTAAGATGGGGGAAAAAGACTTAAGATAGGACATCGTAAACCCATCCGGTCCTGGAGCTTTCGAAGAGTTCAGGGTCTTAAGCGCTTGTTCAATTTCTCCATCTGTAATCGTCGCATTTAAAGACGAAAGAGCTGCTGCAGATAAGCGCGGGAGAGTGCATCGGTCTAAAAATGCGGCAAGATCTGAACGAGCCGACACGGACTGCCTTACTTTACAACCATCATAGAGCCCGGCATAAAATGATTCGAAGGCTGAGGCAATTTGCTTCGACTTATATAGCAATGGACCGTTGCCAGACCGGATGGCCCGAACTGTCCTAAAAGTCGTCTGGGCACGTAGTTTAGCCGCTAACATAGCATCTGGTTTATTTGCTTTCTCAAAAAATTTCTGGTCAGTCCATTGCATGGCGCGCAGGACCTCTTTAGATAACAAAAGATTCAGTTCACCTTGAAGCCTGGTAACCGTCAAAAGATTAGTGGGAGAAGGTATAAGCTTATGAGCTCGCTCTGCCGCATGCAGACGTGTCTGTAAACTAAGTCTCTCCGCATTTCGCTGTTTTTTAAGATAAGATGCAGTGCTAATAAGCGTACCCCGAATTACCGCTTTATGAGCAGTCCAAAGAAGGGCAGGAGATATCTCCTGCGATTGATTCAGTTCAAAATAAGTTTCAAGCATATGAGCTACGTCGTTCTTGACTTTAGGGTCTAAAAGAATGGTGTAATTGAAACGCCAGAAGGACGAGGGGGAAGAACCCAAAGGGTTCAGGAATACACATTCCACAATGGCGTGATCAGACCAAGTAAGATCATGAATCTTAGAGACCTGCAAATCCCCTAGAAGTGAGTTAGATGTAAAGATATAATCAATTCGCGAATACAGATTATGTGGGGAGGAAAAAAAGGTATAATCACGAACTGTCGGATGTTGTAAGCGCCAACAGTCGAAAAGAGCGTGAGAGTGGACCAAATCAACTAGCAATTTAGATTTCTGAGGACCAGAGGAGCCAGGAGGAGGAACCGACCAATCTATATAAGGATCCAGAACCGCATTGAAGTCCCCCCCAACTAAAAGAGAAGTCGCTGGGTAGCGATCCAAAAGAGCAGACAATCTCAGGAAGAAGTCCGGGTCTGGAACAGTAGGGGCATAGACATTGAGCAAAGTAAGGGGGGGATCCCTGGATGGAACCATGTAATAACAAGAAGCGCCCCTCAGAGTCACGAACTGACTTCTCAAGAACAAAGCCCAATGTATTACGTAAAAGAATGGAGACACCATTCTTCTTAACAGGACCGGAGGCATGGAAATGCGCATGATATCTCTTATCCCAATACTTCGGCTCTGACCCAGATTTGAAGTGGGTTTCCTGCAAAAAGATAATGTCAGCATGTAAAGAGGCATAATTCCTCATAGCTTTACGACGTTTAAAAGGAGCATTCAACCCCTTGACATTGTGAGAGAGAACCACCCAAGACTGGGCCCCTGGAGACGAGGAATCCATATCACAGCTGTAGGGAAAGAGAGGAAAAAAAAAAAAGGGGGGGGGAGGGGAAGGGAGGAATAAAAAGGACAAAAAGTAGGGAGAGAAGGAAAGTAAGGAAAAACAGTAGAGAAAAATTAGAAAGAGAGAGAAAACGGAGATCTAAAGATGGGGGACACCAAAGGGTGTCAAGGTGATAGTCCCCGAATAGATCAGGGAGAGGTACTGCAGAGCAGGGGAATAAGAAAAACACTACTCCCACCAAATCGCCAATACACTAGTCCAAGCCAGAGTGTTCCCAGGAAACTCAGGTGGAAATCAAATTACAATAGCGCCAGGGGGGCTAAGTAAGAAACAGCATGATACAAGGGTGGTAGAAAAAAAAACAAAACAAAAAAAAAACATATAATAGATAAACAAGTCAAAACAATCAACATGTAATTAGTGCTTCAAATAGTTCCCAGTAAGGCCAAGTAGGATTACAAATAGCATCAGATGGGAAGGAAAGGCTCAGAAAGTGCTTCCCAATGAGTCTATAAAAAACAATGCATGAATGCCCAAACCATCCCCGCCACACACACAAAAAAACAAACAAAAAAAAAAACCCTAAACACACCCCCACATCTCCCCCTCGTAAGCAAATGACCCCATAAATTTCACATACTAAATCATGACCTCTGAGAAAATCCCACCACGGCAGTCAAGAAGAAGGCCAAAAGACGCCCCCCAGGACATCCAGAGTAAGGATCTCCCAGCAACAACCATAAATGGCTTTCCCATTTTCATCGGACTGAAGTTGTATGGGGTGCAGGAGGACCACAGCTCCCAGGTAGTCCCAAATTCCAACATATAGTCTCAGACATGTGAAACACTCACGGCTTCAGGGAGAAGCAGTAGAAGGCTCCGCGGGGGCCCGACTCGGCTCCAGGATCGGGGCGAAGTCATCGTATAGGGTCTTCACCTCAGCTGTCATGGATAGGCCCAACCATTGTAAAAATATCTTGCAATCCGCAGGGTCGCGTAGAGTAGCGATTACTCCATTCCTTGAGGCCTGCAGGTAAAACGGGAAGCCCCAGCGATACTGCAAGCCCTGAGTACGTAGCAAAGCTGTCAACGGGCGCAGGGTGCGTCTCTTCTGCAGAGTTGATTGCGCCAAGTCTGAATAAAACTGAGGTGTGATGTCGTCCAAAGTAGGTGTAGCTTTCTGGGCCGCAAGCATTACGGCTTCTTTAGTTCTGTAGAAAGTAAATTTCACGATCACATTGCGCGGCGGGTCCTTCACCGTTCTTTACCAACTTTTAAACAGGTTGAACCTGTGTTTAAAGGGATAGTAATGTCACAATATAAAGTATTATTTATTATACTTTTTTTTTTCTTTTAATAATGCTTGGTACCGTTGTAAATGACCATAACATTATAGTCTTCCTGTAATTTTATTTCAAAATGGACCACCATAAAGCCCCACCCCCAATAATTAGGCATATAGCGATATGCTTAGCCGGGTCGGTACACAGGAGCAGGCGCAGAAGAATAGTCAGGCAATCCGGGTCGGTACACAGGAGCAGGAGACAAGATGCAGAGTAGTCAGGCAGGCCAAGTCGGTACTCTGGGAATCACTGAGCAGAAACTAGCACTGGTACAGGAACACCACGAAAGGACACCGGATGGGTGCTGGAGCCCAGTATATAAAGGCCATACTGGGCGGGACAAACACAGGACAGCCAGTGGGAGCACACACAGTGTAGACTGACAGGAAAACAATAACAAGGGGCGCACAGGCACTGTGATAGGTCTCAGCTTAAGCTCCCTCAGGGTACAAATCTTAGGTCTCTTCATTCTCTTCCAGATAAGTATTGTCATTATCACAGATGTGAAGACCTTTCTGCAGGAGGTGGGTCATGTCTTTTCATCTCTTCATGACTCCACACCTACATGGGATCTCAATTTGGTCTTATGCATCCTTTTGAGACTCTGTCTTCTATTTCCTTGCATCAACTGGTGCTGCAAATGGCTTTTCTCCATGCAGTGGTCTCTGTCCAGAGGGTGGCTGAGTTGTCTTGCAAACCTTCATTTCTGGTGTTTCATCAGGACAAGGAGATCTTCGCACCTCTCAGTTTTTTCCTAAAGTTGTCTCTAATTTTCACATCATTAAGGAGATTGTTTGGCCTTCCTTTTGTCCTGACCCTTTGTCCATACATGAGAGGAAACTCCATTTGTTGGATCTTTTGTGCTGTAGTATTATGTACACTGCACTCAAGCCTTTCCACAAGGCTGGCTTTCTTTTGGTCATCTCTAAAGGTCCTATGGCAGGTCAGGATGCATCCAAGGTTACTATTGCCCCTTGGATCAAGGCTATCATATGCCAGGAATCACAAAGAATGCTGTCCTTTTCAAGATCACAGTGCATTCCACCAGATCTGTGGGAGCTTCCTGGGCCTACTAGAACCAGGCATTGGCTTAACAGCTGTGCAAGGCTGTTACTTGGTCCTCCTTGCATGAACTCTCTAAACACTCTTGAGTCTTGGCCTTGGCTGAGGCTAGCTTTGGCCGGAAGGTCCTTCAGGCAGTTCTGCCTGTTTAAGGACCACAATTTACTTCTACTGCCAGTTTATAGTAGTTTGAGCCCCATTGGCTCGTGTGGTGTGTTGTGCTAGTTCGTTGACACCTACAGTTATACAGATCCAGTTTGATCCTTTGGAACACTGGTATATGGTGAGTTTTTTTTTCTGCTTTCCCTTCCTAGAATATTTGGGATGCTTTGGTATCCCAAATGTGTTCCATATTAGACGTATGAGAAAACAGTATTATAGTGCACCTAGAGAAAAAAAGGTGTGCATAGTCTCCACCACAAAGACCCTGTCTTTTTGTGATGTGCCCTGCCATCCTAGAGTAGGGACTCAATTCCATGGTTCCTGTTTGCCATATGGACTAAAGAGAAAAGGAATTAAGAGGTAAGAACACTAAAATCCTATTTCAAGCATCAACCTTCCATTGCATCATACTTCATTGTTTACCATCTTCCATTGGACTTTGAGGAGTATCAGATACACTGGACATTGAAGAGCCAAGTTAAGCTAGGTTTCCTAACTGTTTCTATCTGATAATCATATACTAATATCTGTACTTTCACAAAGTAATTGGTTGATAAAGGTATTGTGAAAATACGATATGTTTTCAATGTGTAGCGTAAATCTCCATATCAGTGTATATCCACTACTATAGTTTACCCAAATCTTTTAATTTTCAAGCATCTGCTGTGACTGTGAATTGAAGGAATTATCAAACTGTAATTAAAAGCTTATTATTTGTCACTACAGAGCATACATAGAATCTGGTGATTTTAGTACAAATAATTAAATTCTATTTTTTACCCAGTTGCATCTGTAAAAAGCCAACCAAGTCAACTGCCTCAGAAAACCAACACCTGTTCTGTGAAACAACTTTGCTGCAATGAAGTAGCCACTATTTACTAGGCCTAAACCAGTAGCTTACACGTAAAATTTTGCAGTTGAAAAGTAAAGTCTGTTTAAAAAATAAACACACACCACGTGTATTTACATCAATAAAACGAACAGGTTTATTAAGTAAACTAATCACTTAAATTAAAAAAGTGCATAGAAAAAAAAGCAAACATGTTTTAAAACGCCTCTGTTGGTGTATTATTTTTTTTTTACAACTATATACACTTTACATTCATACATCCCCCACAATTCCTGTTTACATTTAAACAGTTGTACATTTTATTCCTTCAGTTCCGTTCTCACGGATTATTTCTTTTTTTTTATTTTTATTTTTTTTTTTTTAAATAACACTGATAAACTACGACACTTTCCTCTTTTTTTTCGTATTTTTTTTAAATATTAAACAAGGAGAAAACCTTAAAACTAAACAAAAAACACAAATAAGAAATTTGGAAGAGCAGCAGGGAACAGCATCGAAAGGGTTACACAGGATGGAGGTTGAAGATTAAGAGTGAGCAGATAAATATTGGGTGTAGTGTATAAGAGCAACCTGGAGCACTTCTGGGCCAAACCAACTGCACCATAAGGGGACAAATAAAACACCCCATTGAGTTAAATAGGATTTTTAACCCCTTGAGTGCTAGCAGTCTCAAAACACATTGCTTAGAACGTCTAGGATTCAAGGGGTGAAACACATCTAAACAATCAAAGCGAATCCCCTATGGTGGAGCTGGCTTGCTGTAAGTATACCCCACTTTGCCCTTATACACAAAGCCATTGTTTCTTGCATGGAAACAATCTGTTACACCGGCAATACAGGCCACTTTGAAAGACTTTGATATATATATATTTATCTATATATAGTTAGTATAAAGTTAAAGATCACAAGACCACCAGTTTTATTTAAACGTTAAGCACAAGGGCTGGTGCCCGACAAGTTATAGAAGAAAAGAGTGAGTTATTGTACAAAGCTTGACTGTATAAAGGAAGGACAAGATCAGGAGGGTGATGAACTAAGGCGTGAATAAGGAGTCAAAAGAATAGAAATTCTCCAGTGTGATAAACACTGTTCTGACACTTAGCTACTAACATCCCTCAAAGTTGGAGAGATAGGCTTCATAGAATAATACAGGAACTGAAGAGTTGTTCACAGTGGAGAATGTAACTTGCTTTATCCCCTCTTTATCACAGCTTAGTGTATAACCCTCCAGGAATCTCCAGGTAAAGTGGACTGAATAGCTTTCTGCTGTGGGAAGCCCATAAAATGGATAATATTTAGGTCCTTATGCAGAAAACAGAAGAGCAATTCTGAAATAAATCAACAGCTCCATAGAAGGGGGAACAAATAAATGCCATTAATTTAAAGGAACAGTAATATATTGTAACTTAAAGCAGAGTAAAACAAAGACACTCCCCCACTGCTGCAGGGTGTTTTTATTAAAAAAAAAAAAAAATGACAACTGTCATTTTAAATTGTGGTCACTGGGTGGTGCTGTGACTCAAATGGCAAAGAAAATGGACCCATTTAAAAGAATGTCAGTTGGTGTTGTTGCTTAAAGTGATAAAGTGATACTTAAAAATTACTATCCCCATGTTGTAGCCAGTAAAAAACAGAGTTAAATGACAACAGCGGCAGCTCTCAAACCATTATGGTTTGAGAGATATCCGCTTTCAAAGTTCCCTCTCTCTTGATGTCAGCATTCTAGCTGACAGCAAGGGAATCCGGTCCTGTGACTGGCAAAGGCTCTGCAGCAGAGCCGAGAACACGTTAATAAAAAAGAAATCCTTAACTTAAAAGGTCTTCTATGTGTGCTTGTAAACCAAGCACATGTAGAAATCCTTTTTAGTAAAGGATTTCTTTTTTATTAAAGTGATCTCGGCTCTGCTACAGAGCCGCCAGCTGATCCCAGGAGAGGATTCCCCTACTCTCAGCTAGAACGCGGACATCAGGGTAAATGCCAAAAAGAGGGAACTTTGAAAGTGAATATCTCTCAAACTATAAAGGTTTGAGAGATGCCGCTGATCTCATTTAACTCCATTTTTTACTGGCTACAACATGGGGGATAGTAATTTTTAAGTATTATTATCCCTTTAAAACAAAACCACCAAAACCTTAAGCTTGAGTGAACCACTATAAATCATGTTTTACTCAGCAAGAACAGTTTTCACAAACATTTACTGTTGATTTAAATGGGGCTTTTTAACCACTTCACAATTTTTGGAGACTTGTAGCAATCAAGGGATTAAAAATCCAATTTAAATTAACAGGAATGTTTATTTGTCCCTTATGGTGCAGTTGATTTTGCTTCAGAATTGCCCCTCTTCATTTTACTGAAAACAGCCCTGTGTTTATTGCGGTAGGATGCCTGTGAATAACGAATAAAAACCACCACAGATGTAACAATGTTGTACAAATGCAATCAATTACATGATTATTATCTAAACATGTTTACTGTGGCTGGATTCATGTTCTGGAAGCCTCAGATTACAGTATTAAAGAGCAGGCACAATCTCCTGTTGACAGCAGTCTCAAAAGATTAACTAGCTCACTGTTAACAAGCTGGTAAGAGTCAGATGAGTAAAGACATTTATTAAGAATTTCCTATTTTACATCACAGCCATCTATTAACCCCCTTACTGTCAGCATCACATTGCACATGGTTGTCAAAAGGGGTTGATGGGGATGTTCACCTGGAACCCTGATATTTTCTGCCTACCTACTTATTGTGATTAACATTACTCAGGCCAAAAGTAACCAGGGTATCTCCTTTTCGGTGGGCTCTAATCTTGAGTGGGAAGTAGCTGTAGTAGATTAGTGGTTCTCAAAACTGCCCTCTGGGACTAATCACAGGTGATCAGATGTTGACCAGTTTGCAGTCTCTGAGGATAGGCTTGAGAACCACTGATATCATGGACATGATACTCAGGAGACTTTATGGCCTAAAGTAAAATTGATGTTAAAAGGTATCCCCTGAAAATATGTGAGCATAACTAATGAGATGCTGTTGGTTACTGTATTTTGGCTGACAACTTGTGAACAATTTTCATCACCCACAAATCACTTCCATGGGGTCATGGCGTGAATAGGGCAGCACTACTGCTTTGTGGCAAACAGTGGATAAGTGGGATATGAAAAGCTGACTGGACCTAGTGGATGCTTTGTGCAGAAATCAAAAGATGAGCAATTCTGTACCGGGGGTGGGGAAGGTAAGAATTCAAACTGATTTAAATAAATGTGAATTCTGAGAATTGTCATTTGTCCCCTGTGATGTAGTTGTTTTGTACCAGCATTGCTCACTTTTTGTTCTCTGAAGAAAGACAATCTGGGTCTTTCTGCACAAGCCACTTAACCTTCGTCTTGTGCATGAATTTTAGTTGTGTTATTGTGCGAGTTTAAAAAAAAGCACTTGAAGGATAATTAACACTTAATAACCCACCACTCACCTTACTATGGAAAGAAAACCCTAATGGCTCCTATGAGTTAAGGCCTTACACCTTCGTTCAAGTGATAACATGTCAGCTGCTGGCAGCTTTTTCTTCAAACTGAAGCAGGCCGAGTGCATGAGCCTACTTAACCCTTTAATGGCCAAAGATGTGTGCAATACATTACAAAGCAGTGCATGGCCCTCTCTTCCTTAAAGGGATAGTAATACTTAAAATGTAAAAAAAATATGTTGTAGGGTTTATCCCCCTGAGTAAAACAAGAGTACTCCCACTGCTGAAAGGTGTTTCATTCAAAAGTTATTAATTTTCATAGTTGAATTTTTTAGGTATAATATCACAGTGGCCTGAAATTGTACAGTGGCGCTGTTGCTACACGATCCTATGGACAGCTCTGGTCCCGGGACCATAAATCTCCATAGGATGGTGTAGCAACAGCGCCACTGTACAATTTCAGGCCACTGTGATATTACACCTAAAAAATTCAACTTTGAAAATTAATAACTTTTGAATGAAATGCCTTTCAGCAGTGGGAGTACTATTGTTTTACTCAGGGGGATAAACCCTACAACATATTTTTTTTTTTACATTTTAAGTATTACTATCCCTTTAAAAGGATAAGATTAACATGTGCCATGAGAAGAGTTTGTCCCCTGTGGTCTCCTAGCAAGTGTCTTAGCTTCCTGCTGGGAGTGACACCAAGAGGTTATTTCTTCAGCAAAGGCACAAGCTAAACTAATGAGTGTTTCCTGGCGATAGTGGGTAAGATAAGTGTGTAGGGGGATTATTAGGTGACGTTACTTCAAAATAGGCTTGACCTGAGAAATGTTACTGTAAGGTAGTGGTTCCCAAATTTGTTGCAGTCAGGTCACATATGCTTACAGAAAATTCTAATTTCTGTAACACGTGCAGGAAAACCAATGCAATTATATGAAGATATTTGGAAAGATGTTACATTAAGCTTGGTGCCACAACACACAAATGTGCCTTGACACACGTATTGGGAACTACTGATGTAAGGTGTGCCTCTGAATGAACACTTATGCTAAATATAACTTACTATTGCCCCAGAATTGCTTGGCTTTTCCATTAAAGTTCCATACGGACATTTTTATTTCTTTTCAGTCTAGGGGAATCAATGCCCAGTGCACTTCATTTTCTGCTATGCATTACACAGAAGAGTGCAGGCAACTTACCAGAAAAAGGAGCGGGAAAAAACCCAAATGGCTTCCACTGCTAAAAAGTAATTCCGGAAGTTATATATATACATTCCAAAAATTCCCATTGATTGAAATAAGGCTTATAACTCTTTGACAGAGAGGTCCCCAACAGCCTCAAAATACAGTCGGAGATTTGTATTTGTTCCCTATGTTCCTTGTTTAAATTCCTGAATATGCCACATTATTTATCTATCTATCTATCTATATATATATATATATATATATATATATATATATATATATATATATATATATCTCAATCAAGTTCAATAACACTATGGAAACCTATACGGAGAGATCTGTGCATTTTTCAGCATGCTATATTACAGATGAGCATGCTATATTTTAACACTAGTGTTCTGATAATCCCCTGGTTTTACCAATTTATTCCAAAATAACTAATACGTCTATAGCATCCAAGGGGGCTAACCTATTAGCAGTGTAGTCTTTCCTCGCACCAACAACAAACTGCCCTGACTATATCTACAAGCAAGTTCTGTAAGGAGTACACAAGTGCAGGGCAGGAATTCCTGCACCTCAGACATGGCACATTGAGTGGGGGAAGAACCTGCAGGCTGAAGGCAGTACATGTGTGCCTCAGACACAATGGAACATATTTTTAAAGGCAACCCTGGGGCAATAGTACTACATGATTTTTATTACATTAACCCCTTAAAGATCAATGACAGGCAACCAATCTCACCCCAAGGGTGAAGAATGTGGCCCCAGAGGTCTTAAAAGGGAAGCATACTACATTTAACCTTTGATTTTACCCACAAATGACGGAAATTGTAAAATTACCTTAATACTAGAATACAAGGGATTACAATGAAAAAGTTACAATATAAATGAATCCTTTAGAGCAGTCAAAACAGTTCTTTGCAATGTGTTTCACACTGTTCTAGACCTTATAGGATAAAGAGACAAACATATTTAGAGTGAAATGGGTAATAAAAGTGTTCAATAGTGCATCTGACTACACCAAATGAAAGGGTGGGGCGGAATGAAAAGCCTGAGGGCCGTTTGAGGCACCCAGGCTGCCTGGTCCATCACTGCCTTCGATGCTACAGGAGTCACCAGCACAGTGACTTGCAATTCATTGGAAACCTTTCTAGTATTCAGTGATTATACAACCCATTTAAGTCAATGGAAATGTTTGTGTGTCACTTATGGAGCAGATGGTTTGCTCCAGAACTGCTGCGAATGTCTTAGTACATCCTGATAATCTCCAGTCAGTTATGTGTCCCCTATGGAGCAGATGGTTTGCTCCAGAACTGCTGCGGATGTCTTAGTACATCCTGATAATCTCCAGTCAGATCAAACTAAATCAGTCCAACTGCCTGAGCACCAAACGTTGCCTAACCTTGAAACAGAAGAACAGCACTCAGGCCGGCCCTGATATTACAGTCAGTATATTGTCCTGAAATTTGGTAGGAACCCAGGAATGTGATCAGGCTGCGGTGTCTTTTAAAGGAGAACCAACAACTCCTAATATTATGCTCCCACTTACTGTGACCAGAAAACCCTAATGGCCACTAAATTCTGTCCATAGGCCTTTATTCAAGAAATAACAGCTTCATATTAGCCCTGGATGTACATAAAGGCAGACATGATATTTACTGTCAGCCCCCCCCCCCAAAAAAAAAAAAAAACTGAAGCAAGCAAAGTGTGTAGCTTACTTAACTCTAATACCCTGTGGAGTGTTCAACGCATTGCGAAGCACTGTATTAACACACTTGTATGGTCCATAAAGAGATATTATTATCATGTGCAGTGGGTAGAAGTATGTCCTGTGCTCCTACTAGCAACAGTGATGTCTTCCACCATGATCATGACATCCAGAAAAAGATACTATCTCTTTAACAAAGAAACACTGGCAACATTCAAATGGGCCATTAGGATTTTCAAGCCATAGAAAGGTACGTGGGGGGGTTACTATTAACATGCATTATTACCACATTAATGGAAAGACATAGATGTCAGTACGTTCAAATTTGTTTTAGCCCTTTGACTTCCAGAGGGGTACGCAACGCATTGTTCTGCTTTGAAATGTGTTGAGTACCCATCTGGCAAGCAAAGGGTTAAAAACAACCTTTACAGAATAAAAAAAAAAAAAAAAAAAAAAAAAAAAATCCTAAAAGCATACAGATTCTCTGCACAGTGCCTGTAATCTCATGATAAGTGTAAACTTCACCCCGATCCTACAGCTCTGCAGCTCCCCAACCTAAACAGGTAACTAGGTGAGAAGAGAGGGGCTGATACCAAAGATTCAGGTTTTCATTAGTAACCAAAATATTTCTTCTGCAGCAATCTGTGATAAAATAACATCTTATAGGTTAAAAAAAAAGTTTCCTTTAAAAAACAAAATTTGGGACTCCAAATTCTGTTAGAACATTGTCCCCCATTTTAAGTGCTTCCTTATCTATTTAAGTGCTTCCAATACAAAAATAGAGACTATTTACATTTTGTATTTTTTTTTTTTTTTTTTTTTAATACTACTAAAAATTAACAGAAGATGTAAACGGAACATGGGAGGTGGATATTTACCTCGTGGCAGGTGGGGGAACACACTCACAGGAGTGGGAAAATGCTAAAGGAGTTTAAAGGGGAACTATCACCCCAAATAAAGTTTCCCCCCAACAATTACCCATCTAGTGATTATTTGAACAATAGTAGTATTCTCCAGAATAATTATCGCCTTACAGAGAAATCCTACTGCTGCTGATACTGACGGCCAGTCAACAGCACAGACATCTTTGTAAAGAGATGTCTACGCTCCTTTGCTGTCAGCACTGGTCTCCTCTAGGAGGAGCTGCATGATAACTTAAGGTACCAGAAGGGACTGATGGTACAGGCAAGCAGATTCCTCTAAAGCGTTTTTGCCTGGCCATCAGTCTCGGCAGCAGTAGGATTTCTCTATAACAAAGTAATCATTCTGGAGAATACTTCTACTGTTCAGCTAATCGCTAAATGGGTAATTGTTGGGGGAAAACTTTATTTGGGGTGATAGTTACCCTTTAACTTCTTCCTTGGTGGCACAAGCCAGTGAACAATCTTACTCTTTTCACTTCTGGAACAAATATTTACCCTTTGAGTGCCAGAGAGGAGGTAAGGCCCACCCTTCTCTGGCACTCCAAGGGTAAAGGCTATTTGAAGTGAAGAAGGGAGCTTTGAGTCCTTGCGTCGTGTCAACAATCCCACCATCATAAACATAACCTCTTGTGCATTTCCCTCCAGAAGAGTAGACCATTTTTTTTATTGCATGATTTTGCAATTGTCTTTTAATTAATAAATATGATTCTTGCCCAACGTAACCTTTTCATGTCCACATTCTCTTGCCTTCCCACTAACCTCCCAATCTCTTCTCTAACCCTCTCACAAACAAATGAAAGACCTGTATGACTCATAGGATATGAAGACAGCCACAGTTTCAGAGTTCTAAACATTAGTGGGTGACTGGTATCCTACTTTATGACAGCAAAACATGAGATGCTGCATAATTTTTGGGAAGCATAAATACTATTGCATGCCCATTATTACAATGACTATTAAAGTTACTGTACTGTGATTTTATTTACATATTAGAAAAAAAAATAGAATTTAAATCTATCTGTACATGGACATGATGTGCCTCTTGGGGACTGGTGACCATTTTCCTGTAGCTCAGCACAGGCATTACTTTCTGCAACTACTTTCAAGGGCAGTTCTTCCTGTAGTGTTTAGAACTCTATAACCACAGGAATGAGAGCTGTGATTGACTTGGGCTATTCCCAAAGGGTACCATTCATTCACAGCCACAGATCAGCAGGACAGGGTCTTGGCTTACCCTTCTGTCAGAACCTACAGCTTCAGAGTCACAGCTTCTTTGTGTGTGAGAGGGCTGGGATTTTTCTCATCCTTTGTATTGGGAACTGCTCGAGGTGCCTTGCATATTACAGTCGTTTGCTGTAATCTAATGCCCTTGGGATAACCTATCTCCTTAAGTGCCTTATTACACTAACTCAAAAGGAGACAATTTACAGGTACCTGCTATAAGGCAATAAGATTAACCTCCAAGGGGTCAAGAGACACAAGATCCTGAAGGTTTCACCCCAAGGGGCCATTTCTTAAACGGTCTTGGTCAGTGCATTAATTGGCCCTTCCTGCCAAGCTCAGGAGGAGCCAACCGCAGGGGAAGGTGAGAGGTATATAGAGGAAGGATTCTGGAGAGAGGCCAGAATTCCCACAGCCTGGTAGGACTGAGTCTGAACTGCAGGATCCTTACTGTATCCTCCTGACCTCTCCAGGGTGAGAGCAGTGCAGGGGCTGTAGGAATCACTGGGGAAAGGAGGTTGCTTAATATTTTAAAGAAAAGAGGGGTATGCAACTCATTGGAATGTGCTGCACACCTTTCTGGTCCTTAAATAGTTGAGACATGTAACACACTCCCTACCAGGCTAAGCTTCATCACCCCTCTGTGTCTACTAATGGAACACTAAAGAGGTTTCAGCCCTAAAGCTAGCATTACCAATTATTTATGGTAGACCCAGTAGGTATCACACAAGGTAGTGATTTTCTCCAGTTCCAATGGCAGACAATGAGCTAAAAAGTCCACCTCTATCATCAGCACATCCTTCCTTAGGTCAGATTCACAGATATGAGTCCCAGCAGTGCCATGCAATGTTAGGTACATACAAAAATAAATTAAAAATATAAAATAAACTATCAAATGGAGTCCTTCACTGTCAGAAGACAGCAATGTGGTGTATAGAGACACTATGCATGATTATACAGCGTAACATGCTCTCTCAGTGTATAAAGACACTCAGCATCACTATACAGCACTGTGTATTATTTAGAAGTATAGAGATCCTCAGCCTTGCAGTGGATTTCTGGCCACTGTGGCAGTGGAAAGTTACCAAGAACAGTGGGGACTGCTGCTTTAAGCTGGAAGGACAAGTTACTTGTAAATAACAGCAGCGGCCGGCACCTGCTTGCTCCCTGCATTATTAGAGTGGACATTCCGTTCCAGTCAGTTGAGGAACTTGCGGCATTTCTTGGTCCCACAGTTGCAGGCCAATTTGTTGCTGGCGTCCTCGATGGGGAACTTATAGTCATAGGTGAGCTCTTCTCCACGGTATATTTTTCTCATGGCAAAGATGACGATATGTTTCTGGCCATCGATCGGGATGACTCGAGAGTAGCAGTTGGGCTCACACGAGTGGTTGATGAAGCGAGCAGCATTCCCATGCATTGTGGCATCCACCACTTCAGAGTCATCAATACGGAACATGTAGCAGCCAATGCCCTGCAAGGAACACCCAGTAATATTAGACATTGCAGTGTAAGGGAGCATGCTTAGTTGTAATACCCAGCAGCTGAAGTGACAAAGGTTTCCTACCTCTATGCTATTCGTAACATAACCCTGAGCACCCAGACACTGCAATTATATATATATTGTCGGGCTATTTATATGAAGGTATCCAAAGGGTTAAAACATAGAACCACTCAGGTTGGATTTCTTCACTTAAATAGGCAACTGACAATAAAATAATTCGAGAACTTTATCTTTAATATGTATTGACACGCTACTTCACAGTAACGAATTGATCACAAGAATCAATCCTTCATATTTGTGCAAAAATATATATATATATATATATATATCAGCAACAATGAAATATATAAGTGATTAGCAATTATAATAGGTACATAGAAAACCAAACCACACTTATTACCATAAGGATTACCAGCGGTGCAAGGGTTAACCACACATAGGTATATTCAGAGATATAATAACAATAATTGCATTCAGTAGCATAGAACAGGTTAACTGATTGTTACAATTAATTAATACAGTTGGCCGCAGTCTCTCTTAATACCTCTGCCCCAGAAACTGTATAGATTATGCTAATTATGATGTAAGGGGTATTGTGAGATGAATTAAATAATTCCTCTAACAATTCCTTGTATCGTATATCAATAATAATCAAATTTAGGGAATAAATGGAATAGAATCCCAGATTTAAATAACTATAATTTAATTATCTACTGAATTCAATATTGAATACCTCTGAATAAAATATATAAATTGCAATTAATATAGTCAATCAAAAATTGTACAATTAATCTGCCAAAATTAATCCCATAATATATGTCTAGTAATGCAACACATATCATAATTTTGACTACAGCAACATATATAAAACCTATCGGCACTCCAAGGGTTAATCCACTCGTTTAAAATAGGTGGCACACCTAGAAGTTATTTTGTCTATTAGAGTGAATACCTCCAATTTACAAAATATAAGCCTAGTACCCTCACAAAGAACTTTAGAATGCACACCACAAATAGATAAACAGCAGTTAGAGAGTTAATAAATGAATTCCAAGAATTCCCTTGATGAAATATCAGCTATTATAATTTTACCAGAAACACAATATTCTAGACATACCAAAATTATATTAACCAATATACACAAGGATAAATATATCTCACTGCTATCTCTATTTTATGATCTCTCTGGTAATTTATAACAATAAATTAATTAATTCTGCGTAATTTCTTAATGACTATGCTAAATATAGCTGATGATAATATTTTCCATAAAACTGGCCAGGCTTCTATGGGCAAATATATATTTTATATATTATATATATATATATATATATAATTTTCCTCAAATATCGAGGAAATATACTTATTTTGAAATTAGGCAGAATTAGAATAAATAAAATATAATTACCAGGTCAATCAGTGTGGATTCTTGAAGTTCTCAGATATTGTCAGGAATTTAATCATCAGCCAAGAGAGCCTAGGAACCCAGAGTTTTCTTTTTCATGAAGTGAAGGGCCTGAACTCAGAGTATTTTGGCATTATATTGGCAATTTTTGCCTCATCAGTAACCCCCACCTCTTTCTAATGATTGGACAAAGATCCAACTCATTATACCATGACATCACCAGTCAGACCTGATTGGATACTCATATCTTATGCTAATCAAATACAAACATAAACATTATGAGTATTTTACAATATAAAGGCTGCAGATGGGGCCATTACGCTATATTAACATTTTACAGGTGACAGATCACATGGCTTTCATCAGAATTAAGAAAGGCCAGGAGGTTATCAGAAACCCCATAAATCAGTCATTTTACTCTTCTTTCCCATAAGGATGCTATGTCCATCTCAGGCTTTGTGTCTCCAGTTGAACATTAATCGCCCGTTAATGTCACTTAGTTATTTCTCCCCCAAAGAGGCCTATGATGTTTATCTCTTTGTCTTAAAGAGGAGAGAATCTGAACACATTTTAAACAGAATTTCAGTTAATTTCTACTATTAGAGTTAACCCTCTATGCTCCCCCAAGACAAAGTCTCTGGCATATATATATTTATAGATCTCTCTCACGATATATTGATATATATATATATATATATATATATATATCAATATATCTATATATACTAGCAAGATTGGCACGCCGTTAATAAAACAATGACTGCTTTATTGATTGGCTTATTGAATTTTCAGTGCTTAGCGCTTTCAGGTCCAAAAAGGTGAGCAACGCATTGCAAAGCACCGCGTTACACAACTCTCCATCAGTAAATGTGTGCATATGCATGTTTGTGAGTGAGCAGCAGCAGCGAGCACGCAGGAGAGTACTTTTGAGCAGCGGCAGCATGCGAGAGCGCACTTTTGAGCAGCGGCAGCGCGCGCGAGAGCGATTTTGAGCAGCGGCAGCGCGCGAGAGCGATTTTGAGCAGCGGCAGCGCGCGAGAGAGCGATTTTGAGCAGCGGCAGCGCGCGAGAGAGCGATTTTGAGCAGCGGCAGCGCGCGAGAGCGATTTTGAGCAGCGGCAGCGCGCGAGAGAGCGATTTTGAGCAGCGGCAGCGCGCGAGAGAGCGATTTTGAGCAGCGGCAGCACAGGAGAAAGAGATTTTGAGCAGCAGCAACTCGCGAGAACGCGTTTGAGCAGCAGCAGCGAGAGAGAGCACGTTTGAGCAGCAGCAGTGAGCGAGAAAGTGCATTTGAGCAGCAGCAGTGAGCGCATTTGAGCAGCGAACGAGAGTACGTGTTTGAGGAACATCGCTCGAGAACGCATGTTTGAGCAACATCACACAAGAAGCTCAACAGCACGTGAAGCGTGTTTGTGCAACTGTGTGAGAGCTTATGTGTTTTCTGTGAATTGCGTTTTGTGTATAGTGTATAGTTTATTACCTAATAACATTATGCATATAGCATTTGGCGAATTGCAAATAGTGTTCGATATACGGCATACAGTGTATTGCATTTGGAATATTGCATTTGGTGCATAGCATATAATGTTTGATGTATAGCATTTGTCTTATGGCTTTTGCGTATTGCGTTTCTCGCAAGGCGTTTGGCATATAGTGTTTTTGGTATATAGTAGTTGATGGTGTATTGCTTATAACTTTGGCTGTTGCATATGGTGTTTCGTGTATTGCGTACATCATCCTGCGTTTTACATATAGCATTGTGTGTAATGTGCAATGTATGTACTCTGTGTGTTGTACATGTGTATTGTGTGTGATTTTCACGTGCGTATAGCATGTGTGTTTGTGCTGCACGTTCTGTGCATTGAGTATGTGTGTATTGTATGCATATGTATTGTGCTTGTTGTGTGCGCATGTGCATTGTGTGTTTTTATTTTGTGTGTGTATAAAAGGCCCCCTAATTCCTTGCAGGGATTTTCAGATAAATCACTCCCCCAAAAATGAACCTATGGTAGCCTCAGTATGGAGGAGATTTGAATAACTCCTCCTGACTGCTGGCCCTGGGTGCATGTATGTATCTACACTAATCATAAACAGTGCTGTATATATGATGTTGGGGCACAGTTCACATTATACAAACTACTGAACAATATGTATAAAAGTGAAATAATGCTGAAGCAAAACTATCAAATAAAAATCCCCATTGATTTAAAGGGATAGTAATACTTCATTATTACTGTTCCCCATGTTCTAGCCCTTAACATTCTGAATGTAACGATACCAGCGGCATCTCTCAAACCTTTATAGTTTGAGAGATATCCGCTTTCAAAGTTTCCTCTTTTTGTCTTTCCCCTGATGTCAGCGTTCTAGCTGAGAGAAGGGGAATCCGGTCCCGGGACCGGCGGCGGCTCTGCAGCAGTGCTGAGATCTTGTTATAGAAACAGAAATCCTTCACTAACATGGTCTTCCACGTGTTCCTGCAAACCAAGCACACATAGAAGACCATTTTAGTGAGCAATTTCTGCAGAGCCGCCGCTTGCTCACTGAGAGGATTCCCCTGCTGTCAGGGGAAAGGCAAAAAGAGGGAACTTTGAAAGCTGATATCTCTCAAACCATAAAGGTTTGAGAGATACCATCGGTATCAGAGAATTCATAATTTTAAGGGCTATAACATGGGGGGGGGGGTAGTAATAATGAAGTATTACTATCCTTTTCAATCTTGGTTCAAACCCCTTGTATTCTAGAGAGGTATGTAATGCATTTCAAAACAATAGTGTGCAGTTGTATTCCCCATACTTATGTCAACACTGTGTTTATAATAATTCTAAGTATCTGCATATAAGACAGTTACTGAATAATGATTTTTGAGACTGGGATAACTCAGTGTAGTATAAATGTCATCATCAGGTTTTAGAGCTCTGTGATCTCAGTTCATAATGCAATGTGTTTACTACCAGCATAATAAGAGAATTTTAGTCTTACCTGTTAAATCCTTTTCTATTAGTCCATAC
Source organism: Rhinophrynus dorsalis (assembly GCA_037306005.1). NCBI lineage: Eukaryota > Metazoa > Chordata > Amphibia > Anura > Rhinophrynidae > Rhinophrynus > Rhinophrynus dorsalis. The sequence goes on from CM074724.1 coordinate 254,161,939, forward strand.
AGGTTACTGGTAACTTTGGGTAGGTGATCCGCCCCTTTAATTTTAGGCAGGAACAATTCTAGAATTGTATGCAGGGGGTGGAGCCTACCTTCCTCCTTGGCTGCAGCTAGCCAACCAGCTACAGAAAGATTTGAGACACTAACTACTGACTAAACAGTGGAAGGGAAAGAAGACTACTGTGAGCATGACCCCGTAGAACCCCTGTGGTCTGCCACAGGAGAGCCAAGCATGGCCCCTTGACAGGGTGGGAGACCAGTAACCTGTAAGGACTAAGAGAAAAGGATTTAACAGGTAAGACGAAAAGCCTCTTTTCTCTGTCATCCAATACATGTTACTGGTAACTTTGGGATGTCCAACCATTGAGTTTCCCAGAGGCAGGAAGTAAGGCAAGGACCAGGCGCAAGGCCCCCAAAGTCACCAGAGCAGATATGAACCATCAGATCAGAGAAAGACCAACAAAATAAACGAAATGTCAACGGACACTGAACAGGGGTAATAACCACCAAGGAACTGTTACACAGCACACTGAGCTAGAGCCAGCAGGGCTCAAAAGTGAAGGAAGAACCAAGAACCGAAGAAGATCCTAGAGAGGCAAGACTGCCTCCAGGATCTTCCTCCCAAAGCTGGTGTCAGCCGATGCCAGCACATCGACATGGTAGTGCTTCGAAAAGGTGTGCACAGACGACCAAGTGGCAGCCTTGCACAAATGATCAGCAGAGGTCTGATTCTTGTAAGCCCAAGAAACCCCAATAGATCTGGTGGAATGAGCCACGACCCGAAAGGGGACAGGCTTCATCCTCAGCTCGTAAGCCTTACGAATAGTGGACTTGACCCAAGAAGCAATAGTCACTTTGGATGCAGGTCTTCCTGCCCTGGGACCCTCAGGAATGCCGAACAGCGCGTCAGATTGCCTGTACATAAAACTTGAGACAACACACCACATCCAACAAGTGGAGATCCCTCTCCTTGTCAGAGGTGGGGTAAGGGCAGAAAGAAGACACCACAATCTCCTGATTGATGTGGAACTCCAAAACCACCTTCGGAAGAAACTCCTGAGAAGTGTGAAGCACTGCCTTGTCCTTGTGAAACACCAACAAAGGTGGTTCACAGGACCGAGCATGTAACTCCGCAACACGCCGAACGGAGACTATCGCAAGGAGAAAGGCCATTTTCCATGTCAACAGGTGTAGATGAATAATAGCCAAGGACTCAAATGGAGGGCGCTGAAGAATGCCCGAAACAAAGTTAAGATCCCATGGAGAAGCGGTTTTCTTAAAGGCAGGACGAGAATGAGCAATGACCTGGAAGAAAACCTTGACATCAGGAAGGATGGCAATGCACCTCTGAAAGAAAACAGAGAGAGCAGAAGTCTGAACCTTAAGGGAACTCAAAATGAGGCCCTTATCCACACCATCCTGCAAAAAGGCCAAGACCGTAGGCAGATCAAATTCCCGAGACAGGTCCTTGTCAGCACACCAAGATAGAAAGGTCAACCAGAGACGATGGTAGATCTTGGAAGAAACAGGTTTGCAGGCACTGAGCACAGTAGCCACCACCCCAGAAGAAAAACCTCTTTCTTCTTCAATATTGAGGATTCTATTTCCAAGCTGTCAAAGCTAGTCCATGAACATCCTCCTTCCACAGGTAACACTGTAGAAGACGACCTGGACGGCAAGGGAGCCGGAATGGCTCCACCACTGACATATCCAGCAACTCCGGAAACCAAGCTTGGCATGGCCAGTACAGAGCAATCAGAATGACTGGACAGCGTTCCAGTCGCAATTTCCATAACACCCTGTGCAACACTGGGAGGGGAGGAAAGCTATAGGCCAGAGGAAACAAAGGAATGGACATTGCATCCACCGCCAGAGCTAGAGGGTCCGTCCACCGAGAGCAGAACCTCTGAACCTTCCTGTTGTGTCTTTTTGCCATCCGGTCGATGTAAGGAAGATCCCACTTCTGAACAATGAGGGTGAACACCTCTGGGTGCAGTTCCCACTCTCCGGATATGGCAGGAACGTGTTCTTCTGCCAAGGACAAAATAGCCTTGACATCTAACCAAGCGGCGAGACTTCTTATTCTGCCCTGCTTGTTGATGTAAGCCACGGCTGTGTCGTTGTTGGACTGTACCCAGACTGACAGTAGTCAGCAGACTACATCTTGAGCCAAAGAGCCCATCTGGCAACCACAGACATGGTGGAAACACTGGCCACCAAACGGATGGCATCAAATAAGGCAGAAGAAACAGTGCTGTGCCTCAGAAATGTTGGCAAGAAGGCTCAACATATCCGAAGTGGGAGCACCCTGAAGGACAGCCAGGGTGAGCTGTTCAGTCCAGACCTCAATGGCCCGGTTCACCCATGCTGCAACAAATGCTGGATGCATGGCAGTACCAGCAGTGGCAAAAATGGACTTGAGGGAGACCTCAAGTTTCTTGTCAGTCCAGTCCTTCAGAGCGGACGCATCAGAAACTGGCAAGGCAGTAGACTTAGATAGCCTGGAGATAGGAGCATTCACCTTGGGAGGATGAACCCACTGAGCAAGCGCTGTCTCAAAGAAGGGATAAAGTAAGGGGTCACTTTTTTTTTTTTAACCAGAAAAACTTACCTATGTAAGTAGGTGTCCTTCAAACAGCTGTGAGTGTGTGTGCATATTCTCAATGGACTCTTCAAGTGGAAGAGCTTTCTGTTCTTAGTAGCTCCTGTTCAATTAGATCTTTCAGAAATCCTCTCAGTGTCAATGGCGAGAAATCCAATAATGTAACAGAATATAAAATGTAAGCCTTTGAGTGCCAGAAGGGTAAGCAACTCAACTCCCTCCTCCTTCAGCTCAACCCTCCCCCTGCCTGCTATTACCCAGAATTCATGTGACCGAAGCCACCGTCCATTCTGATGTTCCATAGTAGCCTAGTAATGAGAGGAAATGGAGGAAACACATAAGAGAAGTGGACGTTCCACAGAACTGACATCGCAAAGTGGCAAAGGCCAGAGGATCTCCCTTCCAGAAGCAGAAATTTGGAGCCTTCAAGTTTGCCATGAGATCTTTCGTAGGCACACCCCACTGTTGCACAACTAGGTAGAACGCTTGCAGGTTGAGTTCCCACTCATCTGGATCAATGTCTTGGAGACTGGAATGTGAATGGCTGAGATGACCGTAATGTGGGCCTCCGCTCAACCAAGAATGTACCTCACCTCAAACCAAGCATCTGCACTGCGACTGCCCCCTTGGCGATTGATGTATGCTACAGCTGTGGCATTGTCCAACTGAACCCACACCAGCTTCCCTATCAAAAGCTAGTTCCAGTACACAAGGGCTAGCCATATCGACTGGAGTTCCAAGACACTGATGGACAAAAGTGTCTCTTCCCAAGTCCACCTCCCCTGTACCCCAGAACCCTACCCCTGCCTCTCAGGCTGGCGTCCGTTATGACCAGGGTCCAGTCTGGAATCACAAAGGGTTTCCCCAGATTCGGCCGATGGAACCATCAATGAAGGATCCAATCTGGCCTCTGGAGAGATCTGGTAACACAGATGCTCTGGATTCCTGGACCAGCTCCGTACGACATGCCTCTGAAGTTCTCTCATGTGGACCCGAGATTAAGGTACAGCATCCAGTGTAGACACTGGTCTGCCCAGAACTCTCATGTACTCCCTGATCATGGCTCAGGGCAACTCCAGGGCATGGCAAACTTCCTGCATCACAAGAAGAATCTTGTCCTGTGGAAGAAAGACCTTCCCTAAACAGGTGTCAAACCTCATCCCAAGGAACACCAGAACCTGGGAAGGCACCGGAAAGGACTTGAGCATGTTTAAGACCCACCCATTACCGTGACAGGAGAAGAGCTCCTCTAAGGCCCCCATGATCTTGGTGAAAACGTGAAGTGCTAAAACCAGGCCAAAACAGGTAGAATTGGCTTTCTGGTTGAATTGGAATATGAAGGCATATAACATATGTTGTATACTATGATACTATGAAGGTCTAGTGATGACATATACTCTCCGGGCACATTTTTGCAATGACAGAATGCAAAGATTCCATCTTGAAGCATGTAGTCACCACAGATTTGTTGAGACATTTGAGATCCAGAACGGGACTACAGCCGCCGTCCTTCTTCGTAACCACAAACAGATTGGAATAAAAACCTGTGCACTGTGGGAGGTACTGGAATCATTGCCAGCAGTGAATCTACTGCCTCCTGGAACAACCGTGTCTTGACTGGCTCTTTCAGCACTCTTGACAAAAAGAAGCAATATGGAAGAAGGGAACTGAAATTTATGCAGTACCCTTCCGAGATTATCTGCATAACTCACTGGTCCACAACTGAGCATTCCCAGGCATCTTGAAAAAGTGGAGATGCACCCTACAGGCAACAACGGACCAGAATTCCGCTGGTCATGTGGAAAAGTGCTTGAGACTTAGCCCTTGTAAGTGCTCGCTTGGGCTGCTAGGCCTATCTGGGCTAGTGGAGCACACTTGAGAATTTTGCGGCCTCTGTGTCTAAGTTTGGTGGGGGAAACGAAAAAAAAAAAAAAAAAGACGCAGTTTCCTCGCCATGGACGGATGTTTGATGGGTATATGAGGCAAAAGGTGCTCTTACCCCAGTAACTCACTGATAATCTGTTTCAGTTCAGGTCCAAACAGGGAAACCACAGGAAATGAGATGTGTACTGCCCTTCAGGAGAAGGGACTCAACCCCATGGTACCTTTGTTCCATATTGGACGTAAGAGAAATATATTTTATTATCAGAGCCAAGAGGGGACACATGTATGTATATGTTTTCCATATATGTTTTTTACATGTGCTTTATATGTTTGACAAGTTACTCTCATATTTGGATTTTTGTGCAGATTTATATATAATGTGTGTCTTCGAAGATGTGTTTATATTTGATCTTATTACGGTTTTATAATTCAACAATATTCTTTTATAACTTCTCTTAATTAGTTTTTTAATTTATGGATATTTTTGAATGTGTCTTTCAGTGGTTTTGCCTCAATGCCCACTGTTATGGAACGCTTTTAGTCAGGACGACTGCAGCTTGTTATGACTCCAGTTACTTGGTAATATGAAAACAAGGTTTACAGAGAAACAAAATATATTTTGTTTATTATTCATGCAGTTCCAGCTCTGACTATAAAGTCAATTAAGGCTTTGCTCACCGTTGCTATTTGGTAAGATTCTTGTTGCCCTCAAGGGGAGAGTTGTCCATCAGGGATAATAGGATTTTAGTCTTACCTGTTAAATCCTTTTCACTTAGTCCATACAGGTCACTGGTACTCTGGGAGGCGTAAGTCCCCTTTAATAGGCAGGAACAACTATGCAAATAATTTGCAAGGGGCGGAGCCTCCCCTCTTACTTAAGCCACCTTCTGGCCAGAGCCACTTTAGATTGATTTGAGACCCTAAAACTGACCTCAGGTAAGCAAAAAGACTCCTGTGAGCATGCCCGAACGGTCTCCCACTGAATGCCACAGGAGAGCCAAGACTGGTCCCTTGACAGGGTGGGAGACCAGTGACCTGTATGGACTAAGTGAAAAGGATTTAACAGGTAAGACTAAAATCCTATTTTCACTGTCGTCCAATACAGGTCACTGGTACTCTGGGATGTACAAACATTGAGCTGATCCAGAGGCGGGAAGTAAGGCAAGGACCAGGCGCAAGGCCCAAGTCACTAGAACTGCTATGACCAGTTGATAACATAGCCCAAACTGTAAGTGTCAACGGACACCAACCAAGGGAACAATCCCTGAACTAACACAGCACACGGAACTAGAGCCAACCGGGCTCAACAGTAAAGAAGCACTAAGGATCACAGAGCGGAAGACCTACACAGGCAAGACTGCCTCCAGGACCTTCCTTCCAAAACTGGCATCAGCCGACGCCAGTACATCAACTCGGTAGTGCTTTGAAAAAGTGTGCACAGAGGACCAAGTGGCCGCTCTGCACAGTTGATCAGCAGAAGCTTGATTCTTGTAGGCCCAAGAGGCCCCAATAGATCTGGTGGAATGGGCAGTCACCCGGAAGGGAACATGCTTATTCCTCAACTTATAGGCTTCACGGATGGTAGCCTTAATCCAAGAGGCAATGGGAACTTTGGAAGCCGGTCTCCCTGCCCTAGGCCCCTCAGGAATGACGAATAGAGCGTCAGACTTCCTGATAGACTCGGTGCGATGAACATAAAACTTGAGGCAACGCACCACATCCAACAGATGGAGATCTCTTTCCTTGTCAGATGAAGGATTAGGGCAGAAAGAGGGAACCACAATCTCCTGATTGACGTGAAACTCTGACACAACCTTGGGTAAGAATTCCTTGGTAGTGCGAAGCACAGCCTTATCCTTGTGAAACACCAGGTAAGGAGGTTTACAAGACAAGGCCTGTAACTCTGCTACCCGGCGCACTGACACAACAGCCAAGAGGAAGGCCATCTTCCAAGTCACAAGACGTAATGGAATGGAAGCCAAGGATTCAAACGGTGGTCGCTGTAGAACTCCCAGCACCAAATTGAGATCCCACTGGGGAGCAGGACTCTTAAAGGCAGGTCGAACATGAGTCACACCTTGGAAGAAGACTTTCACATCAGGAAGGACAGCAATCCGTTCCTGGAAAAACACAGACAAGGCAGAAGTCTGAACTTTGAGGGAACTCAGACTGAGCCCCTTATCCACACCGTCCTGCAAGAAGGCCAGGACAGTGGGAAGATGGAAGTCAAGTGACAACTTCTTGTCAGAACACCATGTCACGAAAGTTGACCATATGCGATGATAGATCTTGGAAGACACAGGCTTACGAGCACTGAGCATCGTCGATACCACAGAAGGAGAAAAGCCTTTCTTTGCTAGAATCGAGGATTCAACCGCCATGCCATCAAATGGAGAGAGTGAACATCCTCCTTCCACAGATACCCCTGAAGAAGCAGGTCCGGACGGGCTGGAAGTGGGATCGGATCCTTCACTGACATGGCCATCAACTCCGGAAACCAGGACTGGCGAGGCCAGTTTGGAGCAATCAGGATGACAGGACAACGTTCTCTCTTCAACTTCTGGATAACTCGGACCAATAGAGGAAGAGGAGGGAAGATGTAAGCCAGGGGGAAGTCCCAAGGAATCGACAGGGCATCCACTGCTAGAGCAAGGGAGTCCCTCAACCGGGAGCAAAACACCGGAACCTTCCTGTTGTGTCTGGTAGCCATCAGATCCACCACAGGCATCCCCCACCGTTGAGTGAGCATGTGAAACACCTCTGGGTGAAGAGCCCATTCTCCGCTGTCGACGGTGTGACGACTGAGGAAGTCTGTCATGACGTTGTCCACGCCTGGAATATGAACTGCAGAGATGACAGGCACGTGATCTTCTGCCCAAGACAAAATATCCTTGACCTCCCACCAGGCGGAACCGCTTCTTGTGCCGCCTTGCCTGTTGATGTAAGCCACCGCCGTGGCGTTGTCGGACTCCACTCTGATTGGAAGACCGGTCAATTGAGACTCCCAGTGCCTCAGGGCCAGCCGGACAGCTCGAAGTTCCAGAATATTGATGGAGAGCATGGATTCCTCCAGACCCCATTTCCCCTGAGCACTGAAGCGACCCCAGACTGCACCCCAGCCCCGAAGACTGGCATCCGTTGTGACTGTGGTCCAATGAGGAACTAGAAAGGATCTCCCTTTCAGGAGATGAGAGAGATCTAACCACCAGTGCAGACTCGACTCGACATGAGGAGGAAGAGAAACAGACAGATGTTGATGATCTGGATGATTCTTGCATGTCTGGATCACAAATCTCTGAAGATCCCTGGAGTGGGCCATGGCAAATGGTACTGCTTCGATTGTGGAAATGAACTTCCCCACTAAGGACGACAACTTCGGTACTGGAATCTCGTCCATGTCCAGAATTCCAGCCACTCTGACAGCTATCTGGTGAGCCACGTCCTCTGGAAGAAACACCATGCATTGGCGAGTGTCGAACAGGAGACCCAGGAACAGAAGCCTCTGAGATGGAATCAAGTCCGACTTGTCCAGATTCAGGATCCAGCCATGACGGTTCAGGGTGTGCATGCACATCTGTAATTGCTGAAGGAGAAGCTCCGCTAAGGAGGCCTTCAGTAGGAGATCGTCCATGTAGGGGGTCACTCTGATCCCATCCTGATGGAGCACCGCTATCAAGGAGCCCAACACCCTCTGGAAGACCTGAGGGGCTGAAGTCAGCCCAAAGGGGAGCGCTGCAAACTGAAAGTGTCCCCTGTGGCAGGCAATCCTGATATACCGCCTGCTCTCTGGATGAATAGGGATGTGAAGATAAGCATCCTGAAGGTCCAGGGAGGCAAGAAACTCCCCTGGAGACATTGCTGCAATCACAGAGCGCAGGGACTCCTGGCGGAAGTGGGAAGTCACCACATAGGCATTGAGATCTTTGAGATCCAAAATGGGACGGGCTCCTCCGTCCTTTTTGGCTACCACAAACAGGTTGGAATAAAATCCTGAACCTGTGTCCCCTTGAGGAACCGCCTCCAGGACCTCTTTGTCCAAGAGATCCTGAATAGCGTCGTCGAACAGACGCCTTTTTGTGGGTTCCTGAGAAGGACGAGTAAAATGGAACCGAAAAGGAGGAAGGGAAGAGAAAGGGATCCTGTATCCCTCTGACACCACCTGAAGAACCCATGGGTCCGCCACCGACTCCTCCCAAGTCCGGCGAAAGATGCGGAGACGACCGCCTACAGCCGGATGCGGACCCGGGTTCGGCGAGTCATGCCGAAGCAGTCTTGGAGGTCTTGGCCTTGGAGGCAACTTTGGGCTTCCAGGACTGTTTGGGCTTGGAGGAGGAGCGCGTAGTGGGAGGACCCGTTTGGGCCGAGGAGCGTGTCTCAGTCTGAAAGGAACGAAAGGACCGATTGCGTTTGGCTGGAAACTTTTTCTTAAAGACTGAGGGTAGAAGAGTACTTTTACCGCCAGTAGCCTCACTGATCATTTCTTTGAGTTCAGACCCAAAAAGCAAATTCCCCTGAAAGGGCAAGGAAAGCAGGGCTTTCTTAGAGGCTGTATCAGCAGACCAAATTTTCAGCCAAAGAGCGCGTCTAGCCACCACAGAAGAAGTGGAGGCCCTCGCCATCATGCGAACAGCATCAAAAGCAGCGTCAGCAACATAGTTCTGAGCTTCAGTGATATTAGCAAGAAGCTGCAACTGTTCAGATACCGGCGCATCCTGGCGAACCGCTTCAGTCAGTCGTTCAGTCCAGGCCGCAATAGCTCTATTAACCCATGCCACAGCAAAAGTGGGGCGCATGGCCGTGCCAATGGAGGCAAAAATAGACTTAAGAGAGAGCTCTAGTTTCTTATCCGTCCAGTCCTGCAAGGCAGAGGCATCTGAGACAGCCAAAGCAGTAGATTTGGATAGTCTAGACACAGGAGCATCCACTTTGGGAGGATGAACCCATTTTGCCAGCTCCGCCTCAGGAAAAGGGTAAAGTTTAGCAAACTTTTTGGAGACAGAGGAAGATCTATCAGGATTCTTCCATGCCTCAGAGACCAGACGGGCAAGAGTAGGGTTAGTTGGAAAACAAACAACTGGTTTAGATGGCTTTTTCTGAAAAACATCAGTAGGATCATAAGTGGATTCCTGAGTCAGAGGAAGGTTGAGCGTATTCAGAACCGCTCTGATCAGACCCTCAGCCGAAACTTCAGGGTCACACTCATAGGGGTCCCCAATGGACCTGTTAGATTCAATAACAGTACGTTCCTCAGCATCAGAATCCTGTAAAAGTTCTTCTTCAGAAGAATCAGTGATATCAGGAGCTCCCTGTGGCTTAGGCAGGGAGGTCCTGATAGTAGAGGGGGTCTGCCAGACCTGGAGAGCCCCCTGTATCTGAGAGGGAAAGAGTTGAAGCGTGGATCTGAGATCCCTAGTGGCAGCTTTAAACTCCCTCACCCAAGATGGCTCAATAGCGTGGCTGGGAAGCCCAGGGTTGCTATCTTGACCAGTACAATTAGGGCATAGATCCCCCACATTATCGCCATCCAGCCCAATGTGGCAAGAGGAGCAAAACGCCATGGGGGTAGCAGACCCCCCATCCTCCTTAGACTTGGGTCTAGCCCCTAGCTCCAGTGAAGTAGACATGCTCACAGCGTCAATATACCCCACTAATAACACTATCACCCAGAAAAAGTGTGAAAGATTAAAGTTTCACCCCAGAAATGTTCTAAAAACGGACTTATCTGGCCAGCGAAGCGTTAATCTGTTGAGGAGAGAGAAGGCTCGGTCCCTGCGTAGTGTACTCGCCTAGGAAAAGTACCACAAAATGGCGGCCGTCATGACAGCCAATCAGAACGAGCGCGAACCAAGCGCTCATGGGAAATGTAGTTTTCCTGTCCAAGTACCCCAAACATTGCCCGAAGCCCCCCTGAACACCCCACATGAATAAATCACATTCCGGATGATAGATCAGGAGCCTAGAATTAAAATGAGCCCTCTCTGAAGTTGCTGTGACAAGCGGTTCCAGAGATATGTCCCATACTGTGAATTCCCATAGAGAGTAAAGGAGCCCTTGCGTCTGAGCGGGAAAAAGCCGCGCTTAAAGGCGCGGAACACCATTTTTAATAAAGTTTAGTAAAACATTAAAAAGTGCCCAAACAAGCATGAAACACATGAGAAACATAAATAAATGAATACCCAATGCTCCAAAACTCAGAGAATAACACAGAAATTGCATAAACAGTAATAATGCAATAAAAACACCCTATGAGTGCTGGAGTGTATTAAAACTCCCAAATACAAGCCCATCAAAGGGACACTGTGGGGACAAGTGGACCTTCAGCACTCAATGGGTGACTCACCTTCCTTGCTGGACTTCTGTCTTCAGGTGACCATGATAAGGAGGGAAAGAACCAGAGGTAAATTCCCCAATAGGGGAGCTGCTTAACACAAGCTGTCCCCTCTTCAGGGCATAAGGTCCACAGAAAATCCCTGGAAGCTGCACCAGCCACTTTAAAGAGGGCAATTCACAGCCATGGTCACCCTCCTAATGGTGGTATTCCATATTTGAATAAAAAAATAATAAAATACTAAGATGCATAGATGTTCTCTACCTGGTGTGCAAGCACACCAGGAACAAATCAATCTAAAGTGGCTCTGGCCAGAAGGTGGCTTAAGTAAGAGGGGAGGCTCCGCCCCTTGCAAATTATTTGCATAGTTGTTCCTGCCTATTAAAGGGGACTTACGCCTCCCAGAGTACCAGTGACCTGTATTGGACGACAGTGAAATAACCCTTAGAGTGTGGCTTTGCCCCCACCCCTCTTTTTTGTGCTTCATCTTTCAAGGTTTCTCTATGGTCCTACGTGAGGGTATATACGAAAATGAACCTTTATCTTGTCCATTGTAGGATACTTTTACTTTTGTGGTCATATTTCTGTTTTTCTCCTGGTTCCAGGGTTGTTATCACTGATCTGATTGATTCCATCTTGAATTTGGGTACTATGAGGAATTGATTTCATGCTTTTAAAGAGATGTTTCATAATTAATCTGATTAATCTTCATAGTATTTGGGCTGTAGAAAGCGTTATTTCAATATTGTCCGAGTTGTATTTCAAGAATAATTGAATGATAAAATATCCTCCTCCTCCCGCCCCTGTAACTGATGTAACAATGCTCACCTCAGAGCAACAAGACTGTCCGGATGGATCGAAGCAAGGGACAATATTCAGTGAACATATGGAAAAACCTGTCAAGGGGGCAGGGTTTTCCTTATGCTCACAATAAGAAAATTGTCTGTCCAGTCAAGAGACCAGATTCCACATTTGAGGGAAGGCGGCTTACACTACAACTTCTACAGTACTGAAATAACAATCTGCATGGCCTACATACTATGAAGATCAGAGCTGTTTTTTTGTGAAACATCACTATAAGTACAATATTGGGCAGAATTCTCCTATTTATGGTAATGGTGAAAAGTATGATCCAATGGCCTTCCTCACTATGTGAGGGTCCTGAATAAGGTATGCATATACAGAACGAATAAGTAAAAATAATAAATATAAACACATTTCTTCTCTGAAGAAGGGAATCCATGCACTTCCTTAAGGACACATTTTTAAAACTGTCAAACTTTAATGGGAGGACATAGCCACCTGTAAGTGGGAGGAGTTTTGATCAGAGTACCCTACCTAGTAAAGACACACTCCTAACCCCCACGATCCCTGCATGCAAAGCTTTATATGTATAAAAGTCTCTGTTGTTCTTCTTTATCCTCCACAGGGTGTTATGCAAAACTGAAGCCGCCATGTAAAACAAAAGGTGAAAACAGTGTAATTATCTAATGTAAGAGGGGGACTAAGAGCAGAACACTTTTACAACTACAGAGGCTATTGAGAATGTTTTTTTTTTTTTTTTTTCAAGTTTTAATATTGCTGTTGGGTAAATGTTTCTTAAATTAACTCTCTTGAGTATCTGGGATGTATGCATCATTTATTCCTTGTTTCCAATTCTCCTTTAAGAGTTTAGTACTGTAAATACAGATTAAGGACAAGTTTATGCGATGCTATGGGAATCTGCATCTCTGCTCCGGGCTCACCTTCCCATCATAATACTTCTCCCTCTTATCAGTAAGGGTTGAACGAATGACGTTTCCAGAGTACTCGATCACCATTTCTCCCGCGTCAATGTTCCTCCTACAGAAGAGGCCTCGTCCATGTATTGGAGACCTGCGAATAGATAGTCAGTTCTGGTTATAATGGCCTAATCCTTTATAGGACAATAAAAATTGATGTGATGCAAGAAGTGGTAATATAAGTATATATAGGTTCTGCAAGACCTAAGATTACCCAACCTACTAAAAGCCATACATACCAACTAAGTTATTTATTCACAGCAAAACTCAAACTATTTCAAGCAGACATCTGTACATTAAAAATTCCATGAAATGATGAGATGCTTCTTTCAGAGCATAATGGGCCCTATATTTATGAAATGCAAAGCAATTTTGGGGAAGATCAACTGCACTACATGAGATTTTTAATCCCTTGATGGATTCTGTTATTGTAAGCAATACTGCAATGCGGCGTGTACCCCTCAGGCATTCAAAGGTTTAATACAGAGATCTTCAAAAAATGAACAGGTAATTTGTTGGAGACCTCTAATATTGAGGGTTTAAAATCCCATTTGGAGCAATAATAATTAGTCTCATATAGGACAAAAACATGCTCAATACATTGTTTTTCTTTTTATACTTGTCCTGGCCCATGTCATAGTGCCTCATGACATAGTTTTCTGCAGAGTCCCTGTCTAAGTATATCTGGCCACATTGACAGAGAGTGGGGGTACACTCACCTGTAAACCCCTACAGCTTCTTTGGAGGTCTTTTTCAGATGCCGAAATCTCATGGGCATAGGCAGGTCCATACTGGTAGCCCTCCTAAAACAAAGATATTTGTTAATTACATATAAACATGTATGGACACATTTAATAAGAACAAAACTTTCACAGTTATTTATATGGGGCTTTTAACTGCATGAATACTAGGTAGGTCTCCAAAGCAATGCAAAGGAATTGATAAAAGCTCCACTTAAATAATAAAGAATATTGGGGCTCTTGCCTGTGAAATGGTTGTTTTGCCCCAGTAATGTGCAGCTAGTTTCCTGACTACAGCACTAAGTTCTATCATGTGTTACAAGCAAAGATACCCTCTCTTCATTCCTCCGTCCAATGTAAGATTTTAAAATAGGTGAAATATTTAACCCAATTTTCCATGCAGGATGAGTTATATAGATTGTGAGACTGCAAACTGAGATGCTGCAGTCCTGCATGACATACCCCATTGTGTACCTTACAGCAGAGACTCCTCTACTTTTGTTCCATGGTGTAACACCACCTAATGGAGCCAAATGAGTTCTCTCTTCCAATCTCCTTTCTCAGTCTCCTATTTTCCTTTGCCACTATTCTTGCTCCTATCTCCTCCTTGCTCTCAACCAACCCCCTTTTTTCTCCTCTATTTTATTATGTAACGTAACCTTTGTTTAAACCCATGCATGATAGAGAGGTCACTAGCACATTGCTATGCAATGCATTGAAGACCTCCCTAGCATCATCATCGTCTTCCACCTTTTATTCCTCTTCAGTGTACTGTTACAAATCATTCCACCTCTCTCAAACTCCACACTTCAGTTTCTCCACACACTGTGTCAATTCTATTCTATTCTATGGTACTATAAACAGAAATGTTAAAGGGACAGTAAAGTTTTACTATGAAAATAAGAGGATTTTAGTCTTACCTGTTAAATCCTTTTCTCTTAGTCCATTCAGATTACTGGTAACTCTGGGTAGGCGATCCGCCCCTTTAAGTAGGCAGAAACAATTCTAGAATCGTATGCAGGGGGTGAAGCCTACCTTCCCTCCTTGGTTGCAGCTAGCCGACCAGCCCCAGAAAGATTTGAGACATTAACTATTGACTAGATAGTAGAAGGGAAGACTCCTGTGAGCTTGACCCTGAAGGACCCCCACAGTCTGCCACAGGAGAGCCAAGCATGGTACCTTGACAGGGTGGGAGACCAGTAACCTGTATGGACTAAGAGAAAAGGATTTAACAGGTAAGACTGAAATCCTCTTTTCTCTGTCATCCAACACACGTTCCTGGTAACTTTGGGATGTCCAACCACTGAGTTTCCCAGAGGCGGGAAGGCAAGGACCAGGCGCAAGGCCCCCAGAGTCACCAGAGCAGATATGAACCATCAGATCAGAGATAGTCCAACAAACAATGAAGTGTCAACGGACACCGAACAGGGGTAACAACACCCCAGGAACTGTTACACAGCACACTGAACTAACAGGGCTCAAAAGTGAAGGAAGCACCAAGAACCAAAGGAAATCCTAGACAGGCAAGACTGCCTCCAGGATTTTCCTCCCAAAGCTTGCGTCAGCCGATGCCAGCACATCAACACGGTAATGTGCACAGACGACCAGGTGGCAGCCTTGCACAACTGATCAGCAGAGGCCCAATTCTTGTAAGCCCAAGAGGCCCCAATAGATCGAGTAGAATGAGCCGTGACCCTGAAAGGGACAGGCTGCTTCCTCAGCTCATAAACCTTACGACTAGTGGACTTGATCCAAGAAGCAAGAGTCACCTTGGATGCAGGTCTTCCTGCCCTAGGACCCACAGGAATGACGAGCAATGCGTCTGATTGCCTGATAGACTCAGTGCGATGTACATAAAACTTGAGACAATGCACCACGTCTAACAAGTGAAGATCCCTCTTCTTGTCAGAGGTGGGGTTCGGGCAGAAAGAAGGCACCAGAATCTCCTGATTGATGTGGAACTCAGAGACCACCTTCGGGACAAACTCCTGAGAAGTGCGAAGCACCTCCTTGTCCTTATGAAACACCAAATAGGGTGGTTTACAGGACAAAGCATGTAACTCCGCGACATGGCGACAGACAAAATCGCCAGGAGAAAAGCAATTTTCCACATCAACAGGCGTAGACCCAAATGGGGGGAGCTGAAGGACACCCAGAACCAAGTTAAGATCCCACTGAGGAGCAGGAATCTTAAAGGCAGGACAAGCATGAGCAACGCCCTGGAAGAAAACCCTGACATTGAGAAGGATGGCAATGCACCTCTGAAAGAAAACAAAGCGCAGAAGTCTGAACCTTAAGGGAACTCAAAGTGAGGCCCTAATCCACACCGTGCTGCAAAAAGGCCAGGACCGTAGGCAGATCAAAATCCTGAGACAGGTCCTTGTCAGCACACTAAGACAGAAAGGTGGACCAGACACAGTGGTAGATCCTGGAAGAAACAGGTTTGCGGGCACTAAGCATAGTAGCCACCACATGAGAAGAGAACCCTTTCTTCTTCAATATTGAGGATTCAATTTCCAAGCTGTCAAAGCTAGCCGATGAACATCCTCCTTCCACAGGTAACCCTGTAGAAGAAGGTCCGAACGGTAAGGGAACCGGAATGGCTCTGCCACTGACAGATCCAGAAGCTCTGGAAACCAAGACTGACGAGGCCAGTATTGAGCAATCAGAATGACTGGACAATGCTCCAGTCGCAATTTCCGTAACACCCTGTGCAACATTGGGAGGGGAGGAAAGATGTAGGCCAGAGGGAATAGCAAAGTAATGGACATCGCATGTACTGCCAGAGCCAGAGGCTCTCTCCACTGAGAGCAAAACCTCGGTACCTTCCTGTTGTGTCTCGTAGCCATCAGGTCGGTGTAAGGAGGACTCCCTTTCTGAAAAATTAGGTTGAGCACCTCTGGGTGTACCTCCCACTCTCCACTGTCCACTGTGTGTCGACTGAGGAAGCCCGCCATGACGTTGTCTACGCCAGGAACGTGCACTGCAGATATAGCAGGAACGTGTTCTTCTGCCCAGTACAAAATAGCCTTGACCTCTAACCAAGCAGCGAGACTTCTTGATCCGCCTTGCTTGTTGATGTAAGCCACGGTCGTGGCATTGTCGGACTCTACTCGGACCGGACAGTCTTCCAACTCAGATGTCCAATGTCGAAGGGCATGAAATATCACCCGAAGCTCCAATATGTTGATCAGAAGGAGGGATTCCTCCTGAGACCACCGACCCTGAGTGCTCAAGCGACCCAGACGAAGAGGCTGGCATCCGTTGTCACGTTGGTCCAGAAGGGTACCAGGAAGGACTTGCCTTCAGCAGGTTGGAAAGGTTGAGCCACCATGACAAACTCAGTTCCACATGAAGAGGAAGAGAAACTGACGTCTTCAGAAGGTCCAGTTGACCCTTGTACACCTGGATCATGAACCTCTGGAGCTCCCTGATGTGTGCCATGGCAAACGGGACCGCTTCTATGGTGGAGATTAATTTTCCCACTAGAGAGGACAGCTTCTTGACTGGAACTGGATCTTGAGCCAGAACTGCAGAAACCCTGTGGGTGATCTGGTGACCCACCTCGTCCGTGAGGAACACCACACTCTTCTGAGTGTCGAAGAGAAGGCCCAAAAAGACCAGACACTGAGATGGGATAAGATCTGACTTGTCCAAGTTGATGATCTACCCATGATGGGTGAGAGCATGAATGCATTGCTGAACCTGCTGATGAAGAAGTTCCGCAGAGGGGGCTTTCAGAAGCAAATCATCCATGTACGGAGTAACTCGGGCGCCATTCCGGTGGAAGACGGATCCCAAGACACAGTTTTAGACCTGAGGAGCTGTTGTCAGACCAAATGGAAGAGCTAAGAACTGAAAATGTCCCCTGTCGCAGGCAAACCGGAGGTACTGCCGGTTCTTTGGATGAATGGCAATGTGTAAGTACGCATCCTGAAGATCCAGAGAAGCAAGGAATTCCCCGGGGAAATGGCAGCAATCACCGTCCGTAGAGACTCCTGGTGATGAGTCCGGATCACAAAGGAATTGAGATCATTCAAGTCCAAAATGGGAAGACAACCGCCATCCTTCTTGGAGACCACAAAGAGGTTTGAGTAAAAACCCATACCTCTGTCCTGAACTGGCATCGGCTCTAGAACATCCTTGCCCAGAAGCGCCTGAACAGCGCCGTCAAACAGACGGCGTTTCTCTGCACCCTGAACGATGAAAATGAAAGGGAGGAAGAGAGATGAAAGGGATCCTGTACCCTTCCGTCACCACCTGTAAAACCCATGGGTCCGCCACTGAACCCTCCCAAATGCTGTGATAGTGTCGCAGACGACCACCCACAGCAGAGTGCAGACCCGGGTTCGGTGACTCATGCCGAAGAAGGCTTGGAGGAGACCTTGGGCTTCCATTTTTGTTTGGGCTTGGAGGAGGTACTCTGAGCTGAGTGAACCGTCTGGCTCGCCAGACGTGTCTCATTCTGAAAGGAACGAAAATACTGATTATGTTTAAGCGGCAATTTCTTCCTGGGAGCCAAGGGCAGAAGAGTACTCTTAACCCCTGTGGCCTCACTGATCAGATCCTTAAGATCTGGCCCAAACAAAGATGTACCCTGAAAGGGTAAGGAGACTAATGCTTTCTTAGAAGCAGTGTCGGCAGACCAGATCTTGAGCCAAAGCTCGTCTGGCCACCACAGACATGGTGGAAACCCTAGCCACCAAACGGATGGCATCAAATAAGGCAGCAGAAACATAGTAACTCCTGAGGAAGAACTTGGAATCAAGACTCTCCCCCTCAGAGCTTAAGGTCCACAAAAAGCACCTGGACACTGAGCTAGCCACATCTAAGGGCATTGTCAGTTATGGTGATCCGCCTAATGGTGGTATTCCATACCTAACAGAAAAATAAAAAAGTTTCTAAAACTATAGCGGAACTGTTCTCTTGCGTGTTATCTTCACCAAGAAACAAATCTTTCTGGAGCTGGTTGGCTAGCTGCAGCCAAGGAGGGAAGATAGGCTCCACCCCCTGCATACAATTCTAGAATTGTTCCTGCCTACTTAAAGGGGCGGATCGCCTACCCAGAGTTACCAGTAACCTGTATTGGATGACAGAGAAAAATGTATTGTAGAGATTTTCATGCCAAGTAAAATACAAATACTGTCACAGATTAGAAATGCTTTATATTCAAAGGTTATTAAAGCGCACACATTAAATAGTTAACAATAGTGTTACCTGGTGTCTAAATGACAATGTATCATTCAATAACACTGTATAAGAAAGAATGAGCCTTAAGCCACACAGGCATTTTAGTGCATGGGCTTACACAGCGTTCGTCAGGAGCCTCCTGTTTCAGGGTGCCTCAGTTTGGGTTCCTAACAGTCACAGTTTTACACAAAGGAACCGGTTTAATCCTGTAACAGGTCCCACCTTACTGTGAGTTTCGGTTTTAATAACTTTTGAAATAAGTGAATTTACCCTTGTTTGGCATGCTAAGCTGAACACATGTATTCTCCCCATAATAAAACTTTACTGGTCTTTTAAAGAAAAACAAAACAAAAAAACACATACTGCTTTGTTATATTGTACAGCAGATATAAAAATGGCTACATTTTAAGTATATGAAAGTTTCAAAATTTTTCACTGGTTGCATCAGAATAGTTACTGGAAGTAGCAGAAAACATCTAGCTTGAAGCCGAGCAAAAGGAAAAAATGAAAAAGCAATGTCTAAACCAGAATTCATGTTACAAAAAGTTCTGCTAGCAATGTGAAAGAAACATTACCGAGCAGATTTAAGCTGCACCTCCTCTTCCTCCTCATCATTTGGTTTGTACTCAGGTGGCTGGCGATGTTTGGAAGCGAGGAAGTTAAACATATCAAATGTAGATTTCCTTAAGAAAAGCAGAGAATGGGAGTTTAGACAAGGGCAATTTTGACAAGAGAGGAGCAATTCTGGAGAAAACCACTGTCTTTGTTTGAAATCTTTGCTTCATGACTAAGTGCAAAAGACTGGCAAATAAGTAAGGTAATACAGATGACTTGCAATGCTAACTGCCTTGGTATGTCCTACCTATATTTTAAATACAATACAATCTGATTTTAAGAAAAAACAGGGTGGCCATCACTATTCATTAACACCCACTGAGTGCAGTTACTGTGCAATTGTGTGGAGTTGTTATATCCCTTTGAGTGCCAGAGGAGTACACAACATATTGCTTTGCAATACGTTATGTACCCCTCTGGCACTCAAAAGGATATAGGAAGCTATGGAGAGATCTCTTTTTGGCTACCACTGAAGGAAAGGAGCCAAAACACTGACAGGGATTTGGTTAGTGAAAACAGGAGTCTCAGGACAAATATATATTAATACTGCCTGAGACCTACATACACACTAAATTACAACTGCACACAACCCGGGGCAGCAGCTAGCGGGAGATATGCAGATCTCCTCTACACAGCCTGAGCCCAACATACACACCCCCAGGGCACAGCTAGATCTGCATACCTCCTCCACAATGCCAGAGCCCAACATACACAGGGACGGACTTCACCCCGCTCATTATTTTGCTTTTCTCATGAAATTTATGCCGCCATTACACTGCATCTCCTCGCTATTCCACCCCATGGCCGCTCATATCTCCTGCTGTCCCCTCCACATTCTTAACAAGTGCATTTAAGTCCCATCAAAGCCTTAACGCTCTGAGTTCCAGTGGGGTATGGAACGCATTGCTTTGCAATGCATTCTGTACTCCTCTAGCACTCAAAGGGTTAATGCCTACTGCTCTCCTGTCTGCCTTTGTAATACGTCAATGTAACCCTCTGGCACTGAGGGTTACGCAGTGCAGTATATGGCAGATCTGATCCATGGCCCACTAATGTCACATTTAACCCTTTCAGTGCCACAATGAAATTTAATGCATTGTGGTGGAATGCATTGCATATCCCCAACCCCCGGCACTGAAACGGTTAATGTTCACAACACCAAATATCTCTTAATATAAGTCACTAAGAACAATACGTGTTACATGCTTTAACCGTTTGCCGATTCCTCCACTGAGAGTCACGTCAGAGCCTAGAGGACACTGTCCTCCACCCAGATACAGTGCGACCCCACACTGCCCGCAGCCCACTTCTCCAGGCTTGGTGTCGGATGGATGCTACTATTGCAGACCTTAACTCAGGAACACATGCTGGCCACCACTGGCTTTTACTCTTTATGGAGCACAGGGGTGTGTAGAGCATTTGTGAAGAAGAACATTGAGCACTTCCCAGGTCCTTAAAGGATTAATGCAAGCGTGGTCAAGCACCCCCAGCTGATGGTGCACAGACACAGATGCTTGCAACCCTCTCTTTTAACATGTTACAGCCAGAACCGATCTCACTCATGTTCATACACGTGATCAGTAGAACAGAGTGAGATATAAGTTCATTGACACAAATGCGGCATCCTGCAGATAGCTCTGTGTTGATGTGTAAAACTTGTTACATGACAATTCTCTCTGGATCTAACTACTTTGTTTCACAGCACGAATACTACACACTTCATTCATAAAATATCTTCTGTGTATCCAGCAAATACCTCTGAATGAACTCATATAACAAGTTTTACACATCACAGAGCTCTCTACAGGATACCACGTTTTCTCAGTGAACATATATCACACGCTGTTCTACTGATCGTGTGTATCAACATGAATGATCTCACAGTAACCTCGCATTCATAAATTCTTCGTAGACCTCCAGGTTCCGCTTTTACTGTTCAAAAATCATTTATTGGCCACACCACAACTGGTGTAGACAAGGAGGCAAGTGCTGTCTTCTCAGGTATGGGGAAGGGGGGGACGGAGGAGGCATTCAGTGCAAGTGTGGCTGGGAGGGTCAGAACAACTAATGGATGAGTGAAAGAGTGGGTTGAAGGGTCAGAATGGAGAAGACCTTCTCTTCCACACTGCCTGATGCTGACATACACATGGGCAAGGACTTAGCCCCGCTTCGCTATTTTAGCTTTACAGAAACATGGCTGCAATACACCGGTACAACTAAGTGGCTCGCACAAGCCTGGGATGGCCTGCTACACTGGGGGCCACAGCTTAATCTGCAGGACAGCCGACTCACTTGTCACTCCCTGGTTACCCTTCACTGCACCACACGTCCGATGATCTGTTGCCTCTTTTCATAACTCCCCTGATGCGCACCACAGAGTTGCGACCTAAGTGAGTCCCTACTCCTACACATAGTAGAGGTCTCACAGTCCTGGTCACAGCTTCCTAAGCGTTATATATTTTTCACAGTTTTACCTAGCTCTCTCTCACACGATACACTGTGTACAGTGTAACAAGTGAATTACTACATGTTTTCATTACTGCGCACTTCATTCATGCATAGAGGGAGAAACTGGCCTCTCCATAGTAAAATGTTATCCCAGACTGTATGTGGACAGATTCTTATTTCCTCCACTTCTCTCCCATGCCCTCACCCTCCTCTTCCATGCTCTCCTCTCTTCTCACCCATGGTCTTGCCCTTCTCCCCCATGTTGTTCACCATTTCTCCTATGCGCTACACAATTATATACAGTTTAACCCTTTGAGTGCCAGAATGGTATCCAACACATTGTGTTGTAATGTGTTGGATAGCTCTCTAGCACACAAAGGGTTAACTCCTTAAAGTCAAGATGAACCTTTTAATTGTCGCCTGGTACCCTCAGTTCCGCTTCTCAGCCCCTCTCTCTGCACCAGATGCAGACCTGAGGAGACTGAGAGCTTATCAGTCACTGTACACAGACAGCTCTCTGCCTCCTCTCAGATCTGCCGCAAAGTGAGGGACTGAGAGCGGACTGGAGAGAACCAGGAGACAATTTTAAGGTTCATCTTGACTTGAAGGGGTCAACACTTTGAGTGTCAGAGAGGTATCCAATACATTACTGTATTGGGTACCACTCAGGCACTCAGGGGATTAAACTGTATATAACTGTGTTACGCACAGGAGAAAAGGCTGCAAGATTATGACAACGGAGCACAGATAGCAATGTGTAACGTACTTAAAAAGGCAAACAGGAGTGAAAATCTGTGCAGTCGATACGTTGTGTATGTACAGGGAGGAAACATTTTACATAAACAACTGCACTGGAAAGTGCACATTTGTGCCTATACATGACAGTATGGCCTGGGACGAATGTGAGTACACATGGGACTAGTACCCCCATTTGCCCACTAGTGAGTTTTCCATCAGGTAACAGTTTAAGAACACGTGTCTGTAAGTGACCGAATCCATGCCTTCCTGAGGCCCTCCAGCTGTTGAGGACTACAATTCCCATCATCCCCAATAGACAGAAGGCCTCAGGTTTCTCTCCACTACTGTATGGACTGCTCTCCTGGACAGTAGGTTGAGTCATGCCAAAGTGGACTTGTCCATGGCTGCCATTTGTGGGTATCCTTCTAAAATATCGTATACAAAATTTTGTGCAATTACATAGAGCTGAGAGGATGAGAGCGCACAAAGAACGGGAATGACTCAATGAAAAAGGTATTTAATGTCTGAATGGAGTTCCTGAGAGGTCATCTGAAAAAAAGCAATTTGGACTAAAGTGTTGGGATGCTGTCCATGCATACTTGTGCTTTTAACTGACAGACTCTTTGCTTTGCCTCTCTGCTGAGTGCTGTTCCAGGCAAAGAAGCAATGTTTAAGGAGGCGATAAGAGGATCTCACACTTCAGAAGCAGGGCGAGATTATTTTGTCGCCCTTTTCATCACGGCAACATAGTGAACGTGCCGTGTACTTGCAAGATATTTTCTATGCAACATTTTGAAAGTGAACCCCATTTGTGCAGGCTTCTTGTTCTAGTGTGGATTAGCAGAGGAAGAAGACAAAGGGTCTAAGAATAGTGAGTGGTTCTATTAGTAATGGAAAAAGTGAGATCTACTGAAAATCATAATCCACATGCAGCTTAAAATAATGCCTATAGATGCCTCCACACCACCCTCAAACACACTTTATACAATTATACTTCAGAAAAAAGATGGTACAGTGTTAGCCAGTGGAGTAGATAGGATTCAGTGTAGCAAAAAAACTCACAAGAGTGGTATAAAGGTGACACCTTTTAATGGCTAACTGAGGACATAACAAGTGCAAGCTTTCAGGACACTAAGGTCCCATGCCTGAAGAGGTTGCAACCTCAGTAGCATTGTAAACGGAGTTTGTTGTAACGCTACATCACAGTAGTCCAGCTTCGAAGGGCAGCATGAACGCTCTCCTTGGGGCAGCTGGGAAGTCCTGAGACGGTACAGGGTACCGCAGAACACGGAAGTGTCCGATTTTGCAGGGCACATATCTCCACAACCAGGCGACAGCACTAATGTCGGGTTAAACATTAAAATGCATGGTAAAACTTTGGTTTTAGGTGATAGTTCAGCTTAAAAAAACAAACAAAAAAAAAACCAGACGGGCAATGCCATCCCACACTGCTAATGTTATATAAACTAACAATGCAAGGAAGTTTTATTTTCTCTCCCAGAGCTGTGGTGGGAATGAGGATTACTTTGTGTACACAAAGTCAACTTAAATAACAAAAGTGGTAAGCTGTTAGGAGTACCAGGATCCTCACCCGTGTACACGGGCCAACAAAGGAGGCGCTGCAGTCATGCGAAGTACTGACTGCACAAACGCACCATGGCTGATAACAGGAGTGGGGTGCTCCGAATTCAGACCCAAGTACTCTCTGTGCACAGAGAGGACTATGGTCTGAATTCGGAGCTCCTCACTCCGTTATCAGCCGCGGCGTATTCGGGCAGTCTCTCCTGCACATGACTGCAGCGCGTGCAGCGTCTATACTGCGCATGAGGGCTTCTGACAAACATACTTTTAGCAAATTATTATATAGGATATATATATATATATATATATATATATATATATATATATATATACACACACACACACACACACACACACACACACACACCCTATCTAATAATTCACTATGATGTTTGTCACAATGCAGTCATGCGCAGTAGAGATTGCCCACGTTTGGGCAGTCTCTACTGCGCATGATTGCATTGTGTGAGTGAGGTGACGCAAGACTCCATTGCGTGGAGCAGTGAGGTAGCAGCCTCTTAACCCTTTGAGTGCCAGAGGGGTACGCAACACATTCTGTATTGCATTGTGTACCTCTCTGGCACTTAAACAGTTAACATTACTCGGACCTTGGCCCATGTACACTGGCTTTTAAGCTTTTAAACTAATATATATATATATATATATATATATATATATATATATATATAAAAAGAGAGCTTTCCTTGATTAATAAAACAAGAGTGCATTAACTGCTGAACAAGGATACAATAACCGATAAGTGATACTTTATTCAAGAGTTCTTAAATCAAGTTGCAATTTGTGGTCTTGCCAACATCATGAATTGAAGCCACTGGAATATAGAGAATTTCAATAAGTCACAAAAAGTTCAAGATAGACAGTAATAAAACTTGAAATGTAGTGATGTAGTCACCAGGTTTCACACCTGTAATATATTTTGAGCAAAACATCAACCAGCAAGGGGAGAATCTTTGCTTTGCTCAGCAGGAAAAGCCCAAGAATATAAAATAAAAAAATAGTATTCCATTAAACAAAATGTTGAAAACAACCCTATCTTTCTTTCCCCACAGGGTAACAAAAAAAGGCAATATTCCTTCTAATATCCATTGGCTCACCTACGGTGCATCTCTGCCCTGGCTGACCCATGTGGATTAAGGGGTGGCTCCTCTTCACCTGCTGGCCGATGAA
Source organism: Rhinophrynus dorsalis (assembly GCA_037306005.1). Lineage (NCBI taxonomy): Eukaryota > Metazoa > Chordata > Amphibia > Anura > Rhinophrynidae > Rhinophrynus > Rhinophrynus dorsalis. Next base: position 254,187,030 of record CM074724.1, read on the forward strand.
AGCGAAACTTGTAGTTATGGCAACGGTTGGCACCATACAGCTGCTCCACCAGGAATAAAACGGCATCGTGTATGATTCCCAGCATCCTCAGTCCATTCACACCTTTTAAGGAAATGCATGTGGGTTAGGGGTGTTACCAGAAGCTGTTATATAAAAGTTAAAAGTCACAGGGAAAAATAATTGCTGTGCAAGTCAAAAGATGTAAGGGTCCCCGGGACAGTATCTAGAGAGCATGGTGAACTGGTACTCCGGAAGACTGAAAACATGCTTTTTAAAGTTCAGGCCAAGATTTGCAGTGGGCTATGTAAAGTCCACAGGTCAAGCCAATTGCAGCTCACGACTAATTTAGAGGTAATGTTAAAAAGTTGATTTTTGTGTACTTACCAATAAATAATTTGGTCTTAGTCCTTGAGGAACACAGGACACCTGGTTAAGTAGTTACCAAGAAGAAACAGAGTACTTGCAGAAAAAGCTCTCCAAAGGAGGATACTACTTCCCCAGTCCTATTTAACCCATCTGAGTAGCAGCAGCCTGAGTTTTTACAGATAGCAAAGAAATTAAAAAAGCAGGGCAGGAAGGCAGTCGCCATGCTAGAGAACAAAGGACACTCCATGCCCAGTATGCAAACCACATTTTCTTCTCTGGAGGGATGTCCTGTGTTCCACAAGGACTAAGAGAAAAGGATTTATTGTTAAGTACACAAAAATATTTCTCCTTCATCCAATGTGTTAAACAGGGACTATAGTTCTATACAAAAGCGGTCTCAACCAGAGTTCCAGGAAGAGTGTTTGAAACCTACCAAAAATCAACTCCAGTTTCAGAGACAAAACCAAATACAACCATGAATTATAATCATGAGCCTCATGTGTCAACAGACCCTGCCACACAAAACTATGTAGCATAAGAAAGTTTGACAGAAAGGATAAGATAAAATACCTACACAGGCACTAACCCAAGAGAAGTTTTCTCTTTAAACTAGCCTCAGGCAAGGCCAGCACGTGAACGCTAATGTTTCTTGAATGTGTGCAGACCGTCCACATCACCACCTTGCACTACAGCTCCACAGAGACATAGTTCGTGTAGGCCCAAGCTGCACTGTTCACTGAGAAGGTACTGGCATCTTTCTAATCACATAGGCAGGGCTTATAATTTTAAGTCCTTTGCTACTAGCCAGACCTGAAAAGTTACTCGCCACTGCAAGCCATAACATACCCACCAGGGCTGAATTTCTACTCGCCAGGGCTAAATTTTCACTCGCCATTGGCTAGCGGCGAGTGGAAATTTTGAGTCCTGACATAGGCATACCATATGGTCACCTTGATTCAGGAGGCCAATGTCACCTTAGAAGCCACCTGGCCAGCATGTGGGCTTTCAGGAATAAGAAACAGCATATCTGACTTGCAGAAGTATATGACTTGCACATAGTGCAGGACCCATTCTCATTTATTAGACAGAACAGAACAAAAAATATGGAAATCAGAAACCACTTTGGGAAGAAACCCAAACCAGGTGTGCAGAACCACCTTATCTGCATGAAAAATCAGAAAAAGATACTTACAAGAAAAAGTTTGCAGTTCTGCCACTTGCAGAACATAAACAATTGGTAGAAGAAACACTGTAATTATAGTCAAAAAACAGACATAGAAGCCATTGGTTCAGAAGAATCTCTCTGAAGTGCTCACTGGACTAGATTCAGATCCCATGGGATCTCTAAAGATGGGGCAGGCACATGCCACCCTCTAAACAAAGGTCTGAACGTCCTGTAACAAATCTATATGATTCTGAAAGAGAACCAGCAAGGTCAAGACCAGAACCTTGATGCAATTAAGCTGAAGACCCTTGTGGAGGTTGTCCTCAAGAAAGGCCAGACCAAAGGAAACCAAAAAGGAAGAAAACTAGACTCTATAACAGATCTTGATGAAACAGACTTACATACTTTAAGCACAGATGTAACGACTAGCACAGAGAAGCCATTTTACTCAGGATATCTGCTTCAAGACCTAGCCAGTCAAGGTTAACCTCGCTATGTCTGGATGACAGAGAGGTCCCTGAGAGGGGAGGTCTGAAAGAGGAGGAAGTAACACATAGGCCAGGAGGAACTGACATGGAATCACCATCAATTCCACTGATAAGGCCTGCACATCCCAGGTCATGAAGCAAAATGGAATAACCTTGTGGCCCACTCTAGACACCATAAGCTCCACAGAATGCTTTAGATTCCAGGTACTATCGACTGAGGTAGGTTGCTGTTACATTGTCCAATCCTGAAATATAAATTGTTAACGACTATACATGAGTTTCTGCTCAGGACAGTATCAACAGGATCTCAGATCAAATGGCAGAGCTTCTGGTCCCTCCTTGGCTATTGACATACACCACCTTCATTGCAATGAGTACTGGATCCAAACTAGGAGTCAGAGAAGCACATGGGACCAGTGCTGATATGTTATCATGTGTTGCCACTACCTATCACTCCATGAATAGGTGATCTACTGCCAGCTGGTGTTCCTGAAGCCACCGGTGCAGATCCAGCCTCGACTGGGGGAGAGAAAGACATTACACGAGAGAGACGACACTTCAGTCTGGATCATATCCTCAGAATCTCCTGCTGAAGGGCCCACTTGTGACAATTATCATAAGACACTGCTTCTAGTGCTGAAAACATAATTCTCAAAACTTTATGAATTGCCATACCAGCAAGAACTTATGAGCAAGGGCCTGAGACATGCATTACCAAAGTCTGGCTGGACCTTGTCCCTTAGAAGGAAGACCCATTCCCTGTTAAATGTTGAATATCAAACAGAGAAAGATCAGAGACTGAGAGGGGACCAAGGAGGCCTTCTTGAGGTTGAGCACTAAGCAGAGGTGCATGTATACATGTCTGAGTATGAAGGCACAGAATGTCTGAGGAGGAAGCCTTCAGGAAAGGATCATCCAGACATAAGAGATCCCCTGCGCGTCTGAACACCTGCTGAGCGAATGTCAGACTGGCAAGGGCCTGGAGTCCTACTAGAGAAGAGGACTGGGTCTTAGCCCATGCTGATCAGGGGCCACAGCACTAGGAGGGCATAGCTGACCTGGCTGGCCAATAGGGAGACTGGACTGACAAGATAAACCAGTGAGTACTGCTAGCTAATAGTTCTAAGGTTCCCTGTGTCCCCTTTACGTTCTGACATGGCTATCACAGCAAAGAATGGCCCAGACAGTCAGTAAGTAAAATAATTAGAAGAAAGAGCGTATCTGCACTAAAGAATGTGGTTAACAACCCCTAAGAGACAGTCTGGCCACCTATGAAGAGAACCTGTTGTAAGGTGCCTCCTACGTGAGCTGTTGCGTGGAAAGGAAGGTAGGAATAATACCCCCCCTCCTTTCCCATAGCTCGGGAAATTGGGTTATCACTCAAAAAATAGAAACCAGTGCGATGGCCCTCCAAACTTTCAGTGAGATGCAGCTACCGCAAAGAGGGACTGCAACCAAGGGCTTCGTACTCATATAAAAGTCTCCCCCCCACTGTAAGTTCCCAGAGAAAGAAAGTGGCCATGGCTGGTGTAGTTATGATGCCACAAGAGCAGTGGCTCAGTAAAACAAAGTCTCCCCAAATCTAACAAAAAAATTAAAGAAAATAAGGTAAATACATAAAATAAATAGCCAAATAATGAGCGGTTAGACAGTACCACTTGGGTAGTCTCTTACATGACAGACCAGTAAAAAAGTCCAAATAAATGTTATGGCGCAGTTTAGACTCTGTGAAATGTAGAAATTGTCTAAGAACTCCAAATGTTCTATATCAGGAATATACTTAAAATCCTTAAATAAAAGAATGCAAAGTCAAGTTGGAATTATTCCATATTTTGTGGAGTGCTATATCTTCTGATATGGATTCAATTCTCCCAACGACCTCCTTAACTTTCAGGGGGATAATAATCCACTTTCTCTTTGTTCCTTTTTAGCTCTAGTATGGGTTGCTGCTCCTCCAAAATACCCCGGTTGTGAGTGAATAGTAATCTAAAAGAGCAAAGCAAAAAAAGAGAAGGGCACAGACCCTCTAAGAGCAAATCTGTATAGGTATATAAATAATATCCCCCTTATATATATATATGCTCACCAGAACCACGATTTTATAGCAGCATTTCTGGGATCAAACATTTGTCCTTGGGAATCTTTCCAATCGAAGTAAGCACTCACAGCAGTAACGGATTAAAAAACCTTTAATGGATAATGTATTTATGCTATTACCCTTGAAAAAGTATCTCTTGATACGAAACGCGTTGGGGTGTTTAAATTTTTGTATTTTTAATATTGGAATAATTTGAAAGAATTAAAAGGTTTTTTAATCCGTTACTGATGTGAGTGCTTACTTCGATTGGAAAGATTCCCAAGGACAAATGTTTGATCCCAGAAATGCTGCTATAAAATCGTGGTTCTGGTGAGCATATATATATGTATAAGGGGGATATTATTTATATACCTATACAGATTTGCTCTTAGAGGGTCTGCACCCTTCTCTTTTTTTGCTTTGCTCTTACATGACAGACCTCACATTGTGGCCAAACTGACAGACACAGGGACAGAGGCATACTCACAATCCCTGGACTGATGTCTCTTCTGTGGTAGTACTGAAAAGTGGCAACTTCCCATTGGCTGATAATATGCCCTCTAAGTCCTAATCAGCTCTGCATTATAAATGAAAGGACACATAATAGGAGACATTCATATATGGGGGAATCACTCCTCATAAAGTAGTAAAATAAAAGTAAAATTAAAATAAAGAGAAACATAAGTCATTTGCACCTCCTCAGGAAGGACATGTTAAAACTAAGTCTGCAGCTGCTGATCTCCTCCTCTAGAGAGCTAGTTTCAGAGAAAAAGTCCTCCAGCAACTGTAGTTATTTTTTCTTTCTCACAACCTTTCTTCTGTTACATTTATTTGTGTAGTGGTGTCTTCTGACACCTAAGGTTTCATGGTTGTTTTTGGTTTTATCAGAGATTAGATTTATTGTTGGGAGTTTTTCTCCCAGATTCCTGGAATTCTGGTTGGGACGGATATTGCTATGTTCCACAATGGACGAAGAATAAATTACATATAACATGTATTCACTTTTTTAGAGTTAAATATAAACATTTGATATAAAACTTTTTTTTTTAATAATTATTTTAATATTTTTGCACATGTAACAGGTTTCACATTTTGGTCACTATATTAAATATCACTACTGAAAGTCAACATTGTCTTCAGTAGTGAGAAAGGAAGCCAAAATGTCTTATTAGCCTGGTTTTCCTTACTTACACATACTGACAGTGCACCATACTCAAATACTCATTATGATCTTACTGATTGCAAGGAGTTATAACTTGAAATAAGTGTAGGGAGACTAGAAAAACTGATCCATGAACTGACAGAAGAGTTGGTCTGTCACCAACTGCCCACCAAAATGTCTTATTAGCCTGGTTTTCCTTACTTACACATACTGACAGTGCACCATACTCAAATACTCATTATGATCTTACTGATTGCAAGGAGTTATAACTTGAAATAAGTGTAGGGAGACTAGATCCATGAACTGACAGAAGAGTTGGTCTGTCACCAACTGCCCAATGGAGGTTCCTGGACAAGAGTTATAAGAACTGTCACTACCAACAACGCTTCCTATCTGTTTAAAAGGGCAATGAAGTACAAAGCATCAATATGTCTCAAGGCACAAGAAAATCATTACGTTTATGTAGGGCATGATAGTCCTTAAGTAAAACAAGGGTACACCAAGAGCTGCAATAACTTTTGAAATAATCTTCCAGCAGTGCCATTGTTTTAATCAACAGGAAAACTACATAAGATTAAGGGAAAAAAAAGTTTTAACTAACTGAACAGTTCTGCGATATTTGATAATTTAGCACCCAAATGAAACAGACCCTTCCATGTTAGGACACCTTTACCTGCAAATGACAGCTGCTTTAGTCTGGCATTCGATCGAGCTTCTTGTACTTTTTCTGTCAGTGATTTCCAGGCCTCTGAGTTGTGGAAGGAGGTGGGGGAAGATGGAAAATAAACAGATTAATAAAACAATACATACATATAAATATACAGACTCCCACTGCGGTGAGATACTTGATTCAAAAGTCATTACAGCTCAATCAGACCTCTAAGTGCAGTTTTTATTTTTTAGAAAAGTTGTCTGTTAGTATATATATATATCAGCACCCTCAGTGACTTTATCTATGACTAGAACTAGGCCTATAACTGCACCTTTACAGAAAAAAAATCTAACTTTTTTTTGCACTGCTTTTCTATCACTGCTAAAAATATAAATATTTTTGAATAGATGACAGGCTATAAATCACCAGTTACCAATAAACAAATTAACGAGGCCCTTACTAATACCGATTTTTGATTATGTGGCCTACAATGTAAAAACACATGGACACCCCTGCTATGGTCTGAAAGTATCCCCCCTCCCAAAGAAAAGAAATACATTTGGTTTGCCAAGTGTTTTGCAACAAGTTCATACTTGGGTCTCTATGGACAAAAGAAAAGTGGAGTAATTCTGCAGCAATGCAACTGCCAAAATTCCAAATAAATTAGGCTTTTAACACAATAAAAGAACAGAACCAGAAGGGGGCGCAAAACACAACAGGCTTAAGACAAGCATTCTTACTATAGGGCAATATTTTACATTAAATTGTATTCATTATCAGTGGATTCATTTTTTTCTCATTTTGGGAGAGGAGTGGCATTGATATCCCTTGCTTGAAATTGCCGGTTGTTCTCACAACTGCCTATCAGCAAGATTAAGTATGAGTATTGGGCTATCTGTTCACATCTACAGTTTGATATACATTTGGTGGTTTGTGCCCCTTCTGGTTCTGTTCTTCTATATTCCAAGGGTCCTGAGTGTCCTCCTGGTCTACTGGGAAGTAGCATCTACCTGCCATCTTGGATTGACTGATTGGGGGAAGTCTGGAGACCCCCATCCATGATGCTGACCACTTATAGTGGATACGAAAATTGTGAGTACCGTGGTGTACAGGTGAAAGCCTATGTTATCAAGATTACTGCATAAGGAAGCACCCCTCTCTCTTTTTTGTTTTTTAACACAAAGAATGCTAGAGTGATCTCCTATGCACTGCTTTGCATTGTGATGGAAACCTTTCTAACACCCAAGGTTCCCATTTAAATCAATGGTAATTTTTATTCTTTCCACTCAAGTGCAGCTGCTTTGCCCCCCAAATTACTCCACTTTCTTTCCTTGTATGAAGGCTAGCAGTGCAATTCTGGGGGGAATATCACAAAAGGGAAAGTGGAACTCTACCCAGATTTAAAAGGGGCTTTTCATCCTATGAATGCTAGAGATCTCCAATGCATTAGTTAGGAATTCAAGGGGTTAAAAACCCCATTTACATCAATGGGCGTTTGGGAATTTGTTCTATTCCCTACAATGTGATTTATTTTGCACAGAATAGAATTATTTTGCCTTTATACAGAAGGCCCATAGTGTCCATAAAAAGCACAGGTGTCAATGGAAAGTAAGACATTCCTTCTGACAGCTTTCAAAAACATCTTAAAGTGATAGTAATATATGAAATTTAATGTGGTAGATATTTAAAAAATAAATTAATTGTGCCATTTCTGATCTCCCAAACCTTTATTATTTGGTCTGCAAAGTTCCCCCTTCCCTCCCCTTGTGCTGACGTCAGCTTTCCAACTTAGAGATGGAGATCCCAGTCCATAGACCGTCCTGCGGCTCTTCAGCAGAGCCGTGATCAAGGTAGTTACAAAGAAATACTTCATTTGAATGGTCTACAACTTGTGCTTGCAAACCAGGCACACGTAGACCGTTCAAATGAAGTATTTCTTTGTAACTACCGCGATCACAGCTCTACTGAAGAGCCGCAGGATGGTCTATTGATTGGGATCTCCATCTGTAAGTTAGAAAGCAGACATCAGCAAAAGGGGAAGGAAGGGGGATCCTTGCAGACTGATATCAACCAAACCATAAAGGTCTGGGAAATCGGAAATGGCACAATTAATTTATTTTTACATATCTACCGAATTAAATGTATGTCATTTCATGTATTACAATCACTTTAATAGTGAAACTCTCACAATGAAAAGAACAAGCAAAAAAGTATAACCCCTTAAGGACCAAAGACATACATGTACGTCATGGGCTGAATGTCCCTAAAGGACCCATGACGTACATGTACATCATGGATGTGCGGCTCAGGAAGCCCCTAATCGGATCCTGGGAAAAAAACATGCTCCGCAGGTCCTTAAGTGCCGGCCGCGTCCTTAAGGGGATAATAAGAGAGACCTTCAAAACAAATTAATAGGAATGTTAACACAGAGTGCCAGCAAGGTATCAACCTAAACGGTTAAAGGAACACCAACACCCACTAACAGGACCTTACTTTCTTAAATCTGTGCAAGAAATTCTATTGGATGCTATTAATTTATTCTGTATGGATTAGTTCTCCGAAGATAATCTTTAATTAGAAATGGATATCATAAACATGGAGGCAGATGTTCTTTGTGGATGGGGTAAGTTGTACTAAGGTGTGATAAAAGAGGTGATAAAGTGGAGATCACTTCTCAAGTTAAATACACTCAGCAAATCCTATGAGAGATCTAAAAATAGGACTAGGAGAGTTTAACACTGGAGAAACAATCTCCCCCTTATGCATACCCATACTTGGGAACTCTCAGGATCTGCCTTGGAGACTCTGGTGTATGCAGGTAATTGCTGGGTCTCTGAGGAGAGAGGCTGATTCTCCAGTGGCGGTGAGTTTGTTTTGCCCATTTCTCCTCCTTCCCTCCCTGTACCTCCCATTTCCCACTCACTTTATGTCAAAGTATGTTAAGCCCCGACCCTTTGTGATGCAACTAGTGTAAATTTTTTCCCACAGACAAATCTCATGACCCCTCTCCAGGGACTCAAGAAAGTAAAGTTCCCAGGTATGATGCATACCCCAAAGGACTCTAAATTCCTCCTGCTGGAGTCCTCCAAGGATGAGTGGGAGGAGTTTGGAATCAAGGGTTTTATGCACTATTTGTAGGTGACATACATTTTGCTCGTTCGTTTCTTTGTGAGAGTTAATCACTAGTACTATGTTATTTTTAAGGTATGTTTCACTGAGCACTGATACATGTGCTTTTTTTATGGACACCATGGGCCTTGTTTATAAAGTAAAAGTAATACAAGTCTGTGGCAAACCAATCGCAAGGTAGGGAATAACATTTCCCAAATGCTCAATGATTTAAATGGCCTTTTATTCTGAGAGTGTACCACCTGTAAAACGAAAAACAGCCCCAATAAACATTTATGAAAAAGAAGAAAAAACAAGCACCCAAATAACATTTATGGAAAGAAAAAAACATGTCACCTCCTTCTCTGTATTTGGGCAACCTCAAGGGCACTTGAAACAGAGTTGTGGACAAATCTGCTCCATTAAATATATGCCTCCCATCCCTACTCACCTTCTATGCTGCTGGCAGAAATCTGAAAGCCATCGTCGCTGGAAATCTCAAACAGAAGACCGGTCCTAGGCTTGAGCTCCTGAGAGGATTCCTGTCGGCTCTGCTCTTGCTGAAGCAACCTCATCAGCGGAGAGCTGAATCCTGTATCCTCTTCTCCTGGCAGTCTGGAATCTGCAGAAAGAAATGTGAAGTCTTTCTTAACTCCCAAACTTGTACCACTGTGTTTAACTTCTTGGATGCTAAAGACATCTCCAATGCATTAAAAAAAAGCAATCGAGACATCTTTAGTATCCAAGGGTTTAAAAGACATGACATTTTATATAAGCAAATGAACTATGTATTTGTATTTTGTCGGATAGGGGATACTGGGTCTAAGACCCCTACGCTAGCGTGCAGTTCTCTGAAGGAGGCAGGATTTCGGCTCTGACTAGGTGCATTGGTTCTGTGGGGGACTGAGATGTCAATCCCGGCTCCCACAGAGCTAGTTATCGATCAAAGGCAAAGTTCAAGGCGGATTTCCCTTGTCTTGAAATTACAGCATGGGATAGGCCATGCAACGTGGTATGTATTCCCACAGAGCAACATAGCAGAAGTCGGAGACAGACAGACAAGACTTAATTAGGTCTGTATATCTCTCTCTCTAATATGAGCGTGATTTGTTGGTGTGAATACATACATACATAGAGGTAACTCAACAACCCCCTGTGTATAGTGTAACAAAGTGAAAAAAGTTAAAAACATCATGTGCAAATTAATATTAGAGAATCATCATTTATTGTGTCAATGTCTAATTCAGCATACATTGCTATACCATAACTGTGGGTCTCTGGCACATCACAAAGCAAGTCGCTCAGTGTAGGTTTCCAGACTGAGGAATGCACGCATATGTACGGGGTTATAGACAGTCACAGTAAACATACTGAAAAAGAAACCGAGTCATCAAATGTGATATAGTAAATGTTTCTTTAAACTTGTTGACAATAAATCGGCTGTCACACTCCTAAGAGTGATTCAGCCAGAACAAAGTCAAGGAACACAGCAAAAACATGCAATTAAATGCCTTTTAAGCAGCACTAGTATAGAAAAAGGCATCAAGGTCCCAACGTAGCAATTGCCCATTGTATAGCAGACGACGGAGAAAGAACAAAAGTGCAGATAATAGACTTCTAATAAATAAATATCATATCGATATCTTGCAGTGAGTCATGTATATATGAACTCCATGTTGTTCGGAATAGGGGCAGAGTCTGTTCATCGCAGTCTATGGCTAGAACTACCACTCACTCAATCATTTAAGTACTTGGGTTTTGAAACTATTATATAAATGAGTATTATGTATATAGCTTCAACCATTCAGGTATGTACTGACAACTATAAGTCCATGTCTGTCCCATTAATACTGTCCAAGGGTACCACACGGATCCAACGATACCAACGAAGCGCAAGGTTTTGCCAATCGGTCACAGGCTTCTATAGCTGTTCCGCTTCAATAAGAAAATAGAGACAAACTCAGAACAGTGCCAGCTGTTAGGGAAATATCAGAGCATTTCTGAAAGAGCCCAGTAGGAGATGATCAAAACATCAGGGGATAGGTGCGGAACTTACACTGGCCAACCTGCCTATTCATATGTAAGACCCGCCAATATAAACCCCCATGCTGTATCATACCATTACAATAGATATTTCACGGCAGGTCTGTAGAGACAGCATAGATGGACTTATTCTTAATAAAAAGGTGCAAAGCTTAGGACCTCATTTAATCCATTCGGAGACACTGTATTTAATGTATATATCCATCTTGTCTCAAGCCTGAGCAAATTAAGTGCCCGATCACCGGCTCTTCTGTTTGATGGCACATGATCAATAATCATTGACTGTAAAGAAGGTAGTGGATGTTGTTGTTCCAGGAAATGTCTTGCAACAGGTTTATCTGTTTTTTTAGTATTGAGGGCAGCTCTGATAATAGACTGATGGTTGGCCATGCTCTCACGAAACATGGTTATCATTTTGCCCGTGTAGTATAACCCACATGGGCAGATCAAAATGTAGACCACATAGTCTGAAGTGCAAGTCAGCCTGTGGTTGATTTTAAACAACTGATTTGTATGTGGATGTTTAAAAGATGTCCCAGTAAGCATGGAGTTGCAAGTAATACAATTCGAGCATTTATAACAACCGAGCTTGGTGTTCGGCGAGTGTAGTCATTGTCCCTTAGGGATAACTTTTTTAGGAGTGCGGTCCGGTTGCATTAGAATGTCTTTTAGCGTCTTTTAGTTCCAGACATTACAGATGAGACACCCCAGAGTCTATTTGAACAACTTACTAAATTAAAAAAGAGAAATTTATCTCTGTCTGCATGGCTTGTCTCTATCAGGTTATCACAAAGCAGGACATATACCTAGAGGTTTTAGGATTCATAACATTCCCACCATCGGCCGCAATAATCCTGAGTTTTGCCGCCGGTGGTGTGGTGTTCACAATAAATGTTCACCTAACTTAATGGTTTTGGTTGTGGAGGAGGTTGGGAGGATTCTTAACCCCTTAGCGACAATGGACGTACATGTACGTCCTCTGTGGCTGTCACTTAGTGACAGAGGACGTACATGTACGTCCAGGAAATCCGGATCCCCGCGCAGCTGCACGCCGTTCGGGGACTCCGGATTCTTCTGAAAAAAAGAAAAAAAAAAAAAAAGTTAGACGGCCGTTAAGTGACGGCTGCGTCTGCACGCGGCCGTCACTAAGGGGTTAAACAGGTTAAAATTGAACTTACTGACTTTGATCTAAAACATAAGGATACCCTGTTGGCTGATACTGTGGCTGATTGGTATGGTAAGCTTGATACAGCAGTAACTAAATATAAACAGGATCTTATCTCTCTTAAAAATACTAAACTTAAAATTCCAGGAGCACTATAGAGAAAAAAGAGTTTACCGTTGGTTGTTAGGGCGGCCTGACCCTCAATTGCGCTACAGATCTACTAGAACTAGGATCCAAAGAAGACCTAAACAATTAGTCACAATAGATGATAGCTCTGGTCTTTCATCTCAATCTGATTCTGAATCCTCACCTGCCCCTCCTGTTTCACCTTCCACACCAGCACAAGCACCTTTTTTGGGGGGTTTAAACTCGAGCCTCCAACAGAGGGGCCACAGGAGGCAGCCACATCCCAGATGCGGGGGGGGCAAAAATACCAAAAGCGCCATCTTCAATCTTAGTAACAGACCACTCTCAACAGTAGAAACACAACTGCTTGAGAGAGGACTGTCCTTTGTTCCAACTACTAAATTTGATCACTTCCTTTTTGAAGTGGATTGCCATAAATTTCAAAGAATGCTTAATTTGACAGACTTTTATAAAGATAAACCTAAAAATCCAATACCCAGCATTAGACCAAAGAGCACCTTCGATCCTCCTAACATAAATACAGCTTTAAAGACCTTCACCAGGCGCTTGATTGATGGGGCCAAATCTATACTCTCTCATCCCAAACATAGAAATTTGTCAAAAAGTGAACATAAAGTAATGGTAGACTTGGTGCAAGATGACAGCATTGTTATTAGACCAGCCAATAAGGGAGGTGGAATAGTGGTCTTCAACAGGGATGATTATAACAACGAAATCTTGCACCAACTATCTGATACAAACACCTATAAAGCACTATCATCTGACCCAAGCGTACAATACAAAATAGTTATTGATCACACCATTACCCAAGCTTTACAGCAGGGGTGGATTGATCAAAATCTAGCACTCTTTCTGACTGTCAAGCATCCAGTTTACCCCATCATTTATATTCTCCCAAAGATACATAAACAACTGGTTAATCCCCCTGGTAGACCCATCATTTCTGCCAGGGGTTCTTTACTACAACCCATAGTCATAGCTTCTTGGACATTGTTTTACAACCTCTTGTACAATCTATGCCTTCTTTTACTAAAGATACTGGCCACTTTTTGCAGTTGATTTTGGATATAGGAGATCTGGATGATGATGACATACTGGTAACAATGGACGTTGACAGCCTTTACACTGTCATTCCACATGAGGGAGGGGTGGAGGCTGTTCGGCGTTCCATTGTTGAATCCACAATATCATTTGAATTTCCCACTGAATTCATCTGTGAATTGCTTGATTTAATACTCACAAAGAACTTCTTTCATTTTGAAGAAATTTACTACCTGCAGATAGCGGGAACGTCAATGGGTTCCAATGTAGCGCCTTCATATGCCAACTTATATATGCTCCAATATAAAATAACCCATCTCCAACATTCACAAATCAAATTTTACAAACGCTACATTGATGACTTGTTCATCATTTGGCATGGCACTACATTGGAGCTCCTTGAATGGACTGAATCATGAAACTCACTCCCGTCCACTCTCTGTTTCAAATTAGCTTTTGACACTGCCACAATCAATTTTCTTGATTTACAACTAACACGTTGTGCTAATAAACTTCAAAGCTCTCTGTATAGAAAACCTACAGATAGAAATACAATTATTACATGCTACCAGTTCCCATCCTAAGACTCAAATTAAGGGTGTCCCCTAGTCACAATTCATCAGAGTAGTAAGAAATTATTCTTCTCCCAAGGCTGCACTTAAACAATTTGATCAAATGAAAGTAAGATTTACAGAAAGAGGATATGACCCGATGTCACTACAGACACAAACTGACCGATGTAGCACACATACACAAACCATGTTGCTACAGAAAACCTAACTGAGACATAAGGAACCTCGTATGACTTTTGTTACGAACTACGCCCCTTCGGCTAAGAAATATTGTACATAAATCTTGGGATCTGATTGCAACTGACCCTACTCTGCCTTTTGGGACAACCTGCACCGTTAATTGCCTATAGAAGAGGACGGACGCTAAAAGACACTCTAATGCAACCGGACCAAACTCCTAAAAAAGTTATCCCTAAGGGACAATGGCTACACTCACAGAACACCAAGCTCGGTTGTTATAAATGCTTGAATTGTATTACTTGCAACTCTATGCTTACTGGGACATCTTTTAAACATCTACATACAAATCAGTTGTTTAAAATCAACCATCGGTATACTATCAGAGCTGCCCTCAATACTAAAAAAAAAAAAAAAAATGATAAACCTGTTGCGAGACATTTCCTGGAACAACAACATCCACTACCTTCTTTATGGTCAATGATTATTGATCTCAATCATCATCTTTTTCTCTTTCTTCAGGCGCGGCATTATGCCAATACCACCTTACATCTTTTACCGGACAAGCCACTCTCTTCTGCTTTAAATAGTTATATTTCAACTACTGTCGGGGGCAAACCTCGTACAGCTTCTCTTTATTATATTCTTTCAAGGGAACTTGAACGACATACCCCCGTACAATCAGGCGGGCTACTGAAATGGAAGATGATTTTCCCTGACTTGTACAATGCTTTTCTCAAACGACTTAAGTCTAATTCTGCATATTTTCATGACCCCTTATATAGACTGCTTCACCATACTTACATAACACCTTTTCAGGCTAAAATGATGAGTATCACGACCTCTGTTTTAAGTGCAACTCACCTGGTGCTACGCTGTTCCATAATTTATGGGATTGCGTGGTTATCCAGAAATTTTGGGGCCAGGTCATAGATGAGCTGTGTGTAATTTTCGGACAGTGGATTCAGAGTTCCCCGTTAGAGTTTTTGTTAGGGGTGGATCAATCTCTTAATCAGCTCCCTAGGTCACAGGCAAATTATTTCATGTTTTATTACTTACTGCCCTCAAAACTATACTTACCCAATAGATCAGACCGGACCCTCCGACGACCCAACAGTGGTGTGACAAAACTGCTTTAGTTCTTCACGCTGAATGGTTGGCTTCTTTGGCTAGGAAGGAGACTTTAGGGCTTAGATTTTAGCAAATTTGGGAACCTTATATATCAACTATGCCCGATACCACACGTTCCGATTACACATTAAGTTTCTAACATACGTCTTGGTATCTTCTTCGGGATATTCGAATGACTGCATAAAATCCAAAAATTTAGCATAACACTATGTGCTTGTTGATAATTACTTTCTGTGATTCCTGTAGAACCATTCAGGGACCACTGGAGTACCAGTATAGGGGCAAGTTAACCCCTGTCACCATATACCATTTGCCAGAATGAAACCCATCTAAGAATTTTTGATATGTAGACCTTGCTATCCTGAGGGTCTCTATATTTTTCTGTAATCATCATGCTTACCTAAGTTTCTGAATTCTTCTCTGCCATGCATCTACAAATTGCACCAAACAGCAATACAGGACCCAGAGTCACACTGCACCATACAAAGAAAAACAAAATCCCTTACCATGTCCACATCGACCATACACTTATCACCATGATGCACAGTAGGATAGCAACAAAATGCAACAAGGGAAGATTCAAACTCTGGGTCCCAGCAATATCCTATATCTAGTCCCCACGAAGAACACAAGACTCACAAAACCCATCCCTGGGCACAACAACTGACTCCCCAGGACCAAGGTATAATAATCCATAAAAACAAATCCAACCAAAGACAGACCACAAGGGCCGCGGACACCGACAAAACAAATTATCGCAAGACTAATTCAAATCAAAGTGGAACATAGATCTAAGAATACAATCAAATGGCATACAAACTCCCTCACTCCCAGCTCTGTGTGCTCTAATGGGACAGAAAAGAAAAACATAGCAAAAAATTAGTCCTCTAAGTGTAACAACAGAATACAAACTGAAACACCAATCAACACAGCGGCATACAGAGTCTTCGTCTTTTTGGTGGGAGCCAGGCAGGGATACGGCAGGTGCCCCTTAACTTTCATTAGCTTTATGCCAAGGACACTGTATTAGATCTATTGGTAATTACACATATACCTTAGAAATTTTACACATTATCAGTTTTATTCTTCTCTCCATTCAGCAAGTGGCACTTTTCATTTGGAGTTGTTTTGAAGCACATAGATTCCGTTTATAGCTGTGTTTTCTTAACAACTTTGGCTGCCAGAGTGGTATCCAACGCATTGCAGCCAGAGCCACAATATGGGGGTCCAGAGGTAAAGGACCAACTGTTGAAGAAGAGGCTTTAGAGCCCTTAAACATACCCTCCCTCCAGATATGGAGGACTTATATCTGAGCTCATTAGAAGGAGCCTCAGACATGATTGCAGGAATGGTAAAAAGAAAGTGTGCCGAGAAAACTGCATGCTGAAGAAAGAAGTACGCTTGTGCTGCTCTCCCGCATGATGGAGAGTGGCCACAAGCATACCAAAGTCACACATTCCCTGAAGGAGCACAAAACGGAAATGTGCATCAATATCCCCAGCATAAAGTTAGAAGACGGAAGCAGCAAGTTTAAAAAAAAAAACCCAGCAGATAAAACGCATAAGCAGGAGGTGCAACGTACCAAGGGAATTCCTGCAGCATGACACCCCGGATTCTCTGGAATGCACGCTACAAGAATCCAGCCCAGCTGGATTCATAGTACGTAAAAAAATAGAATATCTGCCTATCAGGCCAAATATCCAGTAAACAGAGCTAGTATGCACCGTCATGTGAGCTCTGGTTATTTTGGATGAAAATGTCACCTTCAAAACGTCATATGCGGAGGAAAACAAGAGAATGCTGGCAAGCCCCAGCTTGGCTGAGCACTGTCAAGCAGGTACCGGATACTCCAGGTACACATAAGGAAAGAGCTACTGGTCTCCCAGCTTCACAATCCTTGTCAGAAACTGAGCCCCACTCCTTGGGGGCACCAGCAGTGTTAGAGGAAATTAAAAAAAAGTGAACAGAAGAAAGTTTCGCATAGCAGAAAAACAGCCTTGCCTCCTGGAGAGTATGGTGGGAGGGGTACTTTACAATTAACACAAATCAGGTAATTACAAATTAAGTATTCCTATCCCTTTAAGGTTACTTTGGAAGGAAGCTTTTGTGTTTTTGAGCTAAACTGGTCTCTTTTGGGGTTACTGCTCATTCTACCAGAGCTCAAAGGCGTTCTGATCTTATAAGAACCACATTTCAATGAAGAAATTGTGCAAGGCTGCTATGCGGATGACTTTCCACACTGACTCTGTAGTGCTTAGTTGACTACTACTACTTGTAGCACCTTCCTCCCGAAATGCTCCACCTTAAAGGAAAACACATTTACTATTTTCATTCTGTGACTCAGTTAGCATAGTGGGTATCCCCATGGTCCCCGAAACAAAAGTAAATTTTGTTTTACATTCAGTTAAATCTCTTTCTCTCAGTTCATGGGGGACAAGAGGTATCCCTCCAGGAGAAAACATCTGCCCTCTCTCTCTGGCACAGGTGCGCTGCAATTCTGTGGCTTCCCTAGAATGTCAACTTTTTCCCTTGTTTCTTTTTGAGGTCTGGCTTTGCTATGCATGAACTAAAGGCAAAATGATATAGGATTGGATTAACAGGTGTAAAGGTGGGTCTAGCAGTTTCAGAGACATTTTTGAAGTGCACTGTATCATAGTGGAGAGATCTGAAGCACAATGTCCCCATGTACTAAGATATTTTTTATGTAAGTAGCAAAAACAACAAAAAACAAATTATATAATCTTTTAGTCCTGCACATATGCTCAAAATGATACAAAATCATATTGGATGGTGTATCTCCCTTCATCCATATCCAGCTTCTGGCTGGTTGGGGATGATGGGAGTTGTAGTCTCCAACAGCTGGAAAGCCGAAGGTTGCCCATTCCCATTTTAGAACAACATACCATCCTGTTTTGGCTCTGGATGACAGGACTCCTTCATTGGGGGCTGTAGTTCTGGAATGACTGGCAAATGCCTGTGAACAGATATATGATTAGCAATGTATCACCTCCTTGTGTTATAGCAGTTGTCTGCCATTTGTCTTTTGCAAAGGACATACAAAATGGGTCATCTGTAGGATACAGCATTCCACTAAGTGACAATATAAGGGAAAACACACGACAGATATTCAGTGATGCATCTTACTGCGCAAGAACCCCACAAAAAAACTCTGCCTTATGAAAATCAACTTCGTGTAGAATACTTTGAGTTTTGAGACTTGTGAAAATTCAGCTACTTGGATTTAACCCTTTGAATGCCAGAGGGGTACGCAACTCATTGCTTTGTAATGCGTTGTGTGTCCCTCTCGCACTCAAAGGGTTAAAGGGGAATTATACTACAGGAATAAGTGGTTCTTAATTTAACACAATGAATTACCTAGGTAAGTGTCCTTCATACAGCAGTCAGGTATTTCTCTCTTACATGATATTTGCAGTTTCTTGTATATAATGATCGCTGTTAAAGTCTTTAGGCCACACCTCTTCACAACAATGGCTACAGTAGATATGAATGGCTCTTAAGTGATATTACTATATATAAGATTATATACTATAAAATAGCAGTAAACCAGAATAGGGTTTTAGTGAAATTACCGTTAAATCCTCTCTTTAGTCCATATAGAACCCAAGAACCATAGGGTTGCACTCCCTCCTCCAGGTGTACAGGGCACATCAAAAAGACAAGGTCTTTTGAGTGGAGACTCCCTCCTCATTCTTCAGCTCTACCGTCCGCCCACCAGACCAGCAAGTAAGACCAAGCAGCAGGACTTGCTCAGCTGTTCAGCAGAGGCCTGGTTTTTGTAGGCCCAGGAAGCACCACAGAGCAGGTGGAGTATGCCATGACTTTGAAAGGTACAGGCCTCTTCTTTATCAAGTACGCCTGGTGTATGGTAGCCTTGATCCAAGATGCAATGGTGACCTTTGGATGCTGCCTGACCCACCCTAGATCCCTCGGGCTGACAAAGAGGGAGTCAGCCTTGCGGAAAGGCTGCGTACAATGCACATAATACTTAAGGTATCACACCACATCCAAAAGATTAAGTTCTTTCTCCTGTTTGGATAAGAGATCAGGACAAAAAGGCAGGCAATGCAGTATGATCTCTTGATTGATGTGAAAATCTGAGAAAACTTTTGTGAAAAGTTCTGGGAGGTACAAAGTACCACCTTATACTGGTGAAAAAACAGCAAAAGGGGTTTGCAAGACAGAGCTTGCAACTCAGTGACCCTCTGAACAGAGACAATGGCTAAAATAAATGCCAGTTTGAGCGTCAGGCAATGCAGCAAGACTGAAGCAAGAGGTTCAAAAGGAGGCCCATGGAGAACACTTAACTCCAAGTTGAGGTCTCATGAGGGTGTGTGATCCCTGAATGAAGGGAAGGCATGAGCCACCCCTTGAACAAAAGTCTTAACGTCTGAGAGAATGGTGATATTTCTCTGAAAGAGGACTGAATGGACTGAGATCTGTAACATAACAGAGCTCAAGCTACAGCCTTTGTTCATATCATTTTGAAGAAAGGCCAGGAGAGTGGGCAGATTGAAGGTCTGGGCAGATGCCTGCTTGTCAGCACACCAATGATGGAAGATGAACGAAATTCTATAGGATCACTTTGAAGAGACAGAATTCCTAGACTGGACCATGGTAGAGATGACCTCATGTGAGAACCCTTTTTCTTCTTAGAATGGTGGCCTCAAGAGCCATGAATGTCAAAACAAGTCTCTCCACTCTCTTGTACGAGATAGGACGTTGGAGAAGAAGATTCAGCCTTGGCGGTAGGCAGGGCCGGATTTACATCTCAGGAGCCTGGAGGCAAAGAGCCCCATATCTAAATGAAAAAAACTATAAAATAACCTAAAAACCTAGTTCCACTGAATCTCCATCGACACAGAGCACATGAATGTGGTGGATGGGGGGCTGAGAGTCTCTACCCCAAAGACTCTGTCTTTCTGAAGTGCCCTGCCCTTCTAGAGGAGGAAGATCAACCCCATGGTTCCTGAGTTCCATATTTGAAATAAGAAAAAAAAAAAAAAAACAACAACAAAAAAAAAAATCAGTATTAAATGCAAATAAAAACAGTAATCTGAAAAAAAAAACTGACTGCTGTTTGACCACCACCTACTTAGGGATGTCCTGCAATAAAAAATAACTCCCTCCCTATATGTTTACGAATTCAGTTCTCTAGGCTTCTTAGGAAACCTTCATTGGGAGGAGTTTGGGGACCCCGAGTTCTACAATGAGATTCATGCCTGTCTCCATGGACATTCGCCAGTAATAATGTAACATTTAATTTGCAGAATGAATATGCCATGAATTAGGATCTCACGTCAGATTAGGAAAAGTGGGGGCTTATTATCTGAACAGTGTTTATAAATATTTTCTTTAGTCTTGCCTCTGGTGTTTTCATGCAATCCTAACATATTTTACATATTGAAGGGTTCAAATGTGTAAGAATACTTATTCTTATGTCTCACAATAAGAATAATATAAGCATTCTGTGCAAAATATTTTCCATTAATATACAAATGAAACTCAACATTCTAATTTTGAGAACATCTATATAAGAAAAAAGGGCACCCTAAGTGGATGTATGTGGCATTCCAAAGTGCCAAGACACTATGGTTGAGAACTACTATATTAGAAGGTGCTGGTGCTCCTTTATGTCAGCTTCTCCCATGAAATCACTAGAATGTAATCTACTGAATTAATGTATCCCCTTGTAACAGATTGCAACTTTCTCATTATCCTGTTATGAGCTATCATCTATTTACTCTAAACCTTGTAGTTTATTACGAAATTATAGTTGTGTTGTAACTTTGTAAATAAGAGCTCACATTAGGAACATATCACCATAAGAAAGGAATCGTCTCAACATTTCTATGGTCACTCACCCCGAAGGATATTCAGACATAGCAGAATTCTCCGATGATGAGCTTTGTAGGTCATTCACATCTATTTTGGACTTGTGGATCCTGAGAATAATATAATTTAATTGTTACTCTCCAAATGGATTGTCGGAGATACTTAAAATGGACCTGTAACCTTAAGATAAGGTTAGTTCATTTTAAAGAGAATTCAAAACTGCCTGCATGTTGTATCAGTTACTGGTTTGTAAAACATACAGTTTTTGATAAATTAATCTTACTTTTTGGTGAAATTTAATGAAAATTAGGTTGCGTGCTGGACAGTAAGTGAAAGTTTAGCCTGGAACCAAATTCATGAACATACTGTGCAGGGAATTAGCATTAAAGGGATAGTAATACTTACTATGTAAAAAATATATATACTGTAAGGTTTATCCCCTTGAGTAAAACAAGAGTACTCCCACTGCTGAAAGGTGCTTTATTCAAAAATTATTACAGCTCGAACTTGAATTTTTAGGTGCAGTATCACAGTGACCTGAAATTGTACAGTGGCGCTGTTGCTATACCACTCTATGGAGATTTATGGTCAACTGACCAGCTCTGTCAAACGGATTGTGTAGCAACAGTGCCACTGTACAATTTCAGGCCACTGTGATACTAAACCTAAAAAAAAATCAAGTCTGCACTGTAATAACTTTTGAATAAACACCTTTCAGCAGTGGGAGTACTTTTGTTTTACTTAGGAGGATAAACCCTACAACACTTTATTTTTTTTTTTTTTTACATTTTAAGTATTACTGTACCTTTAAAGGGATAGTAATACTTCGTTTTAACTTTATTTTATTTTGTAGGCATTAAAAAAACATGAAGAATGATATAAGTCTTATCTCTCAAACCTTTATGGTTTATGAGATATTCACAAGCAAAGTTCCCCTCCCCGCCCCTTTTTCCTAGTGTAAGCAATCTCTTCTCAAATGTGAGTCTGGTTGTATGACAGGACAGATAACAGAAGGGGACAATTTTCTTTGTATGAAAACAATGAAAGCCCTTCCCCCCTTGACAAGTTTTTCAGCTTTTTCCATTATCTTAATTGAAGATTGTCCCTCTCTGCAGTCTACCTGGGCATCTCCCTTCTGATCTGGTTGAACAGGGAAGGGATACTTTGTTTGTGAATATCTCTTAAACCATAAAGGTTTCAGAGATAAGACTTATATCATTCTTCATGTTTTTTTAATGCCTACAAAATAAAATAAAGTTAAAACGAAGTATTACTATCCCTTTAAAGTGGCACCAACAGGAAGAAAATTTTTCATAAACGATATACTTCACAGAAAAACGGCTAGTGCAAAAGAGGTAAGCTGATTTTAAAGGGGAACTTTCACCTCAGAACATTCCGCATTCTGCGGCATGGTATCTGTGGCACAGCTCTAGGAACAGTTTCATTCTCCTCCCACCTCCCTCCCAGCTGCCCCAGGGATCGCGTTCACGTTTCACTTCGGTGTGCTGTGAACGGCTCCTAACATTACAACAAGAAGCGATTAGCAATATACTGAGGTTGCAATCCCTGGGGCAGCTGGGAGGGAGGTGAGAGGAGAATGAAACTGTCCTGAGAGCTGTGCAGTGCGGAAGTGCGCGGCCTGGACATCAAATATCTTAGTAAGTATGTTAAAAAAAAAAAAAAAAAAAAAAAAAAAAAAGCACCTTTCCCAGCACTGTTTAACGAGTTGGTAAAAAAAATGCTCTGATGTGAAAGTTCCCCTTTAATTCTCCTTTAAAAAACATCAAGGCTTTAAACACAAAAGAAAGGTGGAATGATTATGGGGCATACAAACTGCACAATAAGGGATAAATTAACCCTATGAGTGCCAGACGGGTACAGAACGCATTACTTTGCCAAAAAAAAAAAAAAAAAAAAAGACCCCAGAATGCTCCTCCCACCAGCAGTTTTCTTTTGTGCACAAAGCCCATGGTTTGAGCTGTTTATTCAGCTCTCTTCCACTGGAGCCACTGCTGCCATGATTTTTATCTTTTGTCTTTGGTTAAACTGTAAAAACATGGGAGGAACAATGCAGAGCAGATGCACTTTTACTTTTACCACTGTAAAGCCTATGGCCATGCTTTTTCTATAGGGCAACTGTGTTTTAGTATGCAAGAAGCAATTCCAAGACAAGCACATCAACATCAGGTTATAGATTGTAGGAGAGTATTTTGTGCCCTTCTCTGCTCAGGCACCAGCAGTCCCTTTTTGCAAAATATACATAATGAATACAAAAATATAGAAAAATGTATAAAAAAACTTGAAAAAAAAAAAAAAAAAAAGGCTGAACAGTACATGGATATTTAATATAACTAAAAATACATGTTATAAATACAAATATTAACAATGCTACATTATATGCGTATCATGGCGTTTCTACTTTGTTCAAAAAGGGGGCAAGATCCAAACCAGTAAATTATAGACCTGCGAGTTTGACTTCCATAGTGGGTAAGATACCCACTGACACTATTCAGAACTATGTGAAGACAAACAATATTATTAGTAGAAGTCAGCATGGTTCTGTGAAGAATAGATCATGGTATACTAATCTACTTGCATTTTACGAAAGAGTGAGCAGTAATTTGGACAGGGGAATTGCTGTTGATGTAGTATACTTGGATTTCGCAAAAGCCTTTGATAAAGTGCCTCACAACAGGTTACTGCATAAATTAAAGGCTTCAGTTTGAGCGGTGTTATCTGTACAAGGATTGAGAACTGGTTAAATGATAGATGGCAGAGAGTTTTTGTAAATGGAACCTTTTCAACTTGGTCTAAAGTTATAAGTGGGGTGTCACTAGGTTCAGTCCTGGGTCCAATGATTTTTAACTTGTTTATCAATGATCTAGAAGTGGGAATTGAAGCTGTGTAAGGAAATACATACAGAGATTAATGCTGTTTCTCTGCTCTGCAGAAGGATTTAGATAAACTGAGTCAATGAGCAGAAAAGTGGCAGATGACATTTAATATACATAAATGTAAGGTTATGCATTAGCGCTGTAGAAACCAACATGCTACATATACTCTAAATGGGAAACAACTTGGGGAATCTTCATTAGAGAAAGATATAGGAGTGATGATAGACTTCACAGCAGTGTGCAGTCACTCAGCTGCTGCAAGAGCAAATAGGGTACTAGCCTGCATAAAAAGAGGTATAGATGCAAGGGATGCTAATATTATCCTACCTCTATAGAAATCCTTGGTTAGGCCTACTACAATTTTGGGCACCAGTTCTTAAAGTGGATTTAGAAACCACTTTACAAGTTTTGATCATTATGTAGAATACTTAGTGAATAATTATAAAACATTTTTTTTTTTTTTTAAATTAAAAAAAAACAAAAAAAAAAAACATGAAAACAACCACAAAAAAAAAAACAAACGTATTTTTTCGAGAAAATTATACTTCCGGCTAAACTGCTCTTGCCTCAGTTTGCCACACTGCCTCTGCTCCCGTCACTCTCTCCAGCATCCTCTGATGCTGAAGGTGTTCTGTTAGTAAGCTGGAATGATCTCATTGGCTAGATATCGATCTCTGCCAATGAGATTGCTCCAGCTTACTAACAGAACGCCTCCGTCATTGGAGGATGCTGGGGAGAGTGGCAAGAGCAGTTTACCTGGAAGTAGGATACTGGGCATACTTTAGACTATAATCTTCTCGCAAATAAGGTGTTTTTTTTTTGTTTGTTTTTTTAAAATAATGTTTTATAATTATTTGCTAAGTATTCTACATAATGATCAAAACTTGTAAAGTGGTGATAAATCCACTATAAAAAAGACATTTTTGAACTGGAAAAAGTGCAGGGAAGCACAACAAAACTGATAAGAGGATTTTATTCTTACCTGTTAAATCCTTTTCTCTTAGTCCATACAGGGTACTGGTAACTTTGGGTAGGATATCCGCCCCTTTAATTGTTGGCAGGAACAATTCTAGAATGGTATGCAGGGGTTGGAGCCTACCTTCCCTCCTTGGCTGCAGCTAGCCAACCAGCTCCAGAAACATTTGAGACACTAACTATTGACTAGATAGTGGAAGGGAAAGAAGACTTCTGTGAGCATGACCCCGAAGGACCCCCACGGACTGCCACAGGAGAGCCAAGCATGGTCCCTTGACAGGGTGGGAGACCAGTGACCTGTATGGACTAAGAGAAAAGGATTTAACAGGTAAAACTAAAATCCTCTTTTCTCTGTAGTCCAATACAGGTTACTGGTAACTTTGGGATGTCCAACCATTGAGTTTCCCAGAGGTGGTAAGGAAGGCAAGGACCAGGAGCAAGGCCCCCAAAGTCACCAGAGCAGATATGAACCATCAGATCAGAGATAGCCCAACAAAACAATGAAGTGTCAGTGGACACTGAACAAGGGTAACACCCCAAACTGTTACACAGCACACTGAACTAGAGCCAACGGGGCTCAAAAGTGAAGGAAAGCACCAAGAACCGAAGAAGATCCTATACAGGCAAGACTGCCTCCAGGATCTTCCTCCCAAAGCTGGCATCAGCCGATGCCAGCACATCAACATGGTAGTGCTTTGAAGAGGTGTGCAGAGACAACCGACTGGCAGCCTTGCACAACTGATCAGCAGAGGCCTTATTCTTGTAAGCCCAAGAAGCCCCAATAGACCTTGTAGAATGAGCTGTAACCCGAAAGGGGACAGGCTTCTTCCTCAGCTCATAAGCCTTACAAATAGTGAACTTGATCCAAGAAGCAATAGTCACCTTGGATGCAGGTCTTCCTGCTCTGGGACCCTCAGGAATGACGAACAGCGCATCAGATTACCTGACAGACTCGGTGCGATGTACATAAAACCAGAGACAACGCACCACATCCAACAAGTGGATGATATTG
This sequence comes from Rhinophrynus dorsalis, assembly GCA_037306005.1. Lineage (NCBI taxonomy): Eukaryota > Metazoa > Chordata > Amphibia > Anura > Rhinophrynidae > Rhinophrynus > Rhinophrynus dorsalis. The sequence continues at coordinate 254,213,058 of CM074724.1, forward strand.
CCCATTTGGACTCGTTCCACATTTACTTCCGTGTCCTTTGGATTACAGTAAGCCGGGTCGGGCATTCATTGCATATATTACAAGTATCTATCTGGTGAGTGCTTTCTATGTAGGGGGCAAACTCTGGGTGATCTACTATACAGTTATACACTTAAAGGAAGTCTTCTGTATATGTTTTACATCTAGCACGACACAGTGTATCGATATGTGCAAAGCCTGACTGCTGGGGTCCCAGGAAAGGAAGGATCATTGAGACTCAGAAGTGATACCCAGTATAGTTTGTTACGAGCATACTTACATGGTTTATATGTTTTGCTTTCAGATGGTATGCACTTTTCCCATCTTTTTCTACAGAGACTTCTTGTTCTCCTCTGCTTGTTGATGTAAGCCACGGCCGTGGCGTTGTTGGACTGTACCCGGACTGGACAGCCTTGAGGCTGAGATGTTCAATGATGAAGGGCATGAAATATCCCCCGAAGCTCCAACAAGTTGATGGGAAGGAGAGATTCCTGCAGAGACCAAAGACCCTGGGCACTCAGGCGAGCCAGGACCACTCCCCAGCCGGAGAGGCTGGTGTCTGTCGTCACCGTGGTCCAGAAGGATGCCAAGAAGGACTTGCCCTTCAGCAGATTGGTGAGGTCGAGCCACCACAACAACCTCAGTTCCACATGAAGAGGAAGGGATGCTGACATCTTCAGAAGGTCCGGCTGACCCTTGCACACCTGGATCACAAACCTCTGGAGTTCTCTGGTGTGTGCCATGGCAAACGGGACCGCTTCTATGGTGGATATGAATTTCCCCACTAGAGAGGACAGCTTCTTGGCTGGAACTGGATCTTGAGCCAGGACCGCAGAAACCCTGTGGGCGATCTGGTGAGCTACCTCGTCTGTGAGAAACACAATGCCCTTCCGAGTGTCGAAGAGAAGACCCAGGAAGACCAGATGCTGGGATGGGACAAAATCTGACTTGTCCACGTTGATGATCCACCCGTGATGGGTGAGAGCGTGAATGCATAGCTGAACCTGCTGATGAAGTTCCGCAGAGGGGGCTTTCAGAAGCAGGTTGTCCATGTATGGAGTAATTCTGATGCCATCCCGGTGGAGGACGGACACTAAGGCTCCCAGGACACGGTGGAAAACTTGAGGAGCTGTAGTCAGACCAAAGGGAAGAGCTGAAAACTGAAAGTGCCCTCGGTCACAGGCAAATCTGAGATACTACTGGCTCTCTGGTTGAATGGCAATGTGTAAATACACATCCTGAAGATCCAGAGAAGCAAGGAATTCCCCCGGGGACATAGCAGCAAACACCGTCCGCAAAGACTCCTGGTGCTAATGAGTCCGGATCACAAAGGAATTGAGATCCTTCAAATCCAAAATTGGGTGACAACCGCAGTCCTTTTTAGAGACCACAAAGAGGTTCGAGTAAAAACCCATACCTCTGTTCTGAACTGGAACCGGCTCTAGAAAATCCTTGTCCAGAAGAACCTGAATAGCACCGGTGAACAGCCGGCATTCCTCCGCGGCCTGAGGTGTATGAGAAGGAAAGAAATGAAAGGGAGGAGGAGACGCGAAAGGGATCCTGTATCCTTTCGCCACCACCTGTAAAACCCATGGGTCCGCCACTGAATCCTCCCAGAAGCTGTGGTAGTGCGCAGGTGGTCACCCACAGCAGAGTGGGTACCTGGGTTCGGTGAGTCATGCAGAAGGAGGCTTGGCCTTGGAGGAGACCTTGGGCTTCCATTGCTGTTTGGGCTTGGAGGAGGCACATGGAGCTGAGGGAACCGTCTGGTTCGCTGGACGTGTCTCAGTCTGAAAGGAACAAAAATACTGATTACGCTTAAGCGGCGTTTTCCTGGGGACCAAAGGTAGAAGGGTACTCTTACCCCCAATGGCCTCACTGATCAGATCTTTAAGATCTGGCCCAAACAAGGAAGTACCCTAAAAAGGTAAGGAAAGCAATGCTTTCTTGGAAGCACTGTCAGCACACCAGATCTTGAGCCAAAGAGCCCGTCTGGCAACCACAGACATGGTGGAAACCCTGGCCACCAAACAGATGGCATCAAATAAGGCAACAGAAACATAGTGCTGTGCCCGGTTCACCGATGCTGCAGCGAATGCTGGACGCACTGCAATGCCAAAAATGGACTTCAGGGAGACCTCAAGTTTCCTGTCAGTCCAGTCATTCAGAAAGGGCACATCGGAAACTGGAAAGGCAGTAGACTTAGATAGCCTGGAGATGGGAGCATCCACCTTGGGAGGATGAACCCACTGAGCAAGCGCTGTCTCAGAGAAGGGATAAGCTTGGCAAATTTCTTGGACACAGAAGGTTTCCTGTCAGGAGATTTCCACTCTTCAGACACAAGAAGGTCAAGAGTGGGATTAGGTGGAAAGCAAGTAAGGGGCTATTTTTGGCTCCTGAAACACATCAGAGGGATCAGAATGAGCCTCCTGAACTAAGGGAATGTTTAAGGTAGTCAGAACAGCCCTGATCAGGCCCTCAGCCGAGGGCTCAGGATCAGCCTCAAAGGGATCCCCAAAAAACTGAGAGGAGCCCACAGCAGAACATTCCTCAACATCTGAATCAACCAGCAGTTCCTCCTCAGAAGAATCTGAATCATCAGATACTCCCTGTGGTTTTGGCAGGGAAGACTTGATAGAGGAGGGGGTCTGCCAGGAATGGAAGACCCCCTGTAACTGGGATGAAAAGAGTTGCAGTGCAGACCTAAGGTCCCTCCTGGTAGCAGCCTTGAACTCCTGCACCCAGACTGCCTCTAATGCATGGCTGGAGGTCCCTGGGAGACTCTCAGGGACATCAGAACATGCTAGGCATAAATGACCTGAGAATTCTCTAGGTAACCCTGAATGACAGGAAGAGCAATGAGCAACAGGGAATACAGAGACCCCAGCAACCTTAGTCTTAGGTCTGGCCCCAAGCTCCAACGGTATAGAGATTCTCACAGTGTCAAATAACCTTATAATAAAAGAAATCACAGAAGTACAGTGGGTAGGATTAAAGTTTCACCCCAAAAATCGCTAAACTAGACTTATCTGGCAGGCGAAAGGGTTTATCAGCAGAGGAGAGAAGTAGAGTCCAGGTCCTGCGTAGGATACTCGTTCGGGAAATAGCACAAAATGGCTGCAGTGGCGGGAGCCAATCAGAAACAAGCGCGCAAAGCAAGTGCTAACAGGAAATGTAGTTTTCTGAGAAAAAGTACTCAGTGCCCGAAGCCCCCTGAGCCCCCCAACACATTAGAAACATGAAATGGATTATAGAGCAAGGGCAGACAAGAAAAATGAGCCATCTCTGAAGTCGCTAGGTTAAACGGTTGCAGAGATATGTCCCAAACCGTACAGTCCCATAGAGTGAAAGGAGCAATGGTACCTATGCGGTAAAGTGCGCCTGAACTCAAATTTTACAAAATTGAAACAGTAAAATAAAAATGTATGAAACATCACTAGAACATGTTAGAATACCAAAAAAAAAACAAAAAAACACTGAACCAGTAGGAAAAGTGTCAGAAACACCCCCAAAAGATACAAAACCAGCAGCTAAAGGGTTAAAGTACCACATAACCCTGCTCCAAAACACCCAACAGACATACAGAGAGACCCAATGAATGCAGGAGTGTGCAATAGGAACTCCAAATGTAAGCCCCTGTGTGGAGGGGCACTGTGGGACATGTGGACCTGCAGCACTCAAAGGGTTGCTCACCGTTCATGAAGATCTTCTGTCTTCAGACTACCATGTATCAAGAAGAAGCCTCTGTGGGCAAATCCTGAGGAAAGAACTTGTAGCCAAGATTCCTCCCCCCCCCCAGGGCTTAAGGGCCACAAAAAGCACCTGGATACTGAGCTAGTCACATCTAAGGGCATTGTCAGTTATGGTAATCTGCCTAATGGTGGTATTCCATTTCTAACAGAAAAATAAAAAAAAATTCTAAAACTATAGCAGAACTGTTCTCTTGCCTGTGTTATCTTCAGCAAGGAACAAATCTTTTTAGAGCTGGTTGGCTAGCTGCAGCCAAGGAGGGAAGGTAGGCTCCACCCCCTGCATACAATTCTAGAATTGCTCCTGCCTACAATTAAAAGGGCGGATTGCCTACCCAAAGTTACCAGTAACCTGTATTGGATGACAGAGAAAAAGGGATTGGAGGATCTAAGTTATAAAGAGAGACTAGCCAACCTGGGCTTTTTTACATTAGAGACGTCTAAGGGATGATATGATTACCATACAAAGAACTATCCAATTAATTATTTACAAAAAGAGCTGATCTAAGAATGAGAGATCATCCATTAAGACTAGAGGAAAGGCACTTTCAACTAAAACAAAAGGCAGGGATTTTTTATGGAATTCTTTCCCTCGGGATGCTGTACTTGCAGATAATGTAACTGCTTTCAAAAAAACAATGGATGCCCATCGAGCACAGAACAATATTGAAAATTATGACCGATGGTGTCAATTCAGATAGGTTGTTGAACCAGGGAACTATATGACTGCCATTTGGAATCAGGGAGGGATTTTTTTTTTTTTTTTACCCATTCGGGGCTAAACTGGAAATGGCTTCAGGGTTTTTTTTTTTGCCTCTTCATTTTTGATAAAGTGGCAATGCCATAATATGCGTGGAATGCAGCCTTGTTACTATATGTATGGTTTTACAACACGTATGTATTTTTTTAGTGCTATTAAATATTCATACACTTTCAGCCTGTTTTTTTTTTTGTTTGTTTTTTTTACATTCTATATATTTTTATATTCATTTTGAATACTCTGCAAAAATGACTGCTGGTGCCTGAGCAGGGACAAGCTTAAAATACACTCTGGTATATAACCATGCTGCTGTGGGACTTAACGACGCTGGGATTAACCCTATGAGTATTATAAATATTTATTTTATAAATAGTGTTGATGCACTTGTCTTCCTGGAACTGATTTTTGCACCTTTTCTTATTCTTATTTTGAGTACCTGACAGAGATAACTTGATGTGGAAGCATGGATAGATATTATAGGATCATTAAGCACAGAACATACCCTTGAGAAACAGACACTGTCAGCTTGTCAACTCTCTCTGATCCTCTTGCTGTGGGAGGGCTATCAGTAGGATGTGAGGTCTTGTGTTTCTTTCTGCTTGTCTTGTCAGTTGGTGTGGGCTGCCTCTTGACTTTAACCTTCGTTTTCTGTGGTGATAATACAGGGTTTCTCTGCATTCCGAGAGATGAAGAGGATGACAGTTTGGTCAGTTTACCTTCACCCTCTGGTAACAGTTGGAGTGTTGGAGACCTGGGATCAGACCCACTGGATGAGTCAGGAAGAATTTGTGGTCTGCTGTTTATAAGGCGGTTCATGGGATGGGAGAGTGGGTAAGGGCAGTCTGTGTCATTTACTTGCTGAGCAAGGGTCACTCCCACAGACTGCGAAGTGGGCACCACACATATGCTTGAGGTGGTTGCCATGGTGGCTGCTGTAGAACTCTGAGAAAACATTCCTGACCCAGGGGGGAGTGTCACATGGTTATCCTGGATGCCCAAACCTTGTGGGCTGGTCTTTATAAGGAAGTTGCTAATGGATCCAAGTTCAGATGGGCCTAGAATTCCTGGACTGGTCAGTGTAACATGTCCTGTAACAGGAGGGGCAGAGGAGGCCGCCTGCATGGATACAACATTTAGTACAGGAGAACCTGTAGCTAGTCCGGGAACCTGACCAGCTATGTGACCAGTATCCAAGCCAATAACACCGGGGGCACTGCCAATAGAGCTGGAGGCACTCACACCTTGGGGGAGGAGAGGAGTCTGGTCAAAGTACATGACACCAGACTTGGACCTCTTGATGATGTTAGGAATGCTGCGGTGGGAAGTAGCATTCCCCAGGGTGCCCAAGTCAATCAGGCCTGGATGATTTGGTAAACCAGCAGTCAACTGTGGTGGGGCAAAATTAATTAGTGTCATGTTGGAGACAACATCTGGGGCATGCCTGGATGTTGGTGCCACTGAAGGTGCCAGCTTTTTGTTTTTCCTGGTGTGCAGGCGTGAAATTGGTCTCTTCTTATTCATGCTAGGAACAGGAGTGTTGGAAGTGCTGCCCAGATCTGACCTCTGTCCAGTTTCTGAAACCAAGCGCTGTGGTTCAGGAGAAGGCTGCACACCAATGAGGAGTCCAGAAGGTTGGTTGGAGAGGTTGGGTAGGAATGTGGCCTGGGGACCTGGAGGAAAAGGTTGCAGGTGTGGGTGGTGAGACATAGGAAGGAGACCTTTGCTAGCAGGAGGAAAAGGTGTGGTCAAAGCAGGATTAAGGGTAGTTGCCAAGGTAAGCCCTCCTCCCATGGGACTTAACACGGGCACATCTCCCTCCAATCGGCTGGTGCCTGGTGGCACAGATGGTGTAAGTTGTATTTTCTGAGTAACTCCATTGGGTAGAGTCTGTAAGACATAAAGAGGCTGCATATTTTGATTGACAACAACTAGCTTCTCAGTTGATGATTTTAGGTGTTGGGGTGGACTCTGTATGGAAGAGTTAGGGATTTGTGAGGGCCCTGGGCTCTCTGTTGAGTTGGGGATGTACTTTTGGTTTTGATGTGGAACTGTGGGAGACACTGGCACTTGCAAGCTTGGGGTGCTACTATTCCTCGTCATCTCTTGACTTCCTGCATGATCTACCTGACCACATGGAGGGCTGGAAATGTGATCTGAGTCAATGTGTCCAGAGATAAATCTGTCTGGAGTCATGTGACCCTCAGGGGTCCTATCCACACTCTGACCCAGAAGGGCCTGATCTCCATCACCAGAAGCACCAGGTTTCTCAGTTACTGAGACTCTCTTCTCCACTGTGTCTGATGACGTGGGAATGGAAAGAAGGGATCTCTCACCAGAAGAGGATAGCTGTGATTCGGATATAACTCCTAATCTACTATGGTTCTGGCTAGGCAGAGCTGGACTACGAGTGGTCAGTACAGAGAGATCAGAAGGCAGTTCCAGTGGCAGCTCAAATTGTTCTTCTGCTGACATTGTGGAGGGAACTGCACCATCCACTGGCTCTGATGTGGGGAGTTGCTGAGAGAATACGTCAAATAAACCCATATCCTTCCCACGGTTACTGTCCAGCCCTAAACCATCACTCAGGGTCAGAAGTTCAGAGGATGAGGACTCTGGACTTTCTCCCAGGGCTTGCATGGATGGTGTATTCTTGAGCACAAAGTCCATGATATCAATGGGGAGAATGTTCCCACAGTCATCACTATTGTTGTTGTCAGAGTCAGACTTGAGCAGCTCTGAGTTGAACGTGTCCAACAAATTCTTCTCGGCTCCGCTATGGCCCCTTCGTGGTGTATCCAAGGTCAGCTGTGCTTCCAGGGAATCCTGCTTTACAGGGTGACAGTTCTCTATTTTGGTGTCAGTGGCTTTATGGCTCTTACCGACGTGCGCTTTTTCCGCCTGTTCAGATCTCTCATGCTTCTCTGCCCCATTTTGCTTGCTACTCCTTTTGCCCACCTGACTGGACTTCCCTGTAGTGACTGCTACACTTGTATCACTCTCTGTCCCGTCATCAACCCCATCAAGCTGTGGAATTGAGTGCAAGTCCCTTTGATCTTCCTCTCTGAACAAAGTGCGAGTGGCCAGCCTGTCATCCCCAGAGGACACCACTGTCCTAGAGAAGTTGTAATAATACACATCATCATCTTCAGAAGTACTTATGTCATCTGCACCATCCACCTGACCTTCTGCTGACCTCTTTCCCTTCTTTTTGCCTGAAGTGCTACTGCAGAAAGGCAGGTCTTCCTCACCATAGGAACGAACACCATACAATGGTGTTAGCCCAAAAAACATGTTGGAACGCGCCCTGGCACTCCTCCTTGGATAGCGCCTTTTATAAGCGCCTTCTTCCTGAGTTTTGCTTTCATCTTGCAGTAGTAGGTTGGAGTCCTGGACAGGGAAGGAATTACCTGCTTGTGGCTCAGAATCAGCATTTGAGCTAGTGTGATTTGATCCTATGTCTCCCGTACTTTCAGAAGCATCTTGAGGCTTTACAATGTCAGGCAGCTCCACTTTTTGTGGTGATGAAATCTGTTTCTCTCGCTCTCTCTCACATGGTTCATCTGTTCCCATCATTGTTGGCGTCATTTTCCCAGTACTCTCCAGCTGTGAGATACCTGCATTGTGTACACACTTCTCATTACTTTTGCTGTGCACATGTGTTTTGAGCCTAGCAGATTCGGACATCACATGATTTTCACTGGCATCCGACTGCTGCTGGCTATCACCAGGTGCAAGCTCAGTATCAGAAGTGGGTTTACTGGAATGTTTCTCTTTAGAATTATCCAGCTGTGACTTCTTGGATTTTGCTCGCCTATCTTTGGTCACTGAGATTCCATGATTACTTGTTGGGATTTGGGAGTCTTTCCTTTCCTCTAAGGATGTTGATTTCTCTACTAGTGATGGGTTTGCATTTTTGTCTTTCTCTCTTTTTGATGTCCTTTGGAGTTGTAGTGTGGGGGAGGATTTAACATTGAGCAACACTGGTACAGTGTCTTTCAGAGCTCCAGCTCTACTCGTACTTGAGTCTGGGGTGACCATCTCTTGAGTCTGTGAGGGAATCTTGAGGGTGAGATTATGAGTAGAAGCATCAGATGTCCTGGGGGAAGATGATCTTGCCTTGTCTGGTTTGAGGGTGGTGACTTTAGCAAGAGTTTCCACTGCAACAACTCTCCTTCCTTCCAGTGGCTTCTCCTCTTTGCTTTCGGTGGTTTTGCTCCCATTGTTAGGGGAACAGCTGCTCTTCACCAGTGCTGTAGATGTTGTCAAAAGAAAGTTCTCTCCATTGGTGCTGTGATCTGCGGAGGTCACAGTGGTGCTTATTGCAGACATGCCAATCCTAGAGGTATCAGGCCTTGGAGGTGTCGTCAGGCAAGGTCTCTGCTGCTGGGGAGAGTTGGAGGAGGCACTGTGCCTACGTGAGCCAATTCTACGAAGGCCAGAAGACAGCAGAGGATCTCCAACAGTCACAATCTCATGTGTAACTGGGGAAGGGCTCCCTGGGGAAAAAAATACACATAATTAATCTCAGAAATCTCAGCAAAGAACATTAAACATAATCATGCTAAACAGTCAATGGGAAGAAACATAAAAGGATTTTAGTGTACTTATCAATAAATCATTTTCTCTTAGTCCACGTGGAACACATGAACCATGACAGTAAAGTTCCCTCCCTCTTGGAGGGCAGGACTCTTCCAAAAAAAGGTAAGGCCTCTGATGCGGAAACTCCCTTCTTCCCTCCAGCTTTACCCTGCCTCCTTCCAGTTTCAATGTATAGCAAAGTGTAAAGAAGCAAATAGTGAGAGGAAAGAAGGAAATTTCCTGAACAGACCCCCCCGTCTGCCTGGGAACTTAAAGCACATTTTTTTTCTCCACGTTGGAGTCCCATGTTCCATTTAGACTAAGACAAAAGCATTTAAAGGTAAGTACATTAAAATCCTCTTTTCTCTGTTGTCCAATTTGGAATACAGGAAACATGAGGATATTCCAAAGCTATTTACCAAAATACCAGGGGAGAAAACAACCCTCCACTGCAGACCAGTATTCCACAGGACTAACTGGTAAAACATGAACCTCGGGTGTCAACGGACTCCTAACCAACACACCAAACAATTAAACAAGAACAAGAACCAGCGGGGTTCAGAATTCTGTATAGGAAAATTTTAATTAGATAGATCTGTATACAGGAACTACAGCCTGAAGTACATGTCTTCCAAAACCGGCCTCAGCAAAGCCAAGGACACTGACACAGTAGTGTTGGTTAAAGTGTGCAAAGACAACTACGTTGCTGCCTTACACAGCTGCTCTGGGTGTCCTGACTCTTGTAGGCCCAAGAGAGACCCACTAACCTGGTGGAGTATGCCGTGACTTGATAAGGACATACGCCTGACAAATAGTCACCTTGATGCAAGGAGCAATGATAACCTTAAATGCAGCCTGGCCTACACATGGGCCCTCAGGGATTAAAAAAGTCAGATTTGTGAAAAGGATGTGTGCATTTGAACACAGAATGTCAAGAAACTTACTACATCCAACAACTGAAGATCCTGCTCCTGTTTATTAAATGGAACTGGAGAGAAGGAAGGGCGAGATCCTGGTTGATGCAAAACTCTGAAACCACCTTGGACAAAAATCCCCTGGGGGTTCGTAAAACCACTTTGTTCTGGTGAAAAACAAGAAAGGGGGGACTTGCAAGATAAAGCCTGACGTTTGGTTAACTGTCAGGCAGACATAATCTTGAAAAGAAAACCCATCTTGAGTCAGAAGACACAGAGATGCAGTTGAAATAGGATCAAAAGGAGGCTTCTGGAGAACACCCAATAACAGATCAAGTACCACAGGGGTGGGATCCTGAAAGACATGGTACCCGTGCACCACCCCTACACAAAGGTCTTATCAGGAAGCAAAGCAACACGTCGCTGGAAAAGAAAAGAGCTGAAATCTGTACCTTTATAGAAGTAAGGTTGTGCCCTTTCCAGAGCCCATTTAGAAGAAAAGCCAAAACAACCGGAAGACAAAGGCTTTGTATGAAAACCCCAATCAGCACACCACAGAATAGATATCAAACCCTACGACAGGCCGTTTTTCTAGCACAGAGATGACAGCATTGAAAAACCCCTATTTTTCCAAAATGATGGTTTCCAGAGCCAAGCCGTTAAAGCCAACATCTCCACCTGTGGGACAATATACTGGGCCTTGGATCCGAAGATATAGCCTCAGGGGAGGCAAAAAAGGTTCTGCAATGGACAGACTGTAAAGATCCAAGAACCAAGCTTAATAGCGCCAGAAGGGAGCAATCAAGATGACTTGAGTTCTCTCCTTTACCTTTATCAGCACCCTAGGAATCAAAGAGATCACAGGAAACAAACATGCTACATGAAAATTCCAAGTTATGGACATTGCATCCATGGCAAATGCAGCGGATCCCTTGATCTGGCACTGAACAAAGGAACTTTTTGGTGCATGTGGGAGACCATGATATCCAGTAATGGTAATCTCCAGAAGAGGATAATCAGATCAAAAACCCTCTGGCTGAGTTCTCAATTTCCAGGATCTAGATGTTGCCACCGTACAAAGTCTGCAACCACGTTTTCTACTCCTGAGATGTGAACTGCAGAGATAGCCAGAACGCAAGTCTTGACCCACTTAAGGATCACTCGAACCTCCGTCCAAACTGTCACAATGTGATTGGATATTCACTGGCAATCAGGACAAATTGACCAGTGAATCACCCACAACTCCAGAACATTGAATGGAAGAAGACTCTTCCTATCCGGTCCAAAGAACCTGGGCTGAGTAGCCCCCAGTCCACCAACCTGGCATCTGTGGTGATCACCACCCAATCTTGGATGAGAAATGGACATCCCAGTATAAGACTGGATCGCTGAAGCCACAGCAAAGGCCTTCCTTTGTCCATGGAGACAGGGATTTGAGATGAAACAGGTGAGTGTGTTGTCTGGACTGTTTCCTCTGTAAGAAATACCCTCACCTGAAGGGTATCAAATCTCATACATGCAGAACCTGGAAAGGCACCAGAGAGGTCTTATTGAGATTGAGTACCCAACTGTGTAACTCTAGTATGTGCACGTACTTCTGAACATGTGAACATAGGATTGTCTCTGAAGAAGCCTTGAGTAAAAGGCAGTATAGCTAAGGATTCAAGGAAACTCTCTGAGTACGAATGTGAGCTGTCAAAGTGAACATGACCTTCATGAAGATCCTTGGAGCAAATGACAGACCAAAAGGAAGGGCAGTGAACTGAAAGTCACTATCCTGAAAGGCAAAGAGCAGAATACACCGATGAACAGGATGAATAAGAATGTATAGGTTAGTGTCTTGGCGATCTGAGAAGGCAAAAAATTCCCCTGGACACATAACCACGATGACCGAGCACAGAACTCCATTTTGTATTGCTGAGCTAACACAAAGTCTTTGAGGCACATTAAGTCTAGAATGACACAACAGCCACCGTCTTTTTTGAGAAACATGAACATTTCTGAGTAAAATTTGGTGAAGCACACCTACGCTGGAACAGGTACCAGAACTTGCATTTCTAGAAGGGAGGAAACTGTTAATAGATGAAGACGTCCCTGAACCGGATCCAGAGGAACTCTGGACTAAAAGAAATGGTGAGGAGGAAGGGGTTTGAAGCATATGTGGTACCTTTCCAAAATGACTGGCAAAACCCACTGATAATTATTGAAGTCTCCCAGGCATCTCAAGAGACTGAGACAACCCCCAATTGTTAGAGATGAATCAGGATTCCTGAAGTCATGTAGAGGTGGATTTTTTAACCTTAGGCTTCTAAGTAGTCTTCTTATTTGACTGTCCAAGCCTGTCTGGGCTTTGCGGAAAGGCGGGCATGGAAAGCCTGAGAGAGATGAACTGTAGAAACCCTAAAAGAGGATTTTAGTCTTGCCTGTTAAATCCTTTTCTCTTGCAGGAAACTGGTAACTTTGGGTAGGCGATCCACCCCTTTAAGTAGGCAGGAACAATTCTAGAATTGTATGCAGGGGGTGGAGCCTACCTTCCCTCCTTGGCTGCAGCTAGCCAACCAGCTCCAGAAACATCTGAGACACTAACTATTGACTAGATAGTGGAAGGAAAGACGACTCCTGTGAGCATGACCCCGAATGACCCCTACGGTCTGCCACAGGAGAGTCAAGCATGGTCTCTTGACAGGGTGGGAGACAAGTAACCTGTATGGACTAAGAGAAAAGGATTTAGCAGGTAAGACTAAAATCCTCTTTTCTCTGTTGTCCAATACAGGTTACTGGTAACTTTGGGATGTCTAGCCATTGAGTTTCCCAGAGGCGGGAAGTAAGGAAAGGACCAGGCGTAAGGCCCCCAAAGTCACCAGAGCAGATATGAACCATCAGATCAGAGATAGCCCAACAAAACAACTGAAGTGTCAACGGACACTGAAAAGGGGTAACAACACCCCAAACTGTTACACAGCACACTGAACTAGAGCCAGCAGGGTTCAAAAGTGAAGGAAGCACCAAGAACCGAAGAAGATCCTAGACAGGCAAGACTGCCTCCATCAGCCGATGCCAACACATCAACACAGTAGTGCTTTGAAAAGGTGTGCACGGACGACAAGATGGCAGCCTTGCACAACTGATCAGCAGAGGCCTGATTCTTGTAAACTCAAGAGGCCCCAATAGATCGAGAATAATAAGCCGTGACCCTGAAAGGGACAGGCTTTTTCCTCAGCTTGTAAACCTTACGAATAGTGGACTTAATCCAAGAAGCAATAGTCACTTTGGATGCAGGTCTTCCTGCCCTGGGACCCCCAAGAATGACAAAAAGCATGTCCGATTGCCTGACAGACTAAGTGCAATGTACATACAACTTGAGACAACGCACCACGTCTAACAAGTGGAGAACCATCTCCTTGTCAAAGGTGGGGTCAGGGCAGAAAGAGGGCACCACAATCTCCTGATTGACGTGGAACTCCAAAACCACCTTGGGAAGGAACTCCTGAGAGGTGCGGAGCACCGCCTTGTCCTTGTGAAACACCAAAAATGGTGGTCTACAAGACAGAGCATGCAACTACACGACATGGTGAACAGACACGATTGCCAGGAGAAAAGTGATTTTCCACGTCAGAAGGCATAGAGGAATAGTAGCCAATGACTCAAAGGGAGGGCGCTGAACAACACCCAGAACCAGATTAAGATCTCACTGAGGACCTGAAGCCTTAAAGACAGGGCGAGTATGAGCAACGCCCTGGAAAAACACCTTGACATCACACCGTCCTGCAAGAAGGCCAAGACCGTGGGCAGATCAAATTCCTGAGTCCCTACTGGTACTCCAAGATAGAAAGGTCGACCAGACACTATGGTAGGCCTTCGAGGAAACTGGCTTGAGAGCACTAAGCATGGTAGCCACCACACTGGAAGAAAAACCTTTCTTCTTCAATATTGAGGATTCAATTTCCAAGCCGTCAAAGTTAGACAATGAACGTCCTCTTTCCAAAAGTAACCCTGGAGGAGAAGATCCGGACGAGATGGGAGTCGGAGTGGCTTCGCCACTGACACATCCAGAAGCTCCGGAAACCAAATTTGTCGAAGCCAGAACGGAGCTCCAGTCTCAATTTCCGTAATACCCTGTGCAACATAGGAAGGGGAGGGAACATGTAAGTCAGAGGAAATAACCAAGGAATGGACATGGCATCCACTAACAAAGCTAGAGGATCCCTCCAGCGAGTGAAGAACCTTGGAACCTTCTGGTTGAGTCTTGTCGCCATCAGGTCGATGCAAGGAAGACCCCACTTCTGAACAATGAGTTTGAACACTTCTGAATGCAGTTCCCACTCTCCGCTGTCCACTGTGTGTCGACTGAGGAAGTCCGTCATGACGTTGTCTACGCCTGGAATGTGCACTGCGTATATGGCAGGAAAGTGTTCTTCTGCCCAGGCTAACCAAGCAGTGAGACGTCTTGTTCCACCCTGCTTGCTGATGTAAGCAACAGCCGTGGCGTTGTTGGACTGAAACCGGACTGGGTATTATTCCAGCTGGGGCGTCCAGTGACGATGGGCATGAAATATCCCCCGAAGTTCCAATACATTGATGGGAAGGAGAGATTCCTCCGGAGACCACCATCCCTGAGCAATCAGGCGACCCAGGACCACTCCCCAGCCGGAGAAGCTGGCATCGGTCGTCACCGTGGTTCAGAACGATATCAGGAAGGACTTGCCCTTCAGGAGATTGGAGAGGTCAAGCCACCACGACAAACTCAGTTCCACATGAAGAGAGAGGGATACGGACTTCTGCAGAAGGTCCGCTGACCCTTAAATACCTGGATCACAAACCACTGGCGCTCCCTGGTGTAAGCCATGGCAAAGGGAACTGCTTCCATAGTGGAGATTAATTACCCCACCAGAGAGGACAGCTTCTTGGCTGGAACTGGATCTTGAGCTAGAACAGCTGAAACCCTGTGTGCGATCTGGTAAGCCACATCCTCCATGAGAAACACCGTGCTCTGCTGAGTGTCGAAGAGAAAGCCCAGGAAGACCAGATGCTGGGGGATGATCCACCCATGACGGGTGATAGCGTGAATGCAGTCCTGAATCTGCTGATGAAGAAGTTCAGCAGAGGGGGCTTTCAGAAGAAGGTCGTCCATGTACGGAGTAACTCTGATGCCGTCCCGGTGGAGGACGGACACTAAGGCTGCCAGGACACGGTTGAAGACCTGAGGCGCTGTAGTCAGACCAAAGGGAAGAGCAGAGAACTGAAAAAGCCCTTGGTCACAGACAAATCTGATATACTGCCGGCTCTCTGGATGAATGGTGATATGTAAATACGCGTCCTGAAGTTCCAGAGAAGTAAAATTCCCCTGGAATCATAGCAGCAATCGCCGTCCTTAGGGACTCCTGGTGATAATGAGACAGGATCACAAAGAAACTGAGATCCTTCAAGTCCAAAACTGGACCACCATCGTTCCTGGACACTATGAAGAGGTTTGAGTAAAAACCCGTACCTCTGTCCTGAACTGGAACAGGTTCCAGAACATCCTTGTCCAGAGAGACCGGATAGGGCTGTTGAGGATGGCGTTTTTCCACGCCCTGGGGCATATGAGAGGGGAAAAAGCGAAAAGGAGGAAGAGAGGCGAAAGGGATCCTGTACCCTTCCGCCACTACTTGTAAAACCCACGGGTCCACCACTGAATCCTCCCAAATGCTGTGATAGTGACGAAGATGACCACCCACAGCTGAATGGGGACCCGGGTTTGGCGAGTCATGCCGGAGAAGTCTTGGAAGCCTTGGGCTTGGAGAAGACCTTGGGCTTCCAAATGCTGTTTGGGCTTGGAGGAGGCACGTGGAGCTGAGGGAACCGCCTGGTTCGCCGGATGTGTCTCAGTCTGAAAGGGACGAAAAAAACTGTTACGCTTGAGAGGAGGTTTCTTCCTGGGGACCAAGGGCAGATGGGTACTCTTAACCCCGGTGGCCTCACTGATCAGATCCTTAAGATCTGGCCCAAATAAGGATGTACCCTGAAAAGGCAAGGACAGCAAGGCTTTCTTAGAAGCGGCGTCAGCAGCCCAGATCTTCAGCCAAAGGGCTCGTCTGGCAACCACAGACATGGTGGAAACCCTTATCACCAGACAGATTGCATCAAATAAGGCAGCAGAAACATAGTGATGGGCCTCAGATATGTTGGCACGAAACCACAACATATACGAAGATGAATCACCCCGACGTATGGCTAGGATGAGATGTTCAGTCCAGACCGCAATGGCCAGGTTAACCCATGCCACAGTGAATGCTGGACGCATGGCAGTACCAGCAGTAGCAAAAACGGACTTGAGGGAAACCTCAGACTTTTTGTCAGTCCAGTCCATCAGAGAGGACGCATCAGAAACTGGTAAGGCCGGAGACTTAGACAGCCTTGAGACAGGAGCGCCCACCTTAGGGGGATGAACCCATTGAGCAAGCGCCGCCTCAGAAAAGGGGAAAAGCTTAGCAAACTTCTTGGCGACAAAAAGGCTTTCTATCTGGAGATTTCCACTCATCAGCCACTAGGCGGTGAAGAGTGGGGCTAGGTGGAAAACAAGTATGGGGCTTTATAGGCTCCTGGAATACATCAGAGGGATCGGAGGAAACCTCCTGAACTGGGGGAATGTTTAGCGTGCTTAAGACGGCCCTGTGCAGGCCCTCAGCCGAGGGTTCTGGATCAATCTCAAAGGGATCCCCAAAAAAATGAGAGGAGCCCACAGCAGAACATTCCTCAGCATCTGAAACCATCAACATTTCCTCTTCAGAGGAATCTGAAATGTCAGGTACTCCTTGTGGTTTGGGCAGGGAAGATCTGACTGGGAAAGGGGTCTGCCAGGAATGGAAGACCCCCTGTAACTGGGAGGGAAAGAGTTGCAACGTAGACCTAAATTCCCTGGTAGCAGCCTTGAACTCTTGCACCCAAACTGGCTCTAATGCATGGCTGGAGGTCCCTTTGGATAGATTCAGGGACATCAGAACATGCTGGGCATAAATGATCTGAGGATTCTCTAGGCAACCCTGTATGACATGAGGAGCAATGCGCAATGGGGGATACAGAGACCCCCGCATCCTTAGTCTTAGGCCTGGCCCCAAGCTCCAACAGAGTAGACATTCGCACAATGTCAACGTTCAGAATAATTAATCACCCAATTTACAGTGTGTAAGATTAAAATTTCACCCCAGAAATCCTAAAATACACTTATCTGGCAGGCGAAGGCTTAATCTGCAAAGGAGAGAAGGAGAGTCCAAGCCCTGCATATGATACTTGTTTTGTAAAGCTCACAAGATGGCTGCCGCGACGGGAGCCAATCAGAAACGAGCGCTCGAAGCAAGTGCTCATGGGAAATTTAGTTTTCCCAGAAAAAGTACCCCAACAGTGCCTGAAGCCCCCTGAGCCCCCCAACACACTTGCAATGTGAATCGGATGATAGAGAAAGGTCAGACAATTAAAATGAGCCATCTCTGAAGTCGCTAGGTTGAGCGGTTGCAGAGATATGTCCCAAACTGTACAGTCCCAGAGAAGTGAATGGAGCAATGGCGTGTATGCGGTAAAGCGCGCCTTTAACTCAATATTGTCAAAGTTAGAACTGAGAAATAAAAATACATGAAACATCACTAGAACATGTAATCAGACCCAGGAAACACTGAACCCAGTAGGGAAAGTGCCAATAACCACCCCAAAAGATGCCAACCAGCAGTTAAAGGGTTAATTTACCACATAAAGTTGCTCCAACTGACAGACATAACAGAAAGACCCAGTGAGTGCAGAAGTGTGCAATAAGAACTCCCAGGAATAACCCCTGTGCGGAGGGGCACTGTGGGACATGTGGACCTGCAGCACTTAAAGGGTTGCTCACCTCTCCTGCAGATCTTCTGTCTTCAGATTACCATGTAGTAAGAAGTAACTTCAGCGGGAAACTCCTGAGGAAGCACTTGGAATCAAGATTTTCCCCCTCAGGGCACAAAATGGGAGCTAATCAGAAACGAGCACGCGAAGCAAGTGCTCATAGGAAATGTAGTTTTCTGATAAAAAGTACCCAAACAGTGCCAGAAGCCCCCTGAGCCCCCCAACACACTAAAAACATGAACCGGATGATAGAGCAAGGGCAGACAAGAAAAATGAGCCATCTCTGAAGTCTGTGTCGCCTATATTTCAGACAGCTGGAAATTGCCAATGTTCTCAGTCCCCCTTCAAATTGGTCAATAAAATATAATTACTTGGGACACTGGTCAAACTGCAATATATATGTTTTTCTTACCTGCGGATGGGAGAGGTCGGGATCCAGGGGAGCGCTGAGTTGGGGAGTATCTAGGTGGTCGGGATCTGACCCCAGGAGGACGCGAGGTTACCCAAGAGGTGGAAGCTGGAGAGGCTGTAAGGGGGTCCAGAGATGGGAGGCAGAGGGTCTCAATGCATTTTACACTATCTGCGCTCTGAGATTCTGCATACATGGGAAAAAAATAGATTTAAATGTGTACTAATTTATGTCTACAAACAATTTCACAAATACAACTCCAAAATCACAACTGCATGTGAACCCAAGAGCTGAGAATTGACATTTAACCCCTTAACGACCGGCGGTCCTGGGACGTTTCCGTCCCATAATGACCGCATAGGACCACTTGGACGCGCCGGTACACGTGACCTGTCGCGTGTATCGGCGCATCACTATGGGGCCTGATAGAGATCGCTCCGATGTTGGAGCGGTCAATTTCAGGCCCTATTTTTACCTACAGCGCTCCCGGTAGAGCACTGTAAGTAAAAAGTACGTGACGTACTATGACCGTCATCGGTCGTTAAGGGGTTAAAGAGTTAATAATGTCTTATATAAATAAAAAGTAATATTGTAGATAATCAAAAAAATAAATCCATTGGTGCCAGTCTGATCCCTTAACCCCTTAAAGACCCTTGATGGTCCCGGTACGTCATGGCTGGATTTGCTTTAAGGAACGATGACGTACCAGGACCGTCATGGAATTCCAGGTTTCCTGCGCGGCTGCACGCCGTTCTGGGAGTCCGGAATCGGATTCAATTAAAAAAAATGCTCCGTGATCCATAAATGACCGCCATGTGCATGCATGCACAGTCCTTAAAGGGTTAATCCTTTATGGTTTGAGAGATATACGGTGATAAAGTTCCCCCCTCACTGATGTCAGCTGTAAAGCTGAGAGCAGGAGATTTCGTGACGGACGACTTGAAATACCTCAATCTAAAAAGAAATACTTCATTGGAATGGTCTACAAAGTGTGCCTGTTGGCTAAAGGCTGACGTCAGGGAAAGGCGACGGAGGGGGGAACTTTATCACTGTATATCTCTCAAACCATAATGTTTTGAGGAATCAGACTGGCATCCATGAATTTATTTTTTGATTATCTACAATATTACTTTTTATTTATACAAGACATTACTATCCCCTTTAAATAGCATTTGCTTTTGGGATTCTTCTCTATCTAATGAAACAGACCATTTGATTCTGAACATCTGACAATTATGGAACTATCACTGAATTATTGTTTTCCAATGGGACAGCCATATTACCCAAGTAAGGATGTCTGTTACTAGTTCCTAGATAGGAAGGAACCTTTAAAGGGATAGTAATGTTTCAAAATAAAAGCAGCTCCAATTAATCTTCATCGTATTTGGGCCAACGAGAGTGTTATTTCAATACTGTCAGAGTTGTAGTTCAAGAGTAATTGAATGATAAAGTATCCCCCTCCCTCCCCTTTTACCTAGTGTAAGCCACCTCCTCTCAAATGTGGAATCTGGTCTCTTGACCAGACAGCTCGCAACAAGCAACACTCTTCTTACTGTGAGAAGAATGAAAACCCTGCCCCCCTTTATATGCTTTTCAGGTTTTTCCCTTATGTTAATTGAAGATTGTCCCTCTCTGCAAGCCATCCTGACACCACCTTTCTGTTCTGAGGTGAGCAGTGTTACATCAGTAAAAGGGGCGGGAGGGGGATACTTTATCATTTAATTACTCTTGAACTACAACTCTGACAGTACTGAGATAACATTCGCCATGGCTTAAATACTATAAAGATTTAATGGATCTGCTTTTATTTTGAAACATTACTATCCCTTTAACCATGGTGATTGTGTTTTTTTGCAAAGATTAAACCTTTGTCACTTGTCTCCAATGAGGCTTACCCTGCATGTCACTGGTAAGGGTTGGGAGGCTGTGTGCAATTGTGCGGTTTTCCTCATGCTGCAATGTGCTGTTGACATCAGGATCAGTAGGTGGAGGGCGGCACTCCAGGATCTTGCACGTGTACACACAACGCTTACGGGCATCTGTTGTACTCCAGTAAACCCGAGAACATCTGAGGGGAAAAAAAAAGAGAATACAATATTTGTTGAATACAGCATCAATCTGTAGCCCAATTCACTTAAGTAATTGGAACATAGCAGCAATGCCCACTACTTGAAGGATTATTAAGGAATATGCTTTAGAAAACAAGATTATGAGTTGAAGCCAAAATGGTTTCATATGAGAGATATTATGTCAAGCATATCTACACTGTTCAACACAAACTGCAAATTCAGGAAGGAAATGTAGAACTATACAAATCACATCAAGCAACACACTGAGATACATAAATGATTACAGTTCCCTGGTGATAAGCCTAATAGCTAACTGGTTAGATTGGGATGAAGGTTATAGGCTTGTCAAACCAACAGCTGTGAAAACAATGTGTTCTGAAATTTATTGAGGCCTAGAGCAACAGGACATTATGAATTCATGATGTCATGACTGGACCGGCACATCCATAGGTGCCTCCTAGGGGTATGAAAAGAGGTGTCAGTCATGGGTAGTTCAGAGTCCTATCCTTCACATGTTCATAAAGCATCCATCTTGTATTTTTAAAGTCCACCCTATAAAAAGTCCCACCCAATAATTAGGCATATGGCAACTAGCTTCCTAATACTGCTATTATTTTCCACAAGTATCGCGTTTTGAAGTAATCCTGTTTCTTCAGAAACCAGCAGCCAGGCTTGGATGCAGACAACTTGCTCAGAGACATCTGCACTCCTGCGCTGTCAGTCCCGGTCTTCTCTAGGAGGCACTGCATTGAGCCGAAAGGCACTGGAAGGGACTGACGGCACAGGCATGCAGACTGTTCTACAGCAAGAAGCCTGGCCTCCAGTCTCTGAAGAAACAGGATTCCTTCAAAACGCGGTACTTGTGGAAGAATATAGCAGTATTAAGAAGCTAGTTGCCATATGCCGAGTTATTGGGTGGAGAATTTCCATAGGGTGGTAGTTCCTCTTTAAATTGCCATAGAAAAAAATTGGACTATTTCTTCTTTCCTGTCTTCTTCTCTTTTCTTTTATGATTTTGTATGTACAATTTTTGGGACTTGCGGTGTGTTTATTCTTAAAACAGGTATTGTGTAACTGTCTATGTTTAAAACTGAAGAAGAATGTATGGGGCAAAATATAGGAAAATACTGCTTGAGAGGAAAGTCACCTCAGCAAGACAATTATCCCAATCACAAAGCGAAAACATAATTGGAGTGGCGCACATACAAAAATGTGAATGTCTTAGAAAGGGCCAGTCAAAGTTATGATCTCTATCCCAACAAGAGTCTATCACTATTTGAAAACTGCAGTTTACAAGTGGCATTCAACTAACCTGAATAGGCTGACCATATTTCCTTGAGTGAAAATAGGATTTTAGTCTTACCTGTTAAATCCTTTTCACTTAGTCCATACAGGTCACTGGTACCATGGGGATGTGTAGTCCCCTTTAATAGGCAGGAACAATTATGCAAATAATTTGCAAGGGGCGGAGCCTCCCCTCTTACTTAAGCCACCTTCTGGCCAGAGCCACCCATATTGATTTGAGACCCTAAACTGACCCCAGGTAAGCAAAAAGAAAGACTCCTGTGAGCATGCCCGAACGGTCTCCCACTGAATGCCACAGGAGAGCCAAGACTGGTCCCTTGACAGGGTGGGAGACCAGTGACCTGTATGGACTAAGTGAAAAGGATTTAACAGGTAAGACTAAAATCCTATTTTCACTGTCGTCCAATACAGGTCACTGGTACCATGGGATGTACAAACATTGAGCTGATCCAGAGGCGGGAAGTAAGGCAAGGACCAGGCGCAAGGCCCAAGTCACTAGAACTGTTAACCAGTTGATAACATAGCCCAAACTGTAAGTGTCAACGGACACCAATCAAGGGAACAATCCCTGAACTTAACACAGCACACGGAACACGAGCCAACCGGGCTCAACAGTAAGGAAGCACTAAGGATCACAGAGCGGAAGACCTACACAGGCAAGACTGCCTCCAGGACCTTCCTTCCAAAGCTGGCATCAGCCGATGCCAGTACATCAACTCGGTAGTGCTTAGAAAAAGTGTGCACAGAGGACCAAGTGGCCGCTCTGCACAGTTGATCAGCAGAAGCTTGATTCTTGTAGGCCCAGGAGGCCCCAATAGATCTGGTGGAATGGGCAGTCACCCTGAAGGGAACATGCTTATTCCTCAACTTATAGGCTTCACGGATGGTAGCCTTAATCCAAGAGGCAATGGTAACTTTGGAAGCCGGTCTTCCTGCCCTAGGCCCCTCAGGAATGACGAATAGAGCGTCAGACTTCCTGATAGATTCGGTGCGGTGAACATAAAACTTGAGGCAACGCACCACATCCAACAAATGGAGATCTCTTTCCTTGTCAGATGAAGGATTAGGGCAGAAAGAGGGAACCACAATCTCCTGATTGATGTGAAACTCAGACACAACCTTGGGTAAGAATTCCTTGGTAGTGCGAAGCACAGCCTTATCCTTGTGGAACACCAGGTAAGGAGGTTTACAAGACAATGCCTGTAACTCTGCCACCCGGCGTACTGACACAATAGCCAAAAGGAAGGCCATCTTCCAAGTCACAAGACGTAATGGAATGGAAGCCAAGGATTCAAACGGTGGTCGCTGAAGAACTCCCAGCACCAAATTGAGATCCCACTGGGGAGCAGGACTCTTGAAGGCAGGTCGAACATGAGTCACACCTTGGAAGAAGACTTTCACATCAGGAAGGATGGCAATCCGTTCCTGGAAAAACACAGACAAGGCAGAGGTCTGAACTTTGAGGGAACTCAGACTGAGCCCCTTGTCCACACCGTCCTGCAAGAAGGCCAGGACAGTGGGAAGATGGAAGTCAAGAGACAACTGCTTGACAGAGCACCATGTCACGAAAGTTGACCAAATGCGATGATAGATCTTGGAAGACACAGGCTTACGAGCACTGAGCATCGTCGACACCACAGAAGGAGAAAAGCCTTTCTTAGCTAGAATCGAGGATTCAACCGCCATGCCATCAAACGGAGAGAGTGAACATCCTCTTTCCACAGATACCCCTGAAGAAGCAGGTCCGGACGGGCTGGAAGTGGGATTGGATCCTTCACTGACATGGCCATCAATTCCGGAAACCAGGACTGGCGAGGCCAGTTTGGAGCAATCAGGATGACAGGACAACGTTCTCTCTTCAACTTCTGAATAACTCTGATCAATAGAGGAAGAGGGGGGAAGATGTAAGCCAGGGAGAAGTCCCAAGGGATCGACAAGGCATCCACCGCTAGAGCAAGGGAGTCCCTCAGACGGGAGCAAAACACCGGAACCTTCCTGTTGTGTCTGGTAGCCATCAGATCCACCACTGGCATCCCCCACCGTTGAGTGAGCATGTGAAACACCACTGGGTGAAGAGCCCATTCTCCGCTGTCGACGGTGTGACGACTGAGGAAGTCTGCCATGACGTTGTCCACGCCTGGAATATGAACTGCAGAGATGACAGGCACGTGATCTTCTGCCCAAGACAAAATATCCTTGACTTCCCACCAGGCGGAACCGCTTCTTGTGCCGCCTTGTCTGTTGATGTAAGCCACCGCCGTGGCGTTGTCGGACTCTACTCTGACTGGAAGACCGGTCAATTGAGACTCCCAGTGCCTCAGGGCCAGCCGGACAGCTCGAAGTTCCAGAACATTGATGGAGAGCATGGATTCCTCCAGACCCCATTTCCCCTGAGCACTGAAGCGACCCCAGACTGCACCCCAGCCCCGAAGGCTGGCATCCGTTGTGACTGTGGTCCAATGAGGAACTAGAAAGGATTTCCCTTTCAAGAGATGAGAGAGATCTAACCACCAGTGCAGACTCGACTCGACATGAGGAGGAAGAGAAACAGACAGATGTTGATGATCTGGATGATTCCTGCACGTCTGGATCACAAATCTTTGAAGATCCCTGGAGTGGGCCATGGCAAATGGTACTGCTTCGATCGTGGAAATGAACTTCCCCACTAAGGACGACAACTTCGGAACTGGAATTTCGTCCATGTCCAGAATCCCAGCCACTCTGACGGCTATCTGGTGAGCCACGTCCTCTGGAAGAAACACCATGCATTGGCGAGTGTCGAACAGGAGACCCAGGAACAGAAGCCTCTGAGAAGGAATCAAGTCCGACTTGTCCAGATTCAGGATCCATCCGTGACGGTTCAGGGTGTGCATGCACCTCTGCAACTGCTGGTGGAGAAGCTCCGCTGAGGAGGCCTTCAGTAGGAGATCGTCCATGTAGGGAGTCACTCTGATCCCATCCTGATGGAGCACCGCTATCAAGGAGCCCAGCACCCGCTGGAAGACTTGAGGAGCTGTAGTCAGTCCAAAGGGGAGCGCTGTAAATTGAAAGTGTCCCCTGAGGCAGGCAATCCTGAGATACTTCCTGCTCTCTGGATGAATAGGGATGTGAAGATAAGCATCCTGAAGGTCCAGGGAGGCAAGAAACTCCCCTGGAGACATTGCTGCAATCACAGAACGCAGGGACTCCTGGCGGAAGTGGGAAGTCACCACATAGGCATTGAGATCTTTGAGATCCAAGATGGGACGGGTTCCTCCGTCCTTTTTGGCTACCACGAACAGGTTGGAATAAAATCCTGAACCTGTGTCCCCCTGCGGAACCGCCTCCAGGACCTCTTTGTCCAAGAGATCCTGAATAGAGTCGTCGAACAGACGCCTTTTTGAGGGTTCCTGAGAAGGACGAGTAAAATGGAACCGAAAAGGAGGAAGGGAAGAGAAAGGGATCCTGTATCCCTCTGACACCACCTGAAGAACCCATGGGTCCGCCACTGACTCCTCCCAAGACCGGCGAAAGATGCGGAGACGACCGCCTACAGCCGGATGCGGACCCGGGTTCGGCGAGTCATGCCGAAGCAGTCTTGGAGGTCTTGGCCTTGGAGGCAACTTTGGGCCTCCAGGACTGTTTGGGCTTGGAGGAGGAGCGCGTAGTGGGAGGACCCGTTTGGGCCGAGGAGCGTGTCTCAGTCTGAAAGGAACGAAAGGACCGATTGCGTTTGGCTGGAAACTTTTTCTTAAAGACTGAGGGTAGAAGAGTACTTTTACCGCCAGTAGCCTCACTGATCATTTCTTTGAGCTCAGAGCCAGACCAAATTTTCAGCCAAAGAGCGCGTCTAGCCACCACAGAAGAAGTGGAGGCCCTCGCCATCATGCGCACAGCATCAAAAGCAGCATCAGCAACATAGTTCTGAACTTCAGTGATATTAGCAAGAAGCTGCAACTGTTCAGATACAGGCGCATCCTGGCGAACCGCTTCAGTCAGTCGCTCAGTCCAGGCTGCAATAGCCCTATTAACCCATGCCACAGCAAAGGTGGGGCGCATGGCAGTGCCAATAGAGGCAAAAATAGATTTAAGAGAGAGCTCTAATTTCTTATCCGTCCAGTCCTGCAAGGCAGAGGCATCTGAGACAGCCAAAGCAGTAGATTTGGATAGTCTAGACACAGGAGCATCCACCTTGGGAGGATGAACCCATTTTGCCAGCTCCGCTTCGGGAAAAGGGTAAAGTTTGGCAAACTTTTTGGAGACAGAGGAAGATCTATCAGGATTCTTCCATGCCTCAGAAACCAGACGGGCAAGAGTAGGGTTAGTTGGAAAACAAACAACAGGTTTAGATGGCTTTTTCTGAAAAACATCAGTAGGATCATAAGTGGATTCCTGAGTCAGAGGAAGGTTGAGCGTATTCAGAACCGCTCTGATCAGACCCTCAGCCGAAACTTCAGGGTCACACTCATAGGGGTCCCCAATGGACCTGTTAGATTCAATAACAGTACGTTCCTCAGCATCAGAATCCTGTAAAAGTTCTTCTTCAGAAGAATCAGTGATATCAGGAGCTCCTTGTGGCTTAGGCAGGGAGGTCCTGATAGTAGAGGGGGTCTGCCAGACCTGGAGAGCCCCCTGTACCTGAGAGGGAAAGAGTTGAAGCGTGGATCTGAGATCCCTAGTGGCAGCTTTAAACTCCCTCACCCAAGATGGCTCAATAGCGTGGCTGGGAAGCCCAGGGTTGCTATCTTTATCAGTACAATTAGGGCATAGATCCCCCACATTATCGCAATCCAGTCCAATGTGGCAAGAGGAGCAAAACGCCATGGGGGTAGAAGACCCCCCAGCCTCCTTAGTCTTGGGTCTAGCCCCTAGCTCCAGTGAAGTAGACATGCTCACAGCGTCAATATACCCCACAACAAACACTATCACCCAGAAAAGTGTTAAAGATTAAAGTTTCACCCCAGAAAAGGTCTAAAAACGGACTTATCTGGCCAGCGAAGGGTTAATCTGGTGAGGAGAGAGAAGGCTCGGTCCCTGCGTAGTGTACTCGCCTTGGAAAAGTACCACAAAATGGCGGCCGTCATGACAGCCAATCAGAAACGAGCGCGAGCTAAGCGCTCATGGGAAATGTAGTTTTCCCTATGCAAGTACCCCAAACAGTGCCCGAAGCCCCCCTGAACCCCCTACATTAATAAAACACCAACCGGATGATAGAGCAGGAGCCTAGCATTAAAATGAGCCCACTCTGAAGTTGCTGTGACAAGCGGTTTCAGAGATATGTCCCAAACTGTGAATTCCCATAGAGAGTAAAGGAGCTCTGCTGCTGAGCGGGAAAAAGCCGCGCTTAAAGGCGCGGAACACCATTTTTAATAAAGTTTAGTAAAACAGTAAAAAGTGCCCAAACAAGCATGAAATACATGAGAAACATAAATAAATGAATACCCAATGCTCCAAAACTCAGAGAATAACACAGAAATTGCATAAATAGTGATAATGCAATAAAAACACCCTATGAGTGCTGGAGTGTGTTAAAACTCCCAAATACAAGCCCATCAAAGGGACACTGTGGGGACAAGTGGACCTTCAGCACTCAATGGGTGACTCACCTTTCTCGCAGACTTCTGTCTTCAGGTGACCATGATAGGGAGGGAAAGAACCAGAGGTAATTTCCCCAACAGGGGAGCTGCTTAACACAAGCTGTCCCCTCATCAGGTATAGGTCCACAGAAATCCCTGGAAGCTGCACTAGCCACTTCGGGTGAGGGCATTCACAGCCATGGTCACCCTCCTAATGGTGGTATTCCATATTTGAAGAAAAAATAATAAAACTCTAAGAAGCATAGCTGTTCTCTGCCTGGTGTGCAAGCACACCAGGAACAAATCAATATGGGTGGCTCTGGCCAGAAGGTGGCTTAAGTAAGAGGGGAGGCTCCGCCCCTTGCAAATTATTTGCATAATTGTTCCTGCCTATTAAAGGGGACTACACATCCCCATGGTACCAGTGACCTGTATTGGACGACAGTGAAAAACGGGACAGGGTTATGTAATATCCCGTATTTTATTTATCATGAACATTACCATTGAGTTTTGGACCGTTATAACTCAGACTCTATGGTAATCAATGTGTACAGTAAAACCACTAGTGTGACGACGTTCTGATTATATTGAATACCTCTTGCTCCCATACTGCCTCCACCTCCACACATTGTGTGGACACAACATGTGTCCACCTCCACACCCTGCACACCCTGTGTCCACCTCCACACCCTGTGTCCACCTCCACACCCTGTGTCCACACCCTGTGTCCACACCCTGTGTCCACCTCCCAACACCCTGTGTCCACACCCTGTGTCCACCTCCCAACACCCTGTGTCCACCTCCCAACACCATGTGTCCACCTCCACACCCTGTGTCCTCCTCCATACCGTGTCCACACTCTGTGTCCACCTCCACACCCTGTGTTCACACTCTGTGTCCACCTCCACACCCTGTGTTCACACTCTGTGTCCACCTCCACACCCTGTGTTCACACTCTGTGTCCACCTCCACACCCTGTGTTCACACTGTGTCCACCTCCACACCCTGTGTTCACACTCTGTGTCCACCTCCACACCCTGTGTTCACACTCTGTGTCCACCTCCACGCCCTGTGTCCACACTCTGTGTCCACCTCCACACCCTGTGTCCACCTCCACACCCTGTGTCCACCTCCACACCCTGTGTCCACACTCTGTGTCCACCTCCACACCCTGTGTCCACACTCTGTGTCCACCTCCACACCCTGTGTCCACACTCTGTGTCCACCTCCACACCCTGTGTCCACACCATACGTCCACCTCCACACCCTGCCCACCCTGTGTCCACCTCCACACCCTGCTATCATGTGCCCGTGATCCTTGAGCAACATTCCTACTTCCTGGTTTACACTGGCTGCGCTCTTATTGGCTCTGGGTTATTGCTCCTCCCAGGGCTTGCCTTTAAATACGCCCTCCTATCACTATACTGGTGCCCTTTCATGGTGTACCCGTATCTAGTGTGCCATTCTCCTGCTCGCTTGCCGCTCCTGCTGTCTCCGAGAGTGGGTGGGAGTCCCTGTACTCACCAGTGAGTGTGTTGCCTCCGGTAACCCTTTAATACCTGGGTCCAGCCAATGCCACACTGTTGCCCATGTTGCCTTTGTTAACCCTAGTGACCTAGGGTCGTTACATCTCCAGCATCTGGTGCCTGTTGTCTCAGTTAACCCTAGCGTGCTAGGGTCCCGTCATTGCCCGAGTCCGGTGTGCGTTACCTCCGCTCACCCTAGTGTACTAGGGTTCAGTCACTATACGTACCACTGTTGTGTTGCCTCCGTTAACCCTAGCCTGCTAGGGCCTAGTCGATGCCTGAGTCCATGCGGTGTTGCTTCCGTTAACCCTAATGCTTTAGGGCTTTGTCGTTGCCAGAGTACTACCTGTGTTGCCTCAGTTAACCCTTGCATTCTAGGGTCCCGTTACTGCCAGAGTCCTGTCTGTGTTGCCTCAGTTAACCCTAGCGTGCTAGGGTCCCGTTACTGCCAGAGTCCTGTCCATGTTGCCTCAGCCTACCCTACTCTCCTAGGGTCAGTTCTCTGCCAGTGTTTTCCCAGTATTACCCACGTGAACCCTAGCCCACTAGGGATTGTCCTTCAGTCACCCATCGCCTGTGCCACCTATGGCATTCTGGGACTGTTGAGGATATTATTGTTACTGTAACTTGCTGACAATCTGACTACAAGTCCAAGATCACTATACTTGTTTGCTGACTATTTCAATGTTTGCAGTATTTCCCTGACCTGCGTCAGATCTGGATAGTACTTGGTACGGACCTTATCTGGACCTGAGTGGGGTTATCGTACATTTTCAATAAAGCTTTTAACCTTACCAAACTGTCTGAGTGTTCTATTACAAACAGTAACAAACTATGACACCTGCCCACCCTGTGTCCACCTCCACACTGTGTTAACCTCTACACCCTGCCCATCCTGTGTCCACCTCCATGTCTTGCCCACCCTGTGTCCACCTCCACACTGTGTTAACCTCCACACCCTGCCCATCCTGTGTCCACCTCCACACTGTGTTAACCTCCACACCCTGGCCATCCTGTGTCCACCTCCACATCCTGCCCACCCTGTGTCCACCTCCACACTGTGTTAACCTCCACACCCTGGCCATCCTGTGTTCACCTCCACATCCTGCCCACCCTGTGTCCACCTCCACACTGTGTTAACCTTCACACCCTGGCCATCCTGTGTCCACCTCCACATCCTGCCCACCCTGTGTCCACCTCCACATCCTGCCCACCCTGTGTCCACCTCCACACTGTGTTAACCTCCACACCCTGCCCATCCTGTGTCCACCTGAAATTCCAAAGAACAAGCAAACAGCGACATGGTATTGCAACCATGTGTGTGGCCATATATATGACATTTTGCAACGTTTTAAATGGTTAGACTTTCGTGAACCCACTTGCAGTGTTGCAGCTGCACTCATGGACTCACTTTTAAGCTGCCTCTCAGTCCACTCCAGTCCAGTCCAATCAGATCATATGCTGCAGTGCCGCCTGCTGCTGGCACTTAGGCCTCCTGATCCTTAGTCCTGCTGGCCTCCTCCTAGGTCATGACGGCGCGTGCTAATATGGAGTACACTGTCTACACGCCGTGCTTCAGTCAGTCTGACACAAAGCTACCGCCATCTTGGTAGAGGAATACACACGATTACCTTCCTGCAGACAGGAACTCACGCGTGTAGATGATGTCAGAGAATCCCTCCATGTCCTGCACAAAGAGTTGTAACCACTATAGGGAAACCGAAACTACATCCTGCCTCCAGGTGGAGGTTACATGGCCATTTTCTCGTAGTGTTAGGCTGTTCATTGCTTACGGTCTTAATTAAATTACTGAATTTGTATTATAAGGACAATTCCTTCCAACATGTCTCACATAAAACTGGTCCAAACTGTAAAAATGGGACAAAATTGCCTTTTATGTTAAAACAACGGGACAGTATGAAAATGTGAAAAAAATGGGACTGTCCGGTTCAAAATGGTACGTATGGTCACCCTAAACCTGAACAACTTGGAGCAAATCTGCCAAGAAGTTTGGGCCCAAATCACTCCAACACAGTGGGCAAAGCAGATAATAGGATTTTAGTGTTCATACCTGTTAAGTCTTTTTCTCTATAGTCCATATGGAACACAGGTACCAAGGGGATGAATCCCTCCTTTTGGAGGGCAGGACACATCTCAAAAGAGGTGGATACTTCCAGCCACTCCTCCAGCACAACCCTTTCCCCTGCCTTGCAATCCCCACTATGAATGTGACTGAAGCCACACTAACAAGGCAAGCAAGAAGAGGAGGAGGAGGAAATTTCCTGTGAGAAGACAGACTCTAAGAGGACTCCACAAACCCAGACAGGCAAGACCAAACAGAGGTCCCTTTGGCTGAGTGGGAGACCTGTATCCATATGGACTATACAGAAAATGACTTAACAGGTAATAACACTAAAATCCTATTTTCTCTTACATCCAATATGGAACACAGGTACCATGGGGATATACCAACACTAAGGTCTCAGAGGTGGGAAAACAGGAGAAAGAACCTCACACCTGTCCCCATGGCACCCGAGTTCCCAAGGCTATCCAGAATCGTAATAGGCCAAAGAGAAAAAAGTGTCAACTCACACTGAATTTACATAGCACACAAGAACAAGAACTAACATGGCTCCTAAGAACAGAAAGGTAACCAAATGTGCAGGTCCCTAGACAGGCAAGGCTGCCTGCAGGACCTTACGGTCAAAGCTGGCTTTCAGCCGAAGCCAGAACATCTATGCAGTGGTGCTTAGTAAAGGTGTGCAAAGAGGACCAAGTCACCACCTTGCACAACTGCTCAGCCGAGGCCTGATTCTTGCAGG
This sequence comes from Rhinophrynus dorsalis, assembly GCA_037306005.1. Taxonomy (NCBI): domain Eukaryota; kingdom Metazoa; phylum Chordata; class Amphibia; order Anura; family Rhinophrynidae; genus Rhinophrynus; species Rhinophrynus dorsalis. Next base: position 254,244,614 of record CM074724.1, read on the forward strand.
CCCAGGAGGCCCCCACAGACCTAGTGGAATGTGCTGTGACCTTCAAGGGAACAGATTTATTTCTGCGCTCATACACCTGGTGTATGGTAGGCTTAATTCAAGAGAAAACACACAAGAGAGGCGGCGCTCCTAGTGTAATATCGACAGTAGTCAAATATCACCACTCTGTCCACCAAGATGATCTGTAATCATAATTTCACTTGCTCAAAGAGACCCATATGTGTTCATTGAGATTTGAGCTGAAGGGGATTTTAACTGCCCCAGAAATAGTATACAGAATATTTCCACACCAACTTCACAGGTAAAATGGGCTGCTCTTTCCAATTATCCTCCGTGTAGTATGGAAGTATAGAAAAAAGAAAAGACAAAAAGAGGGCATCCCAATAGTGCTTGTTAACCTGATGGATAAAGGTAAAATAGTAAAAGAATGATACAATGGAGTTGGCTGGTAGATGACATGTCAAAATCAGCGTGTGTTCCTACAGGGAAAATCAACCTGTCCCTGTTCAGAGGCCTTTGATGTAATTCCTATAGCAGGATTTTTCACCAACCAGTAGAAATCCAAGTAAACAAGCTGCTTAAACTGTTTGTCTTTTCTTAATTCAAGAGGCCACAGTGACCTTGGAAGCAGACTGACCTGCCCTGCGACACCCAGGAACGACAAATAGAGAGTTGGCCTTACAAAGAGGTTCAATGCAGTGCATAAAATGTAAAACACTGCTTCACGTTCAACAAAATGGAGATCCTTTTCCTTGTCAGACTTAGGGTCAGAGTGTTTGCTGCTCCTCTCTGATGCGCAAGGTGGCCAGTGGGAGCGCTATTTTTACCATGAATATCTTCATTTTTTTCTCCTAACCTCACTCCTGGCAGTAACATCACTTCTGGCCCGAACTTTCGTTTGGGCCTTCATACAGAGAGCTTATCTCGGTGCATGATTATAGTGTCCTCTAGTGTGATATAGCTGTGCTCCTGTGTCTTGACCTTGCCTGTTTTAGTATCCGTTTTTTGCTTGTCGACTTTGTACCTCTGCCAGTGCCCAGTCTGACCCTGCCTGTCCCTGGACTTGAGCTTGCCTTCTGATTCGGTACCCCAAGACACTCTGGATATGAAAGAGCATGAGTAGACAAGAAGAAAGAGCCCACTCTGACATCTGTATGTCAAACAGGTGCACAGATATGTCCCAATGAAGCTCGCCCATAAATGACAATGGAACAAAGATGGCAGTGATGCGGGCACCCATTCTTAAAGGAGCCGCAGTACTAAATCAGACAATGTGAAAGACGCCCCCAAAGACCCAAAAAACCCTAGGGAACATGTGAGGGGAACCCAAAAAGGAGCCTAAGACAGAGTGAAGAGTCAAAGAAGACCCACAGAACCCCAAACCGGTGAGAACAGCAGAGAAAGTTTAAAACTAGCAAAACCGCAGATATCCTTGCTCCAAAACTATGGTGATGAACAGAAACATAGATAATAATTAGTGCAGGAGCCCAAGGGCTCAGAGAAAATAGGATTTTAGTCTTACCTGTTAAATCCTTTTCACTTAGTCCATACAGGTTACTGGTACACTGGGAGGCGATCCGCCCCTTTAAGTAGGCAGGAACATTCTCTAAATGTATGCAGGGGGTGGAGCCTCCCCTCCCTCTTAGGCTGCACCTCAGTCAGCACAAGCCAGAATGATTTGAGACACTAACACTGACCAGAGATAGAAGAGAAGAAGAAGACCCCTGTGAGCATGCCCCAAAGGACTCCCACAGAATGCCACAGGAGAGCCAAACATGGTCTCTTGAAAGGGTGGGAGACCAGTAACCTATATGGACTAAGTGAAAAGGATTCAACAGGTAAGACTAAAATCCTATTTTCACTGTCGTCCAATACAGGTTACTGGTACACTGGGATGTCCAAACATTGAGTTTCCCAGAGGCGGGAAGAAGGCAAGGATCAGGCGCAAGGCCCCCAGAGTCACCAGAACCTCTATGAACCAACCGGTCAGAGATCCCAACAATCAGAAGTGTCAACGGACACCAACTAGGGGTAAGAACAGACCCCAAACAAAACACAGCACACTGAACCAGAGCCAACAGGGCTCAACAGTAATGAAGCACTGAGAATCTCAGAAGAAGAAGATCCTATACAAGCAAAACTGCCTCCAGGACCTTCCTCCCAAAGCTGGCATCAGCCGAGGCCAGCACATCCACACGGTAGTGCTTCGAAAATGTGTGCACAGAGGACCAAGTGGCCGCCCGGCACAGCTGATCAGCAGACGCTTGATTTTTATAGGCCCAAGAGGACCCAATTGATCTGGTAGAATGAGCTCTGACCCGAAAGGGCACATGCTTATTCCTCAATTCGTAAGCCTTACGAACTGTAGATTTGATCCAAGATGCAATGGTCACCTTGGATGCCGGTCTCCCTGCTCTAGGCCCCTCAGGAATGACAAACAGAGCGTCAGACTTCCTGATAGTGCGATGAACATAAAATTTAAGACAACGCACGACATCCAACAAATGAAGATCCCTCTCCTTGTCAGAGGAAGGGTTAGGGCAGAAAGAGGGCACCACAATCTCCTGATTGATGTGGAACTCGGAGACAACCTTAGGCAAAAACTCCTTGGAAGCGCGAAGCACAGCCTTATCCTTATGGAACACCAGATAAGGTGGTTTACAAGACAAAGCTTGTAATTCTGCCACCCGGCGAACTGATACAATAGCCAAAAGGAAGGCCATCTTCCAGGTCAAATGGCGCAAAGGAACAGTAGCCAAGGAGTCAAAGGGGGGTTGTTGGAGAACCCCCAAAACCAGATTGAGATCCCACTGAGGAGCCGGACTCCTGAAAGCGGGACGAACATGAGCCACACCTTGGAGCAGGCGGAACCGCCTGGGACGTGCGGCGTGTCTCAGTTTGGAAGGAAGGAAAGGACCGATAGCGTTTAGCTGGGAATTTCTTCTTAAAGACTGAGGGTAGAAGAGTACTTTTACCTCCAGTAGCCTCTGCTAATCAATTCCTTTAGCTCAGATCCAAACAGGGAAGTCCCTTGGAAGGGCAAAGAAAGCAAAACTTTCTTGGAAGCGGTGTCAGCAGACCAAATTTTTAGCCAAAGAGCGCGTCTAGCCACCACAGAAGAAGTGGAGGCCCTCGCCATCATGCGAACTGCGTCAAAAGCAGCGTCAGAAACATAATTCTGAGCTTCAGAAATATTAGCAAGGAGTTGCAGCTGCTCTGACACTGGCGCATCTTGGCGGACCACCACAGTAAGCTGTTCAGTCCAGACCGCAATGGCCCGGTTAACCCACGCCACAGCAGAAGTTGGACGCATGGCAGTACCAACAGAGACAAAAATAGACTTAAGACAAGTCTCTAACTTTTTGTCAGTCCAATCCTGTAAAGCAGAAGCATCAGATACAGCCAGAGCAGTGGATTTAGACAACCTAGAGACCGGAGTATCCACCTTAGGAGGATAAACCCATTTAGCCAATTCAGTCTCAGGAAAAGGATAAAGTTTGGCAAACTTTTTTGAGACTGAAGAGGACTTATCAGGATTTTTCCACGCATCAGAAACTAAGCGTTCAAGAGTAGGATTAGTAGGAAAACAGGTAACAGCCTTTGAAGGTTTCTGAAACACGTCCGTTGGGTCAAGAGTAGATTCCTGACACAAGGGAAGATTGAGGGTGGTCAGCACAGCCCTGATCAAACCCTCAGCAGAGAGTTCAGGATCACATTCAAAAGGGTCCCCAACCGATCTGGTACACTCAATAACTGTACCATCCTCAACATCAGAATCCTGCAACAATTCTTCCTCAGAAGAATCAGAGACATCAGGAGCTCCCTGTGGCTTGGGCAGGGAGGTCCTGACAGTGATAGGGGTCTGCCATACTTGAAGAGCCCCCTGAACCTGAGAGGGAAAGAGCTGAATAGTGGATCTGAGATCCCTAGTTGCAGCCTTGAACTCTTTCACCCATGTTGGCTCAATAGTGTGACTGGAAGGCCCTGGGTTGCTGCCATGACCTTCCGCACAAGTTGGGCATAAATGACCAGAAAATTCTCTAGGTAGCCCTGAGTGACAGGAGGAGCAAAACACAATGGGGGAAACAGATACCCCAGCCTCCTTTGTCTTAGGTCTAGTCCCAGGCTCAAGTGGAGTAGACATGCTCACAGTGTCAGATATACCCCACAGATAGAAATCACCCAATTAAAGTGTGAAAGATTAAATATTCACCCCAGAAACGTTTAAAACTAAACTTATCTGGCAAGCAAAGGATTAATCAGCAGAGGAGGGAGAGAAGGTCCGGTCCCTGCGTAGTATACTCGATGAGAAGAACTCACAAAATGGCTGCCGCGACGGGAGCCAATCAGAAAAAGGGCACGAACCGAGCACTCATGGGAAGCGTACTTTTTCTTACCAAGTACCTCAAAACAGTGCCCGAAGCCCCCCGCCACACAGTGTAAGCCCATAGAGAGTAAAGGAGCAATGGCGTCTATGCGGGAAAAGCACGCTTAAAGGCCACATAAACCGCTCCAAAACTCAAGACATACACACATACATTGCATTAGCAAGATATAGAAAAACACCCAATGAGTGCTGGAGTGCACAATGAGAACTCCCAAGTACAAGCCCAATGAAGGGACACTGAGGGACAAGTGGACCTTCGGGACTCAAAGGGTGGCTCACCTTTTCTGTCCTCAGGTTACCAAGATAAGTAAAGAATTACCACAGAGGATAATCCCCAGGGAAGTACTTGAAATCAAGTTGTTCCCTCATCAGGGCAAAAGGTCCACCAGAAGTACCCTGGAAGCTGTGCTATCCACTTTAAAGAGGGCATTTGACAGTCTTGATAACCCGCCTAATGGTGGTATTCCATATTTGTAAAAATAACAAAGAAACTAAAACTTGAAGAGAGCTGTTCTCTGCCTGGTGTGAACACACCGAGGAACAAATCATTCTGGCTTTTGTTGACTGAGGTGCAGCCTAAGAGGGAGGGGAGGTTCCACCCCCTGCATACATTTAGAGAATGTTCCTGCCTACTTAAAGGGGTGGATCACTTCCCAGTGTACCAGTAACCTGTATTGGACGACAGTGAAACCTCTTTATGGAGAGGCACAAGATAGGGACAATGTGGACCAAAGCACTCAAAAGGTTACTCACCAGTCTTGTTTCTTCAGGTTACCATTGTAGTTTGAGAGTAAGCAGAGCCCTGAGAGACTCCACTGGGAGGGAAAACTTGCCAGCATGTTTTCCTCCACAGGGCTGCAAGGGTCCACAGGGGAAGCCAAGTAATGTGGGAATTTTGACAGCCTCATATCTATCAGAAAAATAATAAAAAAAAATCTAAAACTAAGAGTGTCTCCTGTCAATCCTTTCACCACGTAGGACACATTAATACTGGGGACTGCAAGGCGGGGGCAGGGTTGAGCGGGAGGAGCGGCTGGGAGTCTCCACCTATAAGACTCTCCTTGGTACCTGTGTTCCATATTGAGAAAAAAACCTATCCTCAAAAGACTGTTATTGCAGCGAAAGGTTGCTATTAAATATAAATGTGTGGGAGTAAAATACTTATGCAAGCAACATATTTCAGTTTTATGTTCCTTAGAAATATTTCCCAGCATAAACATGTAAGGCACCTTACAATAACTGATTTTGACTGTCAGTGCTTTAAAATAAAATAGCATACAGAGTGAAATTACAATGAACAATTTGTAATTCAGTAATATGAGAGAACTGGCCAGGGGTCTGAATAGTTTTGCAAAGCACTATATATTTGGTATCTCATATGTAGATTACATGGACTGTGAATGCTAGCATGATGTTTTATACACTCTTAAATGTCCCTGTATTTCCTTTATCAATGAAGTTGGGGAATGTATTTAGTTTACTTTAGATATACTTTTTGGAAAATGTTTTTTTTAAATACCTATAATGCAATGTGTGGTGTTTGAAGTGATTTTGTATGTTGTAAAGCGAGATCACTAGCATTTATTTTTTAGTTTACGCACATTTTAACACTTGTAACTTATATGAATGCTAATATAAACAAAAAAGTAGCACACTAGTAATTTACCACTTAGACTACTCCAGCTTCTTGGATAAAGTCCACTATCAAGTAAACCTATGTGCTTCAGGCAAAAGCAATTTCCTTTTGTGTGACTGCTCACTTCACCCGCGTCCATAGTTTGCCTTGGGCATACAAGAACCAAGATGCAGTGGAGCAAATGTGCAAAGCTGCTACTTGTAAATCTCTTCACGCATTCACAAAACACTAAGTCATAGTTAGCTGTGGCAGCTAACTGGGTAAGCCATTTTTCCTGCTTTAATTCTGAGTTTTCTCTAAGCCTGTTTACTTGTGTGTTCGGTTAGGGTGACCATTGACAAAGTACACATTGTTTTTACAACTTTTGAATGTTTGCCTCTTCTCTCTCCCTGTTTATATTTTGGGACAGTATGGGATTTCTCCATTGTCCCTGTGTCCCCTAGTAGACAAAAACAGAGGGGATTTTTGTGTTGCCTACTGATAAATCATTTTTTCTTAGTTCATGGGGGACATCAGGCATCCTCCCAGGGGTGCAGTGCCATTCTTTGGCTTCTCTGGAATGGTGACTTCTCTATTCTTTTCTTCTTGAAGGCAGCCTTTATCTGGTTTTTCTATAAGTAAACTGAAGGCAGGTAAAATTGGGTGGAGGTTAATCAGGAATGACCGGAATCTGGCTCCTCCAGACTCTTGTATTCTTGAGTGTCTTAACCCCTAGTGGTAGGAGCTTAATCCCATGGTCTATGTGTCCCCCATGGACTAGGAAAAGAATAAGTATATGACACACTCTTATTTATTCAAGCAACATATTGCATAAACTACTATCTGCCACTATGCACTAAGATCAATCAGAAATGTACAAATGATGAAGAACACTTAACTGCATAGAGTGCAATAATATGTTAAAAACGCTAAGGGTCATATGCACAAAATGAATGGGACTTTTAATCTCTTGAACACTGGATAAGTCTCCAATTGCATTGGCATTCAAAGGTTTAAAAAGGTCCATTTAATGCTTGAAGGTTTTGTTTTTTTGTTTTTTTTTTAATTTTATTTTAATTTTGTCCCCTAAATTGCATTTGGTTTATTCACAGCATTGCTTACATTTTTGGTGCATATAGCCCCTGCATGGAAATAATTCATTACTGGAATGAGGGAACACTGGGTTATGCATACTATGTAAGTAAGTGTTCTCAAATATGAGAGGCTCTGAGGACGAACAAAAGAACAATAGCTTGCTATACAGTTAATCAATGCTCAGAATATTACGCAGAGGAGAAATTCCACAAACATATTACACTTATCTTGCCCAGAAAGGCAGTCGACTTCCAAACCGTTGCGGCCTTGCCGAGATTTGTCAGTGAGGTGCAGCTGGTATCCCTAGGCACTGAGAGAAATGGGTCCCCGTCTGCATTACCCCTTGCTCTCTCAGTGCCTAGGGAAAGCAGCCGCACCACACTGATGATGCCCAAAAAAAGCTGGGTTTCGCGGTTGTTTCCAGTACAGAGGGGACTTGCCTGTCATTTTGTAAGTGAACTGCCCTTTTGGGAAGGTTCAGTCTAATATGTATGTGTCACGAGGAATTCGTAGGACTATGAAGCTGTTGCTTGAGAGCGACGCTGGGGCTCGTGGCTCGGGTTCGGAGACGGCCAACCCTATCCCTTGCTGCGACCGAAGCCGAGTTAAAGGTGTTGGCCGCGAAGCCAGATGCCCGATCCCGGTTGAGCCGGAACCCTGGCCAGGATGGGAGTAGAGAAGAACCGTAATGCTTCAGGTCCTACGAGGCAGAAGAATCCCTAATGCAGAGGATAATCGGATGCCCAATTGGCCAACTTGATTGCAGACAGAAGCAGATACAACTGAGGGCTGTGGTACCCCTACCACCTTTCTTCACAAGACAAAAATAGGGAGATTGGACTGCTAGAATCAGAGAGAGAGACCCTTATTGCATGGCTTAGTCCAAAACTGGACATCAAATACCCTCCAGGGAGGCAGGGTAAGCCTAAACAATCCCAGTGACCCAGGGTCTATCGGACCAATCTATCCAAAGGGAGCATCCCTTACTACTAAGGCCGGCAAGAACAACCCCAGGGCGGAGTAAGACCGCTACAACAAAGGATGGGTGACCAAGGCAGGAAGGTCCAACTACCCTGGACAACCCTAGAATCAAGTCCAAAATGGACACGGCTGAGCTCTGACCTACACCCACTTGGAATCGGCTGCTAATAGGACCGAGCACAAAACCCTCTGGCAACAGACCGGAGGCACAGAGCACTTTTCCCCTTACTCCTCCCGCAGCCCTGAAAGCAGCCAGCAGAGAGGGTAGGCAACCGAGATCATCAGTAGCCTATCCCTCGCTTGGCCCGTCAGCTGGGAGGAGCAGAATCGGCGGCGGGACAGCAGCCCACTAACAGCCGAAAGCCGAATCCACCGGCTTTAGCAGAGTGGCTGACAAAACGTCCGAACCTAGCCGGGGGCGCCGCTCCTAGGGGTAGGGCTAGGGGCGTCCAACGGAATCGGATGATCCAAGTCACCGGGGCGTCTCAATCCGGGAGGCGGAAGCGGAAGGACAGGTCAAGTAACAAGCCGAGGGTCACCACAAACGGGCACAGCGAAGAGGCAAGCCAAGCCAGCAACAAAAGAAAAGGAGCAGGGAATACTGGAACTAGAAATACGATACAGGTAACGCTTGACAGCTCGAATAATCGGGCGCCCAGTAAACCCGGAACAGGAAATATAAAGCAAAAGCCTGCCAATAGGAAGGCCGGCCTGACGCTGCACTGAGCAGTGTAAAAAAAAAAAGAAAAGGTAGCATCGTGACAGTATGTGGACATTTCTCCTGTGTACTGGCATTAGAGAGTTAAAACGTGTTGCTTCTGAGAAGTGACTAGCTGTAGAACAAGCAAAACTTGCTTTTGTTCTTTCTCAGAGCCTCTCACACACTTTGGTATGGTTTTTGAATACTCTTAGGGAGTCTCCCTAAGGGTGAATGTTAAAAAAGACATGAAGCCCTTTCTCTCGGCACCTAGGAAAAGCAGCTACATCTCAATGACAAGGCCCAAAAAGGATGAAACATGTGTCTTGGGTAAGTCCCCTACACAAAAGGGATTTGCCTCTCATTTAAGAACTGGACTGCCCTTTAAGTTGGAATTCGTCTAATAAATGTGTGAAAATACCTCCACTGTAATGGCACCAGAGAGCTAAAATGTGATGCTTCTGAGTGGTGACCAGCAGTTTAACCAACAATGTGCTTTTGTTCATTCTTAGAGCCTCTCACAGACTTTGGTATAGACAAGTGAATGGCTATTTCCATAATACTCTTTTTACACCTAACTGAGAAAGGAAAGGAGTGTCAAAAATTAGTCCAGCTATTTAACCTCGGTTTATTTTTGAGAACACCTATAATAACCCCTACTTACCTTCCTATACCCAGAATTCCTTGCTCCTTGGTTCAAGAGAGGATATCTTCAATTATTTCTGGATGCCCTGTCCATGGATGCAGACAGGACAGTTGCTAACATAAACACATGACCTAAAACTGTGGCAGTCTTAAATCTCTAGTGCCAGCATTGTAAGTAACACATTTGCAATGTCTTGTGCATCCCTCTGGCCATTAAAGAGTTAAACAGGATTATGCACTTTGACAATCCAGGACTGACTTAAAGGGGTAGTAATGTTTCATAATAAAAGCAGCTCTAATTAATCATCATAGTATTTGGACTTTGGAGAGTGTTTTTTCAATTTTGTCAGAGTTGTAGTTCCAGAGTAATTCAATGACAAAGTGTCCCCCTGCCGCCCCTTTTACTGATGTCACACTGTTCAGCTAGAGCAGAAGGGAGGTGCTCAGGTAAACTGCAGAGAGGGACAATCTTCAATTAAGATAAGGGAATAACCTGAAAAGCTTGTCAAGGAGGGCAGGGCTTTCATTGTTTTCATAGGAATAAGAGTGTCCCCTTCTGTTATCTGTCTGGTCTATGGACTGCATTCCACATCTGAGAAGAGATTGCTTACACTAGGTAAAAGGGGCGGGAGGGGGAAACTTTGCTTGTGAATATCTCATAAACCATAAAGGTTTGAGAGATAAGACTTATATCATTCTTCGTGTTTTTTGATGCATACGAAAAAAATAAAGTTAAAATGAAGTATTACTATCCCTTGAAGAGTTTTTTGTATTGATCAAAGGCACAAGCACAAAAGTTATAGGAGCCAGTAGGGCTTTCTTGACATAATAAGGTAAATGGGGGGTGGGTTTTATGAATAGGTGGTGTTATTTCTCCTATTACAAGAGAAGTGGTTCAGAAAATATATGAAAGAAATGTGTTGACCACCCCTCTGGTCCTTAAAGGGTTAATAAATATAGCATACGTACTGATAGCCGATGGGGAAAAGCTTCTCCTCACATTCTGACAGGTCGGTCAGGATTCCTAGGCAGTCTACGGTCATTGAACCTGAAGATATAAAAAAAAAAAAAAAAAAAAAAAAAATTGACACTGGAGAAACATCACATGGGAGAGAGACAGGGGAAAGGTGAAGAGAGGGAATATAGAGTGATACATTGTCCAGGGACATCAGTAGTAACCAAGATCAGGACAGGAGGAAAGTTTTTGTGAGGAAGATAGGAGTGTGATGGGAAAGTGTTCATACAGGGACAGTAGGTAATAGTTGTAAAGCACTCTCACCTATCATCATGTGGATATTCTCTGGTTCCAGGCCATTTAGAAATTTTCTACGTAGGTTGATCCCTTCAAAGTCCACAAAAACCCTTCTTGATACCTCAAAGCCATTATCAGGCACAATCTGCAGGAAAAGAATGGAAATACTGCTATGTGTGTTTATATGCATGGGCATATTACAAAGAGTATTTCTGTGCTACTTACGGATTAATCATATTCTCTTAGTCCATGGACGACATAGAACCATGGGGGTTAATCGCCATCCACTCCCCCCCCCCCTTCTCCTCTAAAAGTCTCTGGAGGAGGCAACTCGGCCCTGCTTAAACCTCCCACCCAGCTCTGCTTCCCTTCAGTTTACACACAGTAAAGCCAAACCAATGAAAAAGGGCTGAACTCAAGAACGAAATAGATAAGGGTAGAGTAGAAGCTGAAAATCAAGAGAAGCCGATAACAACAGGGCACCCCAACCCTGCCAGAGAAAAAAGTTTTCCCCACGAGGATTTCCTGTATTCCCTATGAACAAAGAGATATGGAATGATCAGTAAAGAGTACAACATTCCTCTCCTTACATCTTATAGGAGACACTGGGATCACTGTACAATACCAATGCTGCCCTAAACAATTTGAATGAGGGAGAGAAGGAGGGATAGAAAACTCCTGCCACAGCCAAAACAAACCCACTAATGACAGCCCAGTATAACAAACTGTAAGTGAAAACAGATACCAGAACAGAACACACCAACCCGCTTACATTTCTGCTACCACTACCAGTAGAACGTTCTTCCCCACAACATGCCTCCATCAAGGTTAACATTATCCGGATCTTGGCCCGTGTACACGGGCTTTTACACTAATTAACAATAATACATAACTCAAGAATGTTGGCGGTAATATGGCATAAGTAACTTAGATGTGATAGAGTAACCCTTAGTACTTGGAAGCACTCTTCTCCAACAAGAGTTATAAACTAACTCAACCCTTGAGCAGCACTTAACCCACTTGCACATCAAAGAGGCTCTATAAGACCATGGAAAACAAAAACAAACCTGCACTGCTCCATACTAGTGATATAAATTATAAACCCTGTAATAAGCCTATATCATAAATGTGCTATATTACTATTAAAAATAATAATTAGGGTTTTAGTAATATTTTTAGTAATAACTAGCAATGTGGGACGGCGTTGCCCGTCAGGATATATAGGGAATTAATGCACACACACAGATGCGAGACAAACACAGAGACACACACGCAAATGCACACGCATGCACTGAGATGCTTAAAGAGCGACAGTCATACACACATACATGCAGACACATAGAGTGTGATACAGACATGCAACACACACAGTGAGAAACACACAGGCACACACAGAAACACACACACAAGTGAGTCATAAGGGGGTGACTTATGTGTCATTGTAATGAGTTTGTGTTTGTACTTATGCCTCCACTGTGGCATTCATTCATATAGTTGAAATGCATGTTGTAATTGCACATACTATGGTGGAAGGTGGATCGTGCTGGCTCCCGTGATGTGAGTGACTGGCATTCATTCATGTAATTGAAATGCGTGTGGTAATTGCACATACTATGGTGGAAGGTGGATCGTGCTGGCTCCCGGGGTGTGAGTGACAGTGAGACTATGGTGGAAGGTGGATCGTGCTGGCTCCCAGGGTGTGATTACGTGTGAGTGATTGCATTTGAGTGCGAGATTGAGTGATTGCGTGTGAGTGATTGAGTGAGTGTGTTAGTGAGTGTGTGTGATTGAGTGAGAATGTGTGAGTGAGAGTGTGTATGATAGTGAGAGGGTGTGAGTGATTGAGGATGAGAGTGTGATTGACGGTGAGAGTGTGATTGAGGGTGTGAGTGTGATTGAGTGTGATTGAGTGTGACTGCGAGACTAAGTGTGAGAGTGTGATTGAGTGTGAGACTGAGAGTGTGATTGAGTGTGAGTGAGACTGTGTGTGAGTGTGACTGAGTGAGACTGTGAGAGTGTGATTGAGAGTGTGTGAGTGTGATTGAGTGAGACTGTGAGAGTGTGATTGATTGTGAGAGTGAGACTGTGTGTGAGTGTGACTGAGTGAGACTGTGAGAGTGTGAGTGAGAGTGTGTGAGTGTGACTGAGTGAGACTGTGAGTGTGATTGAGTGTGTGAGTGAGTGGGTGTGAGACAGAGTGAGAGAGACTGTGTGAGACAGAGTGTGAGAATGTGAGTGTGAGAGAGACTTTGAGAGCGTGAGAGAGAGTGTGAGAGACTGTGAGACAGAGTGTGAGAGACTGTGAGACAGAGTGTGAGAGACTGTGAGTGTGAGATACTGTGAGACTGTGTGAGACTGAGAGAGACTGTGAGAAAGACTGTGAGAGTGTGAGAGAGAGTGTGAGAGACTGTGAGAGGGTGTGAGACTGTGAGAGTGTGTGAGACTGAGAGTGTGTGAGAGACAGAGAGTGTGAGAGAGACTGTGTGTGAGACTGTGTGTGTGAGACTGTGTGTGTGAGACTGTGAGTGCGAGACTGTGAGTGCGAGACTGTGAGTGCGAGACTGTGAGTGCGAGACTGTGAGTGCGAGACTGTGAGTGCGAGACTGTGTGTGCGAGACTGTGTGTGCGAGACTGTGTGTGCGAGACTGTGAGAGTGCGAGTGAGCGAGTGTGAATGTGAGCGAGTGTGTGTGAGAGAGTGTGTGTGAGAGAGAGTGTGTGAGAGAGAGTGTGTGAGAGAGAGTGTGTGTGAGAGAGTGTGTGTGAGAGAGTGTGTGTGAGAGAGTGTGTGTGAGAGAGTGTGTGCGTGAGAGAGTGTGTGTGAGAGTGTGTGTGTGAGAGAGTGTGTGTGTGTGTGTGAGAGTGTGTGAGACTGTGTGAGAGACTGTGAGACTGTGTGAGAGACTGTGAGAGAGACTGTGAGAGAGACTGAGTGAGAGTGTGAGTGAGACTGTGTGTGTGAGTGAGACTGTGAGTGTGTGAGAGTTTTTGAGAGTGAGAGAGACAGACTGAGTGCGAGACTGTGAGTGCGAGACTGTGAGTGCGAGACTGTGAGTGCGAGACTGTGAGTGCGAGAGTGTGAGTGCGACAGTGTGAGAGTGAGAGAGAGACAGAGCGTGAGACTGAGAGCGTGCGAGACTGAGAGCGTGCGAGACTGAGAGCGTGCGAGACTGAGAGCGTGCGAGTGTGTGAGACTGAGAGTGTGAATGTGACAGACTGTGTGAGCGAGTGTGTGTGAGCGAGACTGTGTGAGCGAGACTGTGTGTGAGTGTGAGACTGTGTGTGAGTGTGAGACAGAGTGCGAGACAGAGTATGTGAGCGTGTGAGAGTAAGAGTGTGAGTCTGTGTGAGAGAGTGAGTCTGTGTGAGAGTGAGACTGTGTGAGAGAGAGAGAGAGAGAGACTATGTGAGAGTGAGACTGTGTGAGAGAGAGAGAGAGAGAGAGACTATGTGAGAGTGAGAGAGACTGAGAGTGAGAGACTGTGAGAGACTGTGTGAATGTGAGACTGTGTGAGTGTGAGACTGTGTGAGAGACTGTGTAAGACAGTGTGTGAGAGAGAGAGAGAGAGAGTGTGTGAGTGTGAGGGACTGTGAGAGCGTGAGGGACTGTGAGAGCGTGAGGGACTGTGTGAGACTGCGAGAGAGAGTGTGAGACTGTGTGAAAGTGTGAGACTGTGAGAGACTGTGAGACTGCGAGAGACTGTGTGAGACTGCGAGAGAGACTGTGTGAGACTGTGAGAGTGTGAGACTGAGAGTGTGAGACTGAGAGTGTGAGACTGAGAGTGCGTGAGACTGAGAGTGCGTGAGACTGAGAGTGCGTGAGACTGAGAGTGCGTGAGAGTGTGAGGGACTGTGTGAGACTGCGAGAGAGACTGTGTGAGACTGAGACTGTGTGAGACTGCGAGAGAGACTGCGAGAGTGTGAGACTGTGACTGTGTGAGACGGTGTGTGAGAGAGTGTGAGAGTGTAAGAGACTGTGAGAGTGTGAGGGACTGTGAGAGTGTGAGGGACTGTGTGAGACTGAGAGAGAGACTGTGTGAGACAGTGTGCCTGTGTGAAAGTGTGAGACTGTTTGAAAGTGTGAGAGTGTGAGAGACTGTGAGACTGCGAGAGAGACTGTGTGAGACTGCGAGAGAGACTGTGAGAGACTGCGAGAGAGACTGTGTGAGACTGCGAGAGAGACTGTGTGAGACTGCGAGACTGTGAGAGACTGAGACAGAGTGTGAGAGACTGTGTGAGACTGAGAGAGAGACTGTGAGAGACTGTGAGAGTGTGAGACTGAGAGTGTGAGACTGTGTGAAAGTGTGAGACTGAGAGTGTAAGACTGTGAGAGTGTGAGGGACTGTGAGAGTGTGAGGGACTGTGTGAGACTGCGAGAGAGACTGTGTGAGACTGAGAGTGTGACTGTGTGAAAGTGTGAGACTGAAAGTGTGAGAGTGTGAGAGACTGAGACTGCGAGAGAGACTGTGTGAGACTGCGAGAGAGACTGTGTGAGACTGCGAGAGAGACTGGCGAGAGAGACTGTGTGAGACTGCGAGAGAGACTGTGAGAGACTGCGAGAGAGACTGTGAGAGACTGCGAGAGAGACTGTGTGAGACTGCGAGAGAGACTGTGAGAGACTGAGACTGAGAGTGTGAGAGACTGAGACTGAGAGTGTGAGAGACTGAGACAGAGTGTGAGAGACTGAGACAGAGTGTGAGAGACTGAGACAGAGTGTGAGAGACTGAGAGAGAGACTGTGTGAGACTGAGAGAGAGACTGAGAGTGTGAGACTGAGAGTGTGAGACTGTGTGAAAGTGTGAGACTGTGTGAGACTGAGAGTGTAAGAGACTGTGAGAGTGTGAGTGACTGTGAGAGTGTGAGGGACTGTGAGAGACTGCGAGAGAGACTGCGAGAGAGACTGCGAGACTGCGAGACAGACTGTGTGAGACTGCGAGACAGACTGTGTGAGACTGCGAGACAGACTGTGTGAGACTGCGAGACAGACTGTGTGAGACTGCGAGACAGACTGTGTGAGACTGCGAGACAGACTGTGTGAGACTGCGAGACAGACTGTGTGAGACTGCGAGACAGACTGTGTGAGACTGCGAGACAGACTGTGTGAGACTGCGAGACAGACTGTGTGAGACTGCGAGACAGACTGTGTGAGACTGCGAGACAGACTGTGTGAGACTGAGAGTGTGTGAGACTGAGAGTGTGTGAGACTGAGAGTGTGTGAGACTGAGAGTGTGTGAGACTGAGAGTGTGTGAGACTGAGAGTGTGTGAGACTGAGAGTGTGTGAGACTGAGAGTGTGTGAGACTGAGAGTGTGAGGGACTGAGAGTGTGAGGGACTGTGAGAGACTGCGAGACAGACTGTGTGAGACTGCGAGTGTGAGGGACTGAGAGTGTGAGGGACTGTGAGAGACTGCGAGACAGACTGTGTGAGACTGCGAGAGAGACTGTGTGAGACTGCGAGAGAGACTGTGTGAGACTGCGAGAGAGACTGTGTGAGACTGAGTGTGAGGGACTGAGAGTGTGAGGGACTGAGAGTGTGAGGGACTGAGAGTGTGAGGGACTGAGAGTGTGAGGGACTGAGAGTGTGAGGGACTGAGAGTGTAAGGGACTGAGAGTGTAAGGGACTGTGTGAGACTGCGAGAGAGACTGTGAGAGACTGAGACTAAGAGTGTGAGAGACTGAGACTGAGAGTGTGAGAGACTGAGACTGAGAGTGTGTGAGACTGCGAGAGAGACTGTGTGAGACTGAGAGTGTGAGACTGTGTGAAAGTGTGAGACTGTGTGAGACTGAGAGTGTAAGAGACTGTGAGAGTGTAAGAGACTGTGAGAGTGTAAGAGACTGTGAGAGTGTAAGAGACTGTGAGAGTGTGAGGGACTGTGAGAGTGTGAGGGACTGTGAGAGACTGCGAGAGAGACTGTGAGACTGCGAGACAGACTGTGTGAGACTGCGAGAGAGACTGTGTGAGACTGAGAGTGTGTGGGACTGAGAGTGTGAGGGACTGAGAGTGTGAGGGACTGAGAGTGTGAGGGACTGAGAGTGTGAGGGATTGTGTGAAACTGCGAGAGAGACTGTGTGAGACTGTGAGATAGACTGTGAGAGTGTGAGACTGAGAGTGTGAGACTGTGTGAAAGTGTGAGAGTGTGAGAGACTGTGTGAGACTGTGAGACTGAGTGTGAGGGACTGTGAGAGTGTGAGGGACTGTGAGGGACTGTGTGAGACTGCGAGAGAGACTGTGTGAGACAGTGAGATAGACTGTGAGAGTGTGAGACTGAGTGTGAGACTGTGTGAAAGTGTGAGAGAGTGTGAGGGACTGTGAGAGTGTGAGGTACTGTGTGAGACTGCGAGAGAGACTGTGTGAGACTGCGAGAGAGACTGTGAGAGTGTGAGACTGAGAGTGTGAGACTGTGTGAAAGTGTGAGACTGAGAGTGTAAGACTGTGAGAGTGTGAGGGACTGTGAGAGTGTGAGGGACTGTGTGAGACTGCGAGAGAGACTGTGTGAGACTGAGAGTGTGACTGTGTGAAAGTGTGAGACTGAAAGTGTGAGAGTGTGAGAGACTGAGACTGCGAGAGAGACTGTGTGAGACTGCGAGAGAGACTGTGTGAGACTGCGAGAGAGACTGGCGAGAGAGACTGTGTGAGACTGCGAGAGAGACTGTGAGAGACTGCGAGAGAGACTGTGTGAGACTGCGAGAGAGACTGTGAGAGACTGAGACTGAGAGTGTGAGAGACTGAGACTGAGAGTGTGAGAGACTGAGACAGAGTGTGAGAGACTGAGAGAGAGACTGTGTGAGACTGAGAGAGAGACTGAGAGTGTGAGACTGAGAGTGTGAGACTGAGAGTGTGAGACTGTGTGAAAGTGTGAGACTGTGTGAGACTGAGAGTGTAAGAGACTGTGAGAGTGTGAGTGACTGTGAGAGTGTGAGGGACTGTGAGAGACTGCGAGAGAGACTGCGAGAGAGACTGCGAGAGAGACTGCGAGAGAGACTGCGAGAGAGACTGCGAGAGAGACTGCGAGAGAGACTGCGAGAGAGACTGCGAGAGAGACTGCGAGACAGACTGTGTGAGACTGCGAGACAGACTGTGTGAGACTGCGAGACAGACTGTGTGAGACTGCGAGACAGACTGTGTGAGACTGCGAGACAGACTGTGTGAGACTGCGAGACAGACTGTGTGAGACTGCGAGACAGACTGTGTGAGACTGCGAGACAGACTGTGTGAGACTGCGAGACAGACTGTGTGAGACTGCGAGAGAGACTGTGTGAGACTGAGAGTGTGTGAGACTGAGAGTGTGTGAGACTGAGAGTGTGTGAGACTGAGAGTGTGAGGGACTGAGAGTGTGAGGGACTGTGAGAGACTGCGAGACAGACTGTGTGAGACTGCGAGTGTGAGGGACTGAGAGTGTGAGGGACTGTGAGAGACTGCGAGACAGACTGTGTGAGACTGCGAGTGTGAGGGACTGAGAGTGTGAGGGACTGTGAGAGACTGCGAGACAGACTGTGTGAGACTGCGAGAGAGACTGTGTGAGACTGCGAGAGAGACTGTGTGAGACTGCGAGAGAGACTGTGTGAGACTGAGTGTGAGGGACTGAGAGTGTGAGGGACTGAGAGTGTGAGGGACTGAGAGTGTGAGGGACTGAGTGTAAGGGACTGTGTGAGACTGCGAGAGAGACTGTGAGAGACTGAGACTAAGAGTGTGAGAGACTGAGACTGAGAGTGTGAGAGACTGAGAGTGTGTGAGACTGCGAGAGAGACTGTGTGAGACAGAGTGTGAGACTGTGTGAAAGTGTGAGACTGTGTGAGACTGAGAGTGTAAGAGACTGTGAGAGTGTAAGAGACTGTGAGAGTGTAAGAGACTGTGAGAGTGTGAGGGACTGTGAGAGTGTGAGGGACTGTGAGAGACTGCGAGAGAGACTGTGAGACTGCGAGACAGACTGTGTGAGACTGCGAGAGAGACTGTGTGAGACTGAGAGTGTGTGGGACTGAGAGTGTGAGGGACTGAGAGTGTGAGGGACTGAGAGTGTGAGGGATTGTGTGAAACTGCGAGAGAGACTGTGTGAGACTGTGAGATAGACTGTGAGTGTGAGACTGAGAGTGTGAGACTGTGTGAAAGTGTGAGAGTGTGAGAGACTGTGTGAGACTGTGAGACTGAGTGTGAGGGACTGTGAGAGTGTGAGGGACTGTGAGGGACTGTGTGAGACTGCGAGAGAGACTGTGTGAGACAGTGAGATAGACTGTGAGAGTGTGAGACTGAGTGTGAGACTGTGTGAAAGTGTGAGAGAGTGTGAGGGACTGTGAGAGTGTGAGGTACTGTGTGAGACTGCGAGAGAGACTGTGTGAGACTGCGAGAGAGACTGTGAGAGTGTGAGACTGAGAGTGTGAGACTGTGTGAAAGTGTGAGACTGTGAGAGACTGAGAGTGTAAGAGACTGTGAGAGTGTAAGAGACTGTGGGACTGTGTGAGACTGTGTGAGAGACTGTGAGAGTGTGAGGGACTGTGTGAGACTGCGAGAGAGACTTGTGAGAATGTGAGACTGTGAGAATGTGAGACTGAGAGTGTGAGACTGAGAGTGTGAGAATGAGAGTGTGAGACTACGAGAGAGACTGTGTGAGACTGTGTGAAACTGTGAGAGAGTGTGAGAGACTGTGTGAGAGACTGTGTGAGAATGTGAGAGACTGTGTGAGAGTGTAAGACTGTGAGAGTGTAAGAGACTGTGAGAGTGTAAGAGACTGTGAGAGTGTAAGAGACTGTGAGAGTGTAAGAGACTGTGAGAGTGTAAGAGACTGTGAGAGTGTAAGAGACTGTGTGAGACTGCGAGAGTGTGAGACTGCGAGAGTGTGAGACTGTGTGAGTGTGAGACTGTGTGAGTGTGAGACTGTGTGAGTGTGAGACTGTGTGAGACTGCGAGAGTGTGAGAGACTGTGTGAGACTGCGAGAGTGTGAGAGACTGTGTGAGACTGCGAGACTGCGAGAGTGTGAGACTGCGAGAGTGTGAGACTGCGAGAGTGTGAGACTGCGAGAGACTGTGAGAGTGTGAGAGACTGTGAGAGTGTAAGAGACTGTGTGAGACTGCGAGAGAGACTGTGTGAGACTGTGTGAAACTGTGAGAGAGTGTGAGAGTGTGAGAGACTGTGTGAGAGTGTAAGAGACTGTGAGAGTGTAAGAGACTGTGAGAGTGTGAGAGACTGTGTGAGACTGCGAGAGTGTGAGACTGTGTGAGACTGCGAGAGTGTGAGACTGCGAGAGTGTGAGACTGCGAGAGTGTGAGACTGTGTGAGTGTGAGACTGTGTGAGTGTGAGACTGTGTGAGTGTGAGACTGTGTGAGACTGCGAGAGTGTGAGAGACTGTGTGAGACTGCGAGAGTGTGAGAGACTGTGTGAGACTGCGAGAGTGTGAGACTGTGTGAGACTGCGAGAGTGTGTGAAAGTGTGAGACTGTGAGAGTGTGAGAGACTGTAAGAGTGTAAGAGACTGTGAGAGTGTAAGAGACTGTGAGAGTGTAAGAGACTGTGAGAGTGTAAGAGACTGTGTGAGACTGCGAGAGAGACTGTGTGAGACTGTGAGACTGCGACTGTGAGACTACGACTGTGTGTGAGAGACTGTGTGAGAGACTGTGCGAGTGTGAGACAGAATGTGTGCTTTGCAATGCGTTGCTTACCCCTCTGGCACTCAAAGGGTTAAGTTGAGCTAACATAGCAATATAACACACGGTGGCTCTTCAGTTGAGGCAATGCAGCAATATGCTGAGGGATCAAATAGAAAGTGGTGTTTGAGGCTTGCCCTCTGTAACATACAGCAAAGCATCAATCTCCCTTTAAGGAGAAAGGGCGGGAATTAGGAAGTGGAGGAGTGACAGTTGAGACAGTGAGGTGACTGAAGAGATGATGAGTTAAATAAGAGTTGCTATTAAGTTTGTATTTTATGGGAACATTACACCCTCATACTGAAACAGAGTGTATGGAGGGTTACAGTTATCTGTGGGAGGTGAAACAGTGTGTTTGTGGGGTCATGATCCTGAGTGAGAGTGTGAGTGGACCGGGAGAAGTTACTGATATCCCTACCTCAGGAGCAAGTGGCAGTTATATATTTTTTTTTTTTTTTTTGTCAGTTGAATACTGGTGGGTGGGCTGGAGGGGGCGGGCCAATTCCCTGTATGATAAATACGCCCCCATTGAATCACCCAATGAGAGCAGTAAAGTCCCCATTCAATCACCCAATAGGAGTTGTGTCTCCTAATGAGACATAAATTATGTAATTAGACATTCTGTTCAATGCGAGTTTCTTTTCTGAGGAGACATAAATTATGTTCTGTGTGTGGGGTACCATAAATTATGCAATGAGGCTTATTCTTTTATATATATAGATAGATAGACTAGTTGAACAGCCCGTTACACGGGCCACAGTGCCTCTGGCAGCCGGTCGCGGGACAGTCACACGCAGTAGAGACTGGCTGCGCCACTGCTGATACAGAGGAGCGCCCAGCTCTGTATCAGCCGCAGCACGGGCAGTCTGTACTGCGCATGACTGCCGCACGTGCAGCAGTGTCTACTGCACATGTCGGGCGTTACACACAACTTAGCGAATTATTATATAGGATATAGCACACTTACGATATAGGCTCATTACAAGGTTTATAATTTCTATCACTAGTATAAAGCCGCACAAGTTTGTTTTTGTTTTTCTGTGTCCTTTCTAGGACTTTTCCTAAGTTTGGGGATATTGGGAGATTCCCCCTCTTTCCTTGCTGCGCTTCATACTTTAATCACAATATTTATTTTTTCATATAAAACATGTATTAATCATGGTGTCCTAGCACTGAGTTTTTTCTGTTTGTTTTCCATAAGAAAGAAACATAGAATTTGTCTGCAGATAACCATTCGACCCATCTAGTCTGCCCGTTTTCTTACTGTAAAAAACTCAAACTTTATTTGGTCCTTGGTCTTGTCTTATGTTAAGGACAGCCTTATGCCTATCCCATGCATGCTTAAATTCTGTCACTGTATTAACTTCTACCACATCTACTGGTAGGCTATTCCACTTATCTAATACCCTCTCAGTGAAGTAAAACTTTCTTACATTACATCTAAACCTGTGTCCCTCTACTTTTAGACAATGGCCTCTTGTCTTAACATTTTACTCCTTTGAAATGTACTTCCCTCCTGTACTTTGTTGCATCCCTTATATATTTGAATGTTTCTATCATATCCCCCCAGTCTGTCCTGATCTTTTTTTCCTGTAAACCACTCACAATTTTAGAAGCCCTTCTCTGAATTCAGAACACTGGCAGCTAGGCCACTCTCAAGGCAACTACCACCTGAGAAAAAAAAAAAAAAAAAAAATAAAAAAATGCAAAGAGAAAGACCATTGCAAAGCCTATGAATAAAAAACTAGCCACCACATGAGTATCCCCCTTAGAGCACATGCGGAAAAACCTCTCAACCAACTAGAACCTGCTACAACTCTTTCCTCTCAAACCTCCTGAATCCTTACATGTGAATGTGCCGCAAACTCACAGGCTTTAAACGTATTTCCTAATAGAGAACTCCAAAAACTGACCAGCTCTAAGAAAGCTGCAGTAAAGAGAAACTTGTGTGAGTTTTGCATATATGCAAATCTTTTCACACTTTCACGCTGCAAAGCTGGCTGCAATTACTGAATTACTGCAGACAATCTGGCAACTTCGACTGAGCCATCTTTTGCAGTAAGTGGATATTCTCACAGCACCTAAGCAAAACAGAGCTCTCAAAAATGCTTTAAGCCCTCACAACTCTGGCAAGTGCAGTGCCTATAGCGATGGAGTGGCTGATGTCTGGGATTCCCAGTCATGACCTGTGAGGGCTACCCACATAGTAAGGTGGAAAGAAATGCTATTACTTTGCAACCTGGTTCCTAAATCTCTCCAACTGTAGAGTTAAAAAAGAAGAAAATGGCTTCAGAAAGAAGCTACCCATGTTAACTCCAGAAGGACAAGCTATGCCAAAATGCTATAATGTTGTAACCTGGCCCTTCTACCTCTCCAACTATAAGGAAAGAAGAAAGAGAAAGAAGCCACCCATGTTACCTCCTGACACTTTAAAAATGTAGAGAAGCAGAACTAGGTGAAGGATTAAGCAGAGCTGAGTGGGAGTGGCCTTTTCCAGTATCTTTTTTTTCTTAAAGTGACCCTATCCCCCATAAGATGTAAGACAAAAAAAAAAAAAAAAAAAAATATATATATATATATATATATATATATATATATATATATATATATATATATATATATAAGTTGTGCGTATTTTCAAGTGCAAATGTGTATCAGCAACCACAAAATGATTATTATATATTTTATATTATATATATATATACACACCAAACAATTAGGTCCTAGCACTCTCCAAAAATTGTATTAAAGCCTGGGTGACGATGTCCATATATAAATACATACAGTTTGTAGTCCAAGAACCGCACTCACAGGACTTCCAAAAGGTTGCAAAATGTGCGAGACTTTTGTGGGACTTTTTAGTAACAAAGTAAATTTTATTTGGTCATTTAGTCAACGTTTTAGTCCACACAGGACCTTTCTCAAGACAACCAGAGATATACTAACCCAGATGTTAAATAGTCTCCAGAGGGGCGCCAAAAATGCTGGTGAAGTCATATTCAAGCAGTCGGGGAAATGACTGCAAGAAATTAAGTCACCCCTGAGCGTATACAGTAGATACACACATATATCTATGACATGACAAAGGCAAACACAAGAAATATAATAATGCAAAAACTGGTGCTCTTCCCCTAAAGAGTACAAAAGATACTTAGCCAAAACTTCCAAAGCAATGCTTTTGTCTTGTTACTTCAGAACAAATCCGCGGTTTTCCTTTAAAGGCACTTTCTCAGGGCCATTATTCGTTATCTTTTTTTCATTTATCCTTATCGTTTTTCAATTTTTTCCATCTTATTTTTTTTCTGTTTTATATTTTCTTTATTTTTATCTTTATTTTCATTTATTTAGTGCTTATTTTTCTTTTTATTTAATTTGCCGAATTATTGATGATGGGAGACAGTAAGAATCTCATTTGGATACTGGGCAACGTTAAGTCATTGTCTGGATACTGGGCAACGTTAAGTCATTGTCTGGATCTGTCTTGATGTATGGACACAAGGGGGGTTATTAGGAACTGTAAAAGTGATATTACTGGAGAAGTCATCTCCACTTTATCACCTCTTTATTAAACCTTACTGAATCTCTCCCAGGCATTTTAGTATGCTCTCATCAGTCCTAGGTATGTGCATTCACTAGAAATTAACTTTTCTGAATGATTGCCCTGATGAAGGTCCATTTAGGGGCATTATATAATCTCTCACTTGATATCAAGTGAAAAAGCAGTAAGCTGCAGTTTATTAAAGAGTCCATATTTCCGTGGCTACAGCTACCTTTCTCAAGACAAGACACAGATACTGATCAAATACAACAAAGTTATACCATACATCCAGAGTAAGGGCACCAAACTGACACAGTCAAGCACTCTGCAATTTGCAGGACACAAGTGGGAGTTCAAACATCACTCTCTTATGTGACTCCACAATCAATGCACATATTGCTCTACATGTGGGGGTCAATACAGTTAATAAATACAAGATGATTTTAGTCTTACCAGTTAAATCCTTTTCTCTTAGTCCATACAGGTTACTGGTAACTCTTGGTAGGCCATCCGCCCCTTTAATTGTAGGCAGGAACAATTCTTGAATTGTATGCAGGGGGTGGAGCCTACCTTCCCTCCTTGGCTGCAGCTAGCCAACCAGCTCCAGAAACATTTGAGACACTAACTATTGACTAGACAGTGAAGGGAAAGAAGACTCCTATGAACATGACCCCCAAGGACCCCCAAGCATGTTCCCTGGACAGGGTGGGAGACCAGTAACCTGTATGGACTAAGAGAAAGGAATTTAGCAGGTAAGACTAAAATCCTCTTTTCTCTGTCATCCAATACAAGTTACTGGTAACTCTGAGATGTTCAACCATTGAGTTTCCCAGAGGCGAGATGGAAGGGAAGGACCAGGCACAAGCCCCCAAAGTCACCAGAGCAGATATGAACCATCAGATCAGAGATAGCCTAACAAAAAATTAAGTGTCAACGGACACTGAACAGGGGTAACAACACCCCAACTGTTACACAGCACACTGAACTAGAGCCAACGGGGCTCAAAAGTGAAGGAAGCACCAAGAAACGAAGAAAATCCTAGACAGGCAAGACTGCCTCCAGGATTTTCCTCCCAAAGCTGGCGTCACCCGATGCCAGTACATCAACCGGTAATGCTTCGAAAAGGTGTGCACAGACGACCAGGTGGCAGCCTTGCACAACTGATCAGCAGAGGCCTGATTCTTGTAAGCCCAAGAGGCCCCAATAGATCTAGTAGAATGAGTTGTGACCCTGAAGGGGACATGCTTCTTCCTCAGCTCATAAGACTTACGAATAGTGGACTTGATCCAAGAAGCAATAGTCACCTTGCAAGCTGGTCTTCCTGCCCTAGGACCCTCAGGAATGACGAATAACGAGTCAGATTGCCTGATAGACTCAGTGCGATGTACATAAAACTTGAGACAACGCACAACGTCTAACAAGTGGAGATCCCTCTCCTTGTCAGAGGTGGGGTCAGGGCAGAAAGAGGGCACCACAATCTCCTGATTGATGTGGAACTCCGAAACCACCTTTGTGAGAAACTCCTGAGAGGTGCGAAGAACTGCCTTGTCCTTGTGAAACACCAAATAGGGTGGTTTACAGGACAGAGCATGTAACTCCGCAACATGATGGACAGACACAATTGCCAGGAGAAAATTCATTTTCCACGTCAACAGGCATAGAGGAATAGTAGCCAAATACGCAAATGGAGGGCGCTGAAGAACGGCTAAACCCAAATTAAGATCCCACGGAGGAGCAGGAATCTTGAAGGCAGGGCGAGTATGAGCAACGCCCTGGACGAAAAGCTTGACATCAGGAAGGATGGCAATGCACCTGTGAAAGAAAACAGAGAGAGCAGACGTCTGAACTTTAAGGGAACTCAAACTGAGGCCCTTATCCACACCGTCCTGCAAAAAAGCCAGGACCGTACGCAGATCAAATTCCTGAGACAGGTCCTTGTCAACCAGACACGATGGTAGATCTTGGAAGAAACAGGTTTGCGGGCACTGAGCATAGTAGCCACCACACCAGAAGAAAAAACTTTCTCTCTCAATATTGAGGATTCAATTTCCAAGCCATCAAGGTTAGACGATGAACAGCCTCCTTCCACAGGTAACCCTGTAGAAGATCAGGACGGCAATGGAGCCAGGATGGCTCCGCCACTGACAGAACCAGAAGCTCCGGAAACCAAGCTCGGCGAGGCCAGAACGGAGCAATCTGAATGACTGGACAACACTCCAGTCGTAATTTCCGTAACACTCTGTGCAACACTGGGAGGGGAGGAAAGATGTAGGGCAGAGGGAATAACCAAGGAATGGACATTGCATCCACCCCCAGGGCTAGAGGGTCCCTCCATCGGAACCTTCCTGCTGTGTCTTGTTGCCATAAGGTCGATGTAAGGAAGACCTCATTTCTGAACAACGAGGGTGAACACCTCTGGGTGCAGTTCCCACTCTCCGCTGTCCAGTGTGTGTGTTGACTGAGGAATTCCACCATGACGTTGTCTACTCCAGGAATGTGTACTGCGGATATGGCAGGAACGTGTTCTTCTGCCCAGGACAAAATAGCCTTGACCTATAACCAAGCAGCAAGACTTCTTGTTCTGCCCTGCTTGTTGATGTAAGCCACGGCCGTGGCATTGTTGGACTCTACCCGGACTGGGCAGTCCAATGATGAAGGGCATGGAATATCGCCCGAAGCTCCAACACATTGATAGGAAGGAGAGATTCTTCCGGAGACCACCAACCCTCTGCACTCAGGCGACGCAGGACCGCTGCCCATCCGAGAGGCTGGCATCTGTCATCACCGTGGTCCAGAAGGAAACTAGGAAGGCCTTGCCCTTCAGCAGATTGGAGAGGTCAAGCCACAAGGACAAACTCAGTTCCACAAGAAGAGGAAGTGACAACAACGTCTTCAGAAGGTCTGGCTGACCCCTACACACCTGGATCACAAACCGCTGTAGTTCCCTGGTGTGTGCCATGACAAAAGGTACCGCCACTATGGTGGAAATGAATTTCCCCACAAGAGAAGACAGCTTCTTGGCAGGAACTGGATCTTGAACCAGTATCGCAGAAACACCGTGGGCGATCTGGAGAGCCACCTCGTCCTTGAAAAACACCATGTTCTTCTGGATATCGAAGAGGAGGCCCAGGAAGACCAGACGCTGAGATGCAACAAGATGATCCAACCGTGATGGGTGAGAGCATGAATGCATTGCTGAACCTGCTGATGAAGAAGTTCCGCGGAAGGGGCTTTCAGAAGCAGGTCATCCATGTATGGAGTAACTCTGATGCTGTCTTGGTGGAGGACGGACACTAAGGCTCCCAGGACACAGTTGAAGACCTGATGCGCTGTCGTCAGACCAAATGGAAGAACTGAAAATGTCCCCGGTCGCAGGCAAATTGGAGGTACTGCCGGTCTCTGGATGAATGGCAACGTGTAAGTACGCTTCCTGAAGATCCAGAGATGCAAGGAATTCCCACAGCGACATGGCAGCAATCACCGTTTTAAATCCAAAATGGGACAACAACCACCACCCTTCTTGGAGAACACAAAGAGGTTTGAGTAAAAAACAGATACATCTGTACTGAACTGGAACCGGTTCTAGAAAGTCCTTGTCCAGAAGAGCCTGAACAGCGCCGAACAGATGCGTTTCTCTGCGTCCTGAGGCGTATGAGAAGGAAGAAAGGGAAAGGAAGAAAGGGAAAGGGAGGAAGAGAGACCGTCACCACCTGTAAAACCCATGGGTCCCGTCACTGAATCCTCCCAAATGCTGTGATAGTGACGCAGAAGACCACTGACAGCAGAGTGTGGACCCAGGTTCGGTGAGTCATGCCGAAGAAGGCTGTGAAGCTGCCTTGGGCTTGGAGGACACCTTGGGCTTCCACTGCTGTTTGGGCTTGGAGGAGGTATGCGGAGCTGAGGGAACCGTCTGGTTCGCCGGACGTGTCTCATTGTGAAAGGAACAAATATACCAGTTACGCTTAAGCGGTGTTTCTTCCTAGGAACTAATGGTAGAAGAGTACTCTTACTCCCTGTAGCCTCACTGATCAGATCGTTGAGATCTGGCCCAAACAAAGAAATGCCTTGAAAAGGCAAGAAGAGCAGTGCTTTCTTAGAAGCAGTGTCAGCAGACCAGATCTTCAGCGAAAGAGCCCGTCTGGCAACCACAGACATGGTGGAAACCCTAGCCACCAAACGGATGGCATCAAATAAGGCAGCAAGAACACAGTGATGTCCTCAGAAATATTGGCAAGGAGGCGCAACTTATCCGTAGTAGGAGCACCCTGATGGACAGCAAGTGTGAGTCCAGACCACAATGGCCCAGTTTACCCATGCTGCAGCGAATGCTGGACGCATGGCAGAACCTGCAGTGACAAAGATGGACTTGAGGGAGACCTCAAGCTTCTTGTCAGTCCAGTCATTTAGAGCAGACGCATCAGATACTGGCAGGGCAGTAGACTTGGATAGCCTGGAGATAGAAGCATCCACTTTGGGAGGATGAACCTACTAAGCAAGCACGGCCTCAGAAAAGGGATAAAGGTTGGCAAATTTCTTGGAGACAGAAGGTTTCCTGTCCGGACACTTCCACTCTTCGGACAGAAGGCGGTCAAGAGTGGGGTTAGGTGGAAAGCAAGTAAAGGGCTTTTTAGGCTCCTGAAACACATCAGAGAGATCTGAAGAAACCTCATGCACCAAGGGAATGTTTAAAGTATTCAAAACAGCCCTGATCAGGCCCTCAGCCGAGGGCTCAGGATCAGCCTCAAAAGAGTCCCCAAAAAACTGAGAAGAGCCCACCGCAGAACGTTCATCAACATCTGAATCCACCTGAAGTTCCTCCTCAGAGGAATCTGACACGTCAGGTACTGCCTGAGGTTTTGGCAGGGAAGACTTGAAAGAGGAGGGGATCTGCAAAGAAGGAAAGACCCCTTGTAACTGGGATGCAAAGAGTTGCAATGTGAACCTAAGGTCCCTAGTAGCAGCCTTGAACTCTTGCACCCAAACTGGCTCTAATGCATGGCTGGAGGTCCCTGGAATACTCTCAGGGACATCAGAACATGATGGGCATAAAGGACCTGAGAATTCTCTAGGTAACCCTGAATGACAGGAAGAGCAATGCGCAATGGGGGATACAGAGACCCCAGCATCCTTAATCTTAGGTCTGGCCCCAAGCTCCAGTGGAATACACATACAAACAGTGTCAAATAACCTTACTATGTAAGAAATTACCCAATTACAATGTGTAGGATTAAAGTTTAACCCCAGAAATTGCTAAAATAAACTTATCTGGCAGGGGGTGGGTTAATCAGCAGAGGAGAGAAAGAGTCCAAGCCCTGAGTAGGATATTCATTCTGGAAATAGCACAAAATGGCTGCCGCAGCGGGAGCCAATCAGAAACGAGTGCGCGAAGCAAGAGCTCATGGGAAATGTAGTTTTCCCAGAAAATTACCCCAAACAGTGCCCGAAGCCTCCTGAGCCCCCCCAACACACTAGTAACGTGAACCAGATGACAGAGCAAGGCAGACAAGTAAAATGAGCCAACTCTGAAGTCGCTAGGTCAAAAGGTTGCAGAGATATGTCCCAAACTGTACAGTCCCATAGGAGTGAATGGAGCAATGGCGCCTATGCGGTAAAGCAGAACTCAAATTTTACAAAATTGAAAGTATAAAACTAAAGGACATGAAACATCACTAGAACATGTTAGAATACCCAAAAAAACACTGAACCAGTAGGAAAAGTGTTGGAAAACCCACCAAATGAATGCAAAACCAGCAGCTAAAGGGTTAAATACCACATAAACCTGCTCCACACACCAAACAGACAGAGATATACCCAATGATGGTAGGAGTGTGAAATAGAAACTCCAAATGAAAAAACCCCTGTGCGGAGGGGCACTGTGGGACATGTGGACCTGCAGCACTCAAAGGGTTGATCACCTTTCCTGCAGATCTTCTGTCTTCAGATTACCATGTTTAAAGAAGAAGCCTCGATGGGCAACTCCTGAGGAAAGAACTTGTAGCCAAGATTTTCCCCCCAGGGCTTAAAGTCAACAAAAAGCACCTGGTCCTGAGCTAGCCACATCTAAGGGCATTGTCAGTTATGGTAATCCGCCGAATGGTGGTATTCCATTTCTAATAGAAAAATAAACTTCTAAAGCTATAGCAGAACTGTTCTCTTGCCTGTGTCTTCACCAAGGAACAGCTCGTTCTAGAGCTGGATGGCTAGCTGCAACCAAGGAGGGAAGGTAGGCTCCACCCCCTGCAATCAATTCTAGAATTGTTCCTGCCTACAATTAAAGGGGCAGACCGCCTACCCAGAGTTACCAGTAACCTGTATTGGATGACAGAGAAAATAAAAATCCTCACTGATTCAAATTAGGCCTTTAATACTTTGAGTGACTGTGTGATCTCCAACTCATTGCCTACTTTCAGAGATCCTAGTGAACAGGATCTATAAATCACACTGAAGAAATTCTCTCTCCTTTATTATAACTTAGAGCAATGAATTCTTATCTTCTTAGTACATCTGCCTCAAAGTGTGCCCACGTCATTTGAGCACTTACAAGGAAGTACAGACAAAATGCACAGAGAAACGGAGTATGCACATAAGTTTTACTAGGATGTGTGGAAAATCAGCTTGTGATATGTGTGTTAATAAATTGGTTTCTCGGAGTAGAAAAAAAAAAATTCTAATTTTGCATCCTGCAGCTCACCTCCCCTTTTATCAGTTCCCGGTGTTTCTGGCAGTAAACCTTCTTGTCTTCCAGGAACACACAATTCTTTATCCGTGAGCACATGAAATGGTAGTTGCTGGTGCAGGAAGTTAGGCAGCAGCCGACCGTAGCACCCAACTTCAGACAAAGCTCACAGCGCTATGGGAGAGAGCAAAATCATCATCAAAGAAGAAATAAAAAAAAAAATAAAAAATAGGAAAAAATAGAGGACAGGAGCAGGTGAGGTGGGGGATGTAAAAGGGGAGAAAGAAAACAGAGGGTGAGAGAGAAAGGAAAAAGATAGGGAGAAGGAAGTAATGGCAAGGGGGGGTAGATAGACAATATTGCTTCTTCCCATGGGCTCGGCAACCCCACACAGTTATTCTATTTCTTAACAAAAGAGCACACAGATGCAAGAAGATATGTTCTAGTCAGTTTACGTATAGCACAGTGTGATAAAACACAAAGTATTGTATTTAGGCAACACTAATACTAAATGGGTTAATAAACATTTTAGCATGTGTGCATCTTGAAAGAGCAAGAGACTGGTAGAGAAAAAGGATACCTCAGGTAGCCAATAACGGTATAATTTTTACTTTACCTTCTGCTGCTTTTTCTTTGGTGATATGGTACCACGCTTTACCCACATTCTGAGAGTAATGTAAATAAAAAGAACATTTGAGAAGGTGCCACATCACAGTTAGTTCCCCTCTGCACTTACCAGCTGTTTGCCTCGGATTACTGCCATGTGAACATTCTTCAGAGACCCATCATCATCCTCAAACACCTCTGCCGACCACAAGGCACAGTTTACATGTGTCCATTCGTCCTGCCCTATGAACAGCAGCCGTCCAGCATCCTAAAGGAAAGGGGGGAAAAAATGGAAATTCTTATAGTTACCAATAAATCCTTTCCTCATAGTCGACTGAGGGATGCTGGGAACATTGAGTATAGAGCTCCTCCCTCAGGAGGAAGGGAACTCAAAAGTGAATCCACTCACAATTCTTGCACTCTATACACCTCCACCCAGTAGACAGACATCACTTTAAATCTAGCAAACAGGGAAAGGAGTTGACACTAGGACAGAAAAGCCAAGGAATGTCAGGGCACCCTGTCGACTAAGCAGCCAAAGTGGGCATCACGTGCATAATAAAAGGATTCAAGATTTTTCAAAGCTGCATCAATCTTGTTGTCCTGACCATTTTTACCTATTTTTTTTATTCTAATCTACCTAACAGTATATTTAAAAAGAGCGCTCTCACCTCTCAGTTTCAAAGAAAATCTATTAATTAAATTCAAAGCCTCTCAGGTTGCTAAAAGTGGAAAAGAGCTCAGCCTTTCGGGCTGCCAAAAAGGGGGCAGAGCTCAGCCTTTCGGGCTGCCAAAAAGGGGGCAGAGCTCAGCCTTTCGGGCTGCCAAAAAGGGGGCAGAGCTCAGCCTTTCGGGCTGCCAAAAAGGGGGCAGAGCTCAGCCTTTCGGGCTGCCAAAAAGGGGGCAGAGCTCAGCCTTTCGGGCTGCCAAAAAGGGGGCAGAGCTCAGCCTTTCGGGCTGCCAAAAAGGGGGCAGAGCTCAGCCTTTCGGGCTGCCAAAAAGGGGGCAGAGCTCAGCCTTTCGGGCTGCCAAAAAGGGGGCAGAGCTCAGCCTTTCGGGCTGCCAAAAAGGGGGCAGAGCTCAGCCTTTCGGGCTGCCAAAAAGGGGGCAGAGCTCAGCCTTTCGGGCTGCCAAAAAGGGGGCAGAGCTCAGCCTTTCGGGCTGCCAAAAAGGGGGCAGAGCTCAGCCTTTCGGGCTGCCAAAAAGGGGGCAGAGCTCAGCCTTTCGGGCTGCCAAAAAGGGGGCAGAGCTCAGCCTTTCGGGCTGCCAAAAAGGGGGCAGAGCTCAGCCTTTCGGGCTGCCAAAAAGGGGGCAGAGCTCAGCCTTTCGGGCTGCCAAAAAGGGGGCAGAGCTCAGCCTTTCGGGCTGCCAAAAAGGGGGCAGAGCTCAGCCTTTCGGGCTGCCAAAAAGGGGGCAGAGCTCAGCCTTTCGGGCTGCCAAAAAGGGGGCAGAGCTCAGCCTTTCGGGCTGCCAAAAAGGGGGCAGAGCTCAGCCTCTCGGGCTGCCAAAAAGGGGGCAGAGCTCAGCCTCTCGGGCTGCCAAAAAGGGGGCAGAGCTCAGCCTCTCGGGCTGCCAAAAAGGGGGCAGAGCTCAGCCTCTCGGGCTGCCAAAAAGGGGGCAGAGCTCAGACTCTCGGGCTGCCAAAAAGGGGGCAGAGCTCAGACTCTCGGGCTGCCAAAAAGGGGGCAGAGCTCAGACTCTCGGGCTGCCAAAAAGGGGGCAGAGCTCAGCCTCTCGGGCTGCCAAAAAGGGGGCAGAGCTCAGCCTCTCGGGCTGCCAAAAAGGGGGCAGAGCTCAGCCTCTCGGGCTGCCAAAAAGGGGCAGAGCTCAGCCTCTCAGGCTGCCAAAAAGGGGCAGAGCTCAGCCTCTCAGGCTGCCAAAAGGGGGCAGAGCTCAGCCTCTCAGGCTGCCAAAAGGGGGCAGAGCTCATCCTTTTGAGCAGCCAAAAGGGGGGCAAAGCTCAGCCTCTCAGGCTGCCAAAAGGGGGCAGAGCTCAGCCTGCCAAAAGGGGGCAGAGCTCATCCTTTTGAGCAGCCAAAAGGGGGGCAAAGCTCAGTCTCTCGGGCCACCGAAGAGGAAAGCACAGCTTAGCCTCTCGCGCCACCAGAAGGGGGGCAGAGCTAAGCTACTCAGGATGCCAAAAGAGGGGCAGGGCTTACTCCATAAGGGGAGCAGAGCCCTGTCCCTCTCAAGTCTATCTACAGCCCATCAGCTCCTATATTACTCATATTCAAGCTCTTATAAATTACAGAGCCATACTCCCAACAGAAATCAGTTTTCTGTTGGATATTCTGAAGACGAATAGCTTTAGGTTTTACGGATATCAAGGAAGCTAGACCTATACTCACGTTGGCATTGTCATCTCCATACTTCAGACACAGGGCACACTGCCGATTATCCTCCACCCCGGGAGGAGGTGGTAGCACAGGGCTCTCTTCTCTGTTCTGCTCCAAAGCTACAGGAAGACAAACCAAACTTAGAGACATACAGTGACCTAGAATTATATTGCTAACCAACACTGTTTGCTATTTTGTCATATTTTATTTATTAGTCACAGACTAGATGACTAGAATGACCTTACAGCTGAATAAAGTTAAACAAGCTGGGTGAATACTAATAAAAAATAACAAGTTAGGTAAAAATAGTAAGTTATGTTATAAAAGGGATTTCTGTGTACTTACCAATAAATTATTTTCTCTTATTCCATGTGGAACATAGGAGCCCTTCAGGAGGGCAGGGCACTGAACAAGAGAGGTCTCTGAGGCACAAACTACGAATCCTGCACTACTTTACCCCAATTGGACATGCTCAGTATTAAAGTATAGCAAAGCTGAAAGAAAACAAACAAGAGTGAAACAAGACATGTAATCCCCTGAAACAGAGAACCAAGAGGATTCCCCTGCAATGGGACTCAAACCATTGTACTGTTCTGGAAAGTCCTGTGTTCCACATGAACTAAGAGAAAAGGATTTATCTGTAAGTACATACAAATCCCTTTTTCTCTTTTGTCCAATTTGGAATACAGGAACCATGGGGATATACCAAAGCATCCACCAAGACCCAAAAGAGGGAAAGAGGAAAAACCCCTCCAAAAGCAGACCAGTCTTAACAGAAATTAACTGATAAAACATGAACATCAGGTGTCACCAGACACAATACTATAAACCAAGGAACTAACGTCATTGGTCAAAAGAGAATTGGGAGGGACACCTACACAGGCATAATAATCTGTAGAACCTTTCAGCCGAAGCAAACGCATGAATAAGGTGGTGTTTCAAAAACTGTGGAGGCAAGACCACATAGCCTCCTAACACAGCTGCTAAACAGAGGTCTGATTCTTATTGGCCCACTATTCACTCATTGACCTGGTGGAAATTGTTGTAACCCAAAGGGGCACTGACTTCTGCCTTAGGAGAATGGTCACCTTAACCCAAAGTCACTGTAATCTTAGATGCAGCTTGGCCCTCACGAGGGTGCTCAAGCATGACCAAAAAAAAAAAAAAAAAAAAAAAAGACAATCACATTTCTTAAAGGGCTGTGTGTGATGAACACAGTACTTCAAGCACCTAACCACATCCAAGAGATGAAGCTCCTGTTCCTGTCTATTAGATGGAGCTGGACAGAGAGAAGGAAGAACAATTTTCTTGTTGGTGTGAAATTCAGAAACAATGTTAGGGCAGTCCTCAATCCACCCTGTAAGGGTGGGAGACCAAAGAGGAAGGCTTCCAAGACAAAGCCTGACATCCATCCACCCATAAAACTGACAATAGGCAAAGAAAGACTCCCTTGAGTGTCAAGAAATGCAGGGAAACCGAAGACAAGGATTCAAAAGGAGTCCTTCTGAAGCAGTCTTAGAAGCTGGTTCAAATCCCACAGAAGTATAGGAACCTGTAAAGCAATACGTCTCTGAAAAAGGACAAAGAGCTGAAATCTGAACCAAGCCGTTTCTGAAGACCACACAGAGGAAAAGCAAACAATCGGAGGTTGCTTGTCTTCTTTTCAAAATGCTGACCTTAAGAGCCAAACCAACAAAGCCAGCGTTTCCACATATATGATATAGCTCCACCACAGATAATTTGAGAATATTAAAAAACCAAGCCCAATGGCAGAGGAAAATATCAGGGAATGATCGCTGAGTCAACACAAGAACTACAGGAACAATGGACCTGGCATGGAACTGAAGAACCTTGAGATTTAGCTCAAATGCACTTCAATCCACTGTAGGGAGACCCCACAAATGAACTATGGAATCAAATACACTGTGAATAAACTATAGTAATGGTTCAGCGCTCCACCAGTCAATATCAGACAGAGAGTCTTGCCAATATAAAAGTCCACCAATTTATTAAATAAACAAAATAATATAAAATATCGTGTTCACAAAGTGTCCCTGTCAGACCTGTGCTAACAAGTGTACTAAACAGTTATGTAAAAACCCACAACGGTAGGGACAACCACCAGACGGATGCTCTATGTAACCCAGATGGAACTAGTGTGGCACCTATAAAACACCCAGTCTGTCGGATGAACCACCACTGAGAAAGGCCCACACAAATTGATTGGCGTAAACCCGTGCACACCAAGTCTTCCCGGAACACATTCCTCACCCGCTCATATATAAAAGCACTAATATATGAAACAGCCAGAGTATTTAACATACGCTATAACAAGGATAAAAAACAAATCATAAAAATTACAGAAATCACTTGATATCCAGATTTGCTACAAAATAAACAAACTGGTCATCAATAAAAGCACCTAACACTATGTGACTGATAAGCCCAATACAGATCACCTGTCTGGTGGGAAATATCTGGTCACTGACTACTGGCCTAAAACCCAATATTATAACAAAATAAAATATACAAAAAAATAAAAATAATTTGACATTAATAAACCCTCTGGAGGGCTAGCACCTCCGTAGATCTATTAGTATTAACTTGAATACTGTCAGTCAATTCTTCCTCATATCTCTTGAGCAATATAATTTAAAAAGTATTTTTTATGATTGCTTGATACTATAATATGCAAATGCAATGTGCTCCATCTATCAAGAATATTCAATGAGGAGTTTACAAAGTTCGTTCTTGTGGAAAACTCACGGTTCTGGAGATCATATGTGTATCAACCACACCTCCCACACCTGTCTCTCTCACAGATTGGTCTATGTTTATTGCCGTTCTTTTAATGTGGATATTGGAGATAACAGTACGGTGCCCCTACACCTCATTTCTCTTATGTCCCTTGATAGTGTCAGTATGCTGCTGTCACTCATGTTCCTCGGCCACTAATATGTGACTCTGGTGTTTTACTCTTCCACTCTGCTTCAATGCCGGAATATACACCTTATTGCAGGACGCTCATCGGACATTTTAACTCCTTTCTCTTTTAATGGTACTATGCTGTTGTATCATCTCACCTCTCCTCCACCAATATTCGCTGGCGGTGTGGTTCTGTACAAACCCAATGATCTCAGACAGTTGTTACTGTGTTCTAAACTCCCAACTGCCACGATCCAGCAGCTGGCAACTGAGAAAGTCTGCTACAACCCTGTGTATCCTTTGATTGTGAACAGCGGAGACAATCAGTACAGGAGTCCCAGCCCGTGTGTGAATCAGCCAAGCCTCAGCCCACAAAGCCGAACACTTGGTCCCTTCTTGGAGTATTATGTAAGCTGACTGGATCTGTGCTGGGTATCCCTGGAGGGACTGAGACCAATTTTGCAGGGCTAGACAAATAACCGAAGCTCCAGAACATTTACAGATAGAGCTCTCTCCTCCCTGGTCCAAAGACCCTGCATTGTCTGGTGACACCTCTTCCTGATAGGCTGCCTTCCATTGTGACTCTTACCCAATTTGGAATAACCAGAGACCTTTCCAAGGACATATGATGTTTCTGAGGCCACCAATGACGGTCAACCTTCGTTCTGCTGGACAGACACTTGACACAGGAAACTAGAAACTGTTGCATGAACTAATTTTTGAGAATATTCAACTCCTCCATATGAAACGAAGTGAACAGGGCTGCTTCCAGACACTAAGTAAAATCTCTTGAGACTGAAAACCCAATCATATTGCTCTAGAATGGATAGGTAAGAGAGAGAGAGTGTGTGTGTGTGTGTGTGTGTGTGTGTGTGTGTGTGTGTGTGTGTGTGTGTGTGTGTGTGTGCGTGCGTGTGTGTGTGTGCAAAGCCTCCCCTGAAGAAGCTTTTAGCAAAACATCGTCCAGATAGGGAATTAAAAAAATCCCTTTAGAGTGTATGTGAGCCACCAGGGATCACATGACCTTTTTGGGAATACCCACGGAGGAAAAGCCAACCCAAAGGAAAGAGATGATCTTGTAACGCTAACCACAGGAAACACTGATCTGCATGGATACAAAACTACAGGTAAGCACCTTTTATGTCTAGGGAAGCCAGAAATTCCCTTGGAGACGTGGCAGCAATGCAATAGCACAAGGACTCCATCTTGAACTGTGGAGTAAGTACAAAAAGTTGAGAATCTTTAGGTGCAGAAAAGGAAGATGTCCACTGTCTTTCTTGGGAACTATGAAAAGAATAGAGTAGAAATCTCAACTTCTCACCTGCCCAAACCTGCTTGGGTTTTATTTTGGAATGCGCATGGGTTGCCGAGATGAGCAGTGGCCTTGATGCGTAACCATACTGGCAGGGTAACGAAAGCTATGCATCTTCCTCTGATAAAGGAACGCTTAGGAGTATTCTGTGGCAAAAATGTACACTTGCATCCAATGGCACGACTAATAACCTTGTTTAAATCCAGGCTGCATACAAATGGGAGAGATACCAAAAATTCCTAGGAGAACAAATCAGCTGATCAAATCTTAAGCCACAAAGTGCAGCCATAGAAAAAGCAGATGCCTTTCCAGTAAGAGTAGCAGCGTCAAAGGCTGCTTCAAAAAGGTAAGCCTTATCTTTGAGGATCTTGGGTTTAAGGATCATCAGGTCCTCCTTAAATATGCACACTTGGATGGCAGCCAAATACTGCCACACACCGAGACCCATACAATGGCAAAAGTAGGGCATAAGAAAGCACCAGAAGCTGTAAAATTCACATTCAAAAAAGGCGTCCAGGTACTTGCATTTCTGAGCCTCGAGAGCAACAGAATACATCAGTGGCAAAACCAGTATTCTTGGCAAGGTGCAAAACTGGGGTATCAACCATGGGGGTGGTCTACTGCACTAAAGCATCAGCAGGAAAAGGGGTATAAGAGATATTGGCCTAAATGGTCTAAAGAATGGGGAGAAGGAAAAACTACAACCTCCTTTGTTCATCTCATAAAAACATCCAGGGACGAGGAACCAGAATCGGAAGTCTCCGATAAAGTAAGCATCTCTAGGACTGCCCAAATAAGGCCTTCAGCAAAGAGCTGGGATCTTCTTCATATGCATCCAAAAGAGAAGGATAAATTTAGGTTATCTGCATCAGTTCTCCATTTTCTCAGGAGACTAATCCCCCCCCTTTATTGGGATTTCACCCTCCATAACATAACAAGTGCCTTGGCGGGGGGAGAGAGAAGGGGAGATAGTGTGCACTGTGGGATAAGGATCTAAACACCCCTGAAGAGATGAGGAGAGAAAACTTAACTGAGGAAATTAGGGCCTTAATCCATGCAGGCTCCTGTTAAAAAGCCAAGGACCATGAAGGTAGAACAGAGGGCACAGAGAAAGAGGAACATGGAAAACAAGAGAATTCAAGGAGTCTGTCTGGCATATGGAACAACATATGGAGCCCTGATGCCTTAATAGCCATGGACTTGTCAATCACTCACTTAGATTCTGACATTCATGAGACCCCTTAAAAAGAAAAGTAAATACAGTCAAAGTAGGAGAAAGAAAGAATAAAAGTACTTATGTATTCTTAAAGGAAGAGTATCAGCGAAGGACCTCCTCTTCCTTTGCCCAGGAGCAACAGGCTGCTGAGAATGTATTTCCCCAGAATAAAAAATGGTGTGGTGGCTTTCCAGCTGTCGCTAGAAGGCATTCCCCGATGTAAAGAATGTAACAATCACCCTTGCCCCCTTACCATCTTTGAAACACACACAAGTTCAAGAGAAGTTCCAGAATAGCATATGTTTTAAGCAATAAGGCCACCACACATGCCCTTTCTTAAATGCACCGAGACCCAAAAAACTGAAAGGTTTCATAAAAGTAATGCTAGCAAAAGTTGCTAAAAGTCATGCTATGCCAACAAAAGACTGTTCCCACAGAATAAAGATTGCCCGCAGACAGGCAGTGCAGGGGTTTACAAAAAAAAACCCACCAGTGCTAGAGAAAAGGAACATAGATGTGTTGAATTCTAAATGGATTGGATATCTAAGCAAAGCCCATCAACAGAGTGCACTGCAGGCTATCAAACCACATAGAAATGTGGCTGTCTGGTAGAGAAATAGGGACACACACACAACCTGTGCACTCCTCTTCATTCTCCTATTACCACTAGAGAAGCTTCATAGAAGCTAAGAGGAAACTGGCTGGGAAAACAAGCCATCCATTCTATGCACTGGCCAATCCTTCCAAAAGAGGAAAGGCAGAGAAGCACTTATATTGGGGGATTATATAGCCCCATATGCTACAGAAAAGAGTAACAGTATTTCAGTGAACTTACAGTTAAATCCTTTTCTTTGTAGTACATATGGAACACAGGAACCACAAAGTTGATCTCACGCCTCCAGGAGGGCAGAGCACTTTAAAAAGACTGACTCTGAGGATGGAAACTCGCTTTTCATCCCTCCAGCACAACCACACACCTCCACATTCATGTGAGTACAACAGAAAAAGAAACATAGCGGGAAAAAAAAGGAAGCTCCTAAGACTAAGACCCTAAGAGGCATCCTCTGCCCAGGACGGAAACTCAGGAAGGTTTTTCTATGTGTGGGAGTCCTGTGTTCCATATGGACTAAAGTGAAAAGGATCTAACGATAATTTTACAAAATCCTATTTTCTCTGACTTCCAATCTGAAATACAGAACCATGAGGATATACCAAAGCATTCCAAAGATTATGGGGAGGGAAATGAGAAAAAAATGTACTCTTCCCCAAAGATATTGGAGTTCCTAGGACTACAGTATGTGGGTCGCACTAGCAGACCCTTACATATTAGAATAAATGAACATATGTGGAACATACAGACCCAATCGAAACCACATATCATATCTGAACATTTTAAGAATTCACATGAATGAAGATATGAATATATGGAAAGATGGTAGGCATTGTACGCTTTATGCATTCCACTCTGATCCTTCACAATCAATTCATTTTACACCAGTGAAAGCAGGACCGTGGGCTCCGAGTGCTCTGCAATGCATCGGTGTCCTGGAACTCATTCAGCGGGTATACTGGCATATAGTAACAGTTGTACCACATTTTGAACCTATTCACACAAATGAGCCAATGAAATTAATTCTCACAGGCAGGCACACAACATCATGTGAGGAAGTGGAAGCTCCTCTGAACCGTAGCTTGGGAATGAATCTGAGACCTGTTCCCACTATCGCGTCGCATCATTTGTGTAACTGAATAATCTATTGTGATGAGCTGTTGGAGGCTGTGATTATTCCCACAACGGACTACTACATAGATAGTACCTAACTCTATATCCGTTTTAATTACATAGAGATTCTCTACCTCTGCTGATTAAACATACAATTGTATTCGATTGCTTCAGCTTTTTACTTGTATCAGGTAGGACACTGTGCACTAAACGTATTGGGGATTGTTCTTGTTATTGGTTTAAGCATCATCCACTGAGCACCAATGACATCCCATATGTAAACGTGACATCATGATCACATGTGGACACTGAACTCGGTGCCCCCCAGGGAAGGGTATTTAGCGAACCACTTTTCACGTCGTGTGTCACTGTCTTGGGGAAGGTCAGATGTGCCTGGCTGAAACTTTAAATTTTTTTTTTTTCCCTGGATCCTTATTTAAATTTTATATATATATTTTTATGAAAATCTCTGGAGCAAAACATCCACGGCGGCCCAGCTAGTGTCCAATTGAATGGGCAACACCATGTATATTATACATACATAAGTGTGTGTGTATGTGTATCTATCTATATATCCATGCTCCCTGAGGAAGTGCTAATCCATTAGCATGAAACGCGTTGGAGGTGGTTAATGCTGGCACCAAGGAAGTTTATTGTTAATCTCTGGAGCACACTGAAGTTCCAATAACATCACGGTGGGCGGGAGGTTTTCTGTTGTACTACACAAAGGAAGACATGAAATTGAATGATTACTGATAACGGAATTGGCTAACTTCTGCCTGCGTACTCACGAGACAGCTTAATACTGAGGGACTATCACAGCTTGGGATCAAGAGCTAAGAGCCCACCACCGTTAACAGGACCCGCAGAGATCCAGGTGGAAGAAACAGTTTGCAGTCTCCATAGACGATAGAAGCTTACAGCATAGTAAGCTTTACAAATCATTTTGTGCTACATTAGTGACATTTTCCTCCATACAAATAGCATATCATTCGATCAAAACTGTACAAATCGGATACACAGAAACCAGCCCGCATTTACACTAGTTGGACTCCAGTTTTATACATATTAATATAAAAGAGAGATAT
Organism: Rhinophrynus dorsalis; assembly: GCA_037306005.1. Classification (NCBI taxonomy): domain Eukaryota; kingdom Metazoa; phylum Chordata; class Amphibia; order Anura; family Rhinophrynidae; genus Rhinophrynus; species Rhinophrynus dorsalis. The sequence goes on from CM074724.1 coordinate 254,286,340, forward strand.
TAGAGGTCACTGAGACCGGACATTGACTGATTTGTGTACCATTATTTGGATCACGATTTTTCCCATTGCCCAATAGCAGGAGTTCGTATAGTTGGGAATACTGAGACTTTTTAATACAGTATATTGTTTTTGCTCCGGAGCATATAGCATTTGTTCTTATAGTATCTATGCATTCATTTTGCACATAGTATATGTATTATTGTCATTGTTGATTATTTTATTGTGATACATTACTAAAATATTTGTTACAATAAAATAAGGAAAGTGCTAAATAATGCTGTATTTTGTATATTATATATATATATATATATATATATATATATATATATTTTTTTTTTTTTTTTTTTTTTTTTTTTTTTAATAAATGGACAGAACAGGCTGTCAGTAACAGCCCCAGACTCCTATTACTAGAAGAAGATCTGATGGGAGTGAAGCAAGGAGTTGGACATCTCTCTAACATTCAAAGATGTTAGATCAATACAAATGTGTACGCATGACTCATTGTCCCTTTACATAATATACATACATAAAACAATAATAAGCATTTTGTGCTTAAAACTGAACATTAGCCAGCAGTACTGTATTACTCACCCATGACAGGTGGGGTTGGTGAGTGCATAGGTTGTGGAGACTCTGGGTCCCCTGGAGATTTGGGTTTTGGTGCAGGAATGATTTTTTTCATCAGCATGGGTTGCACTGCCAAACTGTTCTCTCTCTCTTGCCACTGAGCATAATTATGGTCCAAAGAGGGAGGAAGCACTGCGTTGGGTAACAAGCTGCTGCTGCACAAAAGGGAAAACCATGTCTGAGCAAAAAACAAAGTGCACTTTCAAGACAAACAAAAGTACCTAGTGTTTTTAACTGGTGCCTTCAAAGAACTTGGGCCTTATTAATCAAGCTAGAGTTGCAGTTCTGGCCCCAACTGCACCACATGTTTGAAGTGGAACTTCGTAGTGATTTAAATGGGGCTTTTAAACCCCTGAATTTTAGAGAGGTCTCCAGTGCTTTGTGAAGCAAAGGGAGACTAGTCCAGCATTGAGTGAGTTAAAAGTCCATTTAAATCCATGTGCATTTTCATCCTCCCACCCCATGGAGCAGTTAGGTTGCTCCAAATTACTCCTTTTTAGATTCTGATGGATAAGGCCCTATACATACCTATGTTATCCATGGGAAAGAGATAGAAGAAACACGGTTCTGACTGTACATGGGGATTTCAACAGTATTTATTCTAGCAAGGAATGCACTACATTTTCTCTGATTATTATCTCTTCCTCCTATAGTATACCTCAAAGAAAATCTCAATTGACTGTCACAAGGATGACTGTTAAAGTGCACGTTATACCGAATGAAGTACATATTTGCAAACGTCACTGAAAATCGCCATTGCATGAACCTAACCTAAAAATCACAAATACAGTCTGTCTGTATTTGGTTGGGGATGTCCCTATCTTCTATCAGACTAACACTTTATGCAAAATAATCTGTGTTCTGAGGATGTAGGCAGTATCCCATGGGGCAGGCAAACACACTTTCCTAAGCAGCAAGGTGCTGCTTGCAGTACAGGCTCTATTTTGCATGTGTATAAAGACAAAGGCAGAACAAATTCCAGAGTTAATCCTTTGATTGCCAGAGAGGTATCCAACGCATTATGCTGCAATGCAATGGATACCTCACTAGTGTTCAAAGGGTTGACAAACATCACCATAAGAAACAAACAAACAACAAAAAACTCCAGCTCCCTCCCAGGTATATGTAAACATTGACATTGTCCATATCCTTATCCATATCCTGTGACTTTCGCCTTCAGATTGTCTTTGTTGCTAACTGAGCCCTTCATCAGGGTCTTGAAGTACAGTGGATTATTAGAGCTATTGGACTTTGGTGTAACCATCTACTACAGTTCATTGGCGAGGATACCATGAAAAAAGGATCCAATACACATGGTGCTCTGTATTCAGATGGAAGATCTCTACTTATGTGAAGCTGCCCAACACTACAAGATTCTTGCCAAATTGTACACCTTGTCAGTAACCTAAAATGTGGTCGGTTGATACATATTTGAAGCATTCTCTTGTGCTGCCATTTATTGGGAAAACTTCACTTGGCCCTGAGCTGGATAAAATGACCAGTCAGGGAACTAATTTAAATATTACATAAATCATATATATTATGCCTGTTTACATGGAGTACAAACCATCCAGGCGCATCAGGGGAGTTCAATACCTGCACCTCAGAAAAAAATTTACACCGTGCACAAATCATGTGTTAAAAATTAACATATAAAATACTAACAATATTGGCATGCTGTTGCACGTGCGGTTAAAAAAAAAACAGGGGTTATGCGCTATGGAGTGATAAAGACGTGATAAAGTGGAGATACATCCTCCGGTGATAAGCAGAAAACAACAAAAAACGGATAACCTCACCATCACCATAAGGACTCTACTCACATGGGCAACGGCCGAAACAGCTCATATGTGTGGATCAGCAAACAAGGCAGTTGGGAAAGAATTACACCTGCTCCCCTCAGTGTGTGGCTCTTAAAAGGATAGCAATGTTTCACAATAAAAGCAGCTCAAATTAATCTTCATAGCATTTGGGCCATAGAATGTGTTATTTCAATAATGTCAGAGTTGTAGTTCAAGAGTAATTGAATGATAAAGTTTCCCCCTGCCCCTTTTACTGATGGAACACTGCTCACCTCAGAGCAGTAAGACTGGATGGATCTCAGAGAGGGATAATCTTCAATTAGCATAAGGAAAAACCTGTCAAGGGGAGGCAGGGTTTTCTTTATACTCACAGTAAGAAGATTGTCCCTTGCTGTGAGCTGTCTGTCTAGTCCCAGGACCAGGTTCCATGTCTGAAAGGAGGTGGCTTAGACTAGGTAAAAGGGGTGTGAGGGGGAAACTTCATCATTCAATTACTCTTGAACTACAACTCTGACAGTACTGAAATAACACTCTCCATGAATATTATTCAGAGCTGCTTTTATTGTGAAACATTACAATCCCTTTAAGGATATCTCACCAAAGCAGCACTAGCAGCTCCTCTCCCAACATCCACGTAATGGAAGAAGATATGCAGAGGAAAACAAGAAAAACAAGGGGGGGGGGGAGTCAACAGTGCTATAACTGATATAAATAACCAGCTAATAAGTTTGAAAAATACAAACTCATATTTAATCATTGTTGAGAGACATGCATATATATACCTGTCCAGAGTATCTCCATGCTAGATTTAATTTTAATTTGATAAAGCAGCAAGTACAGCAGCAACACACTAATCTATTCAGCCTGTTTGAATGCTGGAAGAGTTTCTATCTGATTTTATACTACCTCAAGTTGTGCTATACAATGCAAACCTGGAGATACTGTGGACTGACAGACGATCCTGAGAGAGCTGCAAAGACACCCAAGCAGAGACGGATAAAGTACCCCTGCATGCTTTGTTTATTGAGTGCAGGTACACATATACCCGTCTCTCTACAATTCTTAAATGTGAGTGCATATTTTACACTTATTAGCTGGTTTATCTATATCAGTTAAGGGACTACTCGTGTCACCCCCTTTGTTTTACTTGTTTTTTCTACTTCAGTGATATAATTTCTCCATTTCCTATGTTATTCTATGAAGCCTATGCACTAAGATCACCAACGTTTGGAAAAATCTTAGTGCATTGGCTACACAGAATAACACTGGACTTGGAAAAGTGATATCAACTGAGAGGTCATCTCCGCTTTATCACCTCTATCACTCCTTATTGAATCGACCCAAATGACTATTATTGACTGGCTTGTCACTGGAACCTTCATTAGCATATGACATGTCAATAAAAGGCTTAATTAACACATGTAATATGCACGGGTACCATAATTAGCATATAGTAACTAGCATGAATATCTCCTTAAAGGGATAGTATTGTCATTTTTATAAAAAAAATAATCTTGCAGCCATTAAAATCTTAAGCTAAATGCCCCCAGTCCCATCTATCAAACCTAATCGTAGTTAAAGTTCTCCCCTCCCTCCCCTTTCCCCGACGTCAGAGCTCTAGCTGACTGCAGGGGAATCCGGTCCTGGGACCAAACACCAAGCTGAGATCGAGATATTGGAGGGAAAAAAAAAAAAAAATCACTGGAACAGTCTTCTAAGTGTGCTTGCAAAACAGGCACACTTTGTAGACTGTTCCAGTGAAGGATTTGTCTCTCAATCTCGGCTCTGCTGACCGGATTCCCTACAGTCAGCTACAGCACTGATGTCATGGAAAGGGGATGGAGGGGGGAACTTTAGCTATGATTATCTCGCAAACCATAAAGGTTTGAGAGATGGGACTGGGGGCATTTAGTTTAAGTTTTTAATCATTGCAAGCTTTTTTTTTTTTCTTATAAAAATTACAATACTATCCCTTTAACTGCACAGTTGCTGGGCTTTTGGCTAACATGACACATAGGCAGTTTTTAATGCAGCTTTCACATATGCAAACTTGAATTAAGATGAAAGGTCAACTTTCATAAAGTAATTCTGAGGCAATTCAAATGCAAAAGGAATAAAAATTGATATTCAATAAAATGTGGCTTTTAACCCCTTGGATGCCAGAAAGGTCTCCAAAGCTTTACTTAGCAATGCAATGGAGACCTCTCCAGCATTTAAATCAACATTACTTTTGACTGGTCTCCAATGATACAGATGGTTTATCCCAGAATTTCTCCACATTTGGCTTTAAACATATGACTAGCTGTTTACAGGTGGTATTTTCTGTTTAACACTTTCATCTCACTACTTGGAGATCATTACTAGCGCAAAGCTCTCCTCAGCTATTACACAAAAGACAGAACTTACTTGTTGGTAACTTTGTTAGGCTCCCAAAACCTGGACTTTTTTACGCTGAACCAAGGGAAAACACGCTCCATTTGCTAAAAGAAAAGTAAAAATATACAGGTTACCTAGCATGGAGAAGAGAAAAATGGTCCCAAGCAATCAGTCGAGCTACTTTGTTAATATAAGCCTTATGCACAAAGTGGAGCAACTGTGTGGCAAACCAACTGCATCATTAAGAACAAATAAATCTTCCAATAATTCCCCACGGATTTAAAATAGAATTTTAGTGAACGTAACATTAAATCCTTTTCTCTTTACTCCTTGTGGAACACACGAACAATGGGGTTGATTTCCCACCTTCAGGAGGGCAGGGCACTTCAAACAGACAGGGTCTTTGTGAAGGAGACTCCCTCTTCCTCCAGCTCAAGTCCTCTCCTACTCCAAATTCATTTGTGACAAGTGCCACTGAAAAAAAACCTAAGTGAGCTGAAAGGAAAGGAAGCTCCAAAACAAAGCCTCTGCCCAGGGAAGGAAACACAGGTAGGTTTGTCTCATGGTGGGAGTCTTGTGTTCCATAATGACTAAAGAGGAAAGCATTTAAAGGGATAGTATTGCTTAATTTTAAGTTGATTTAATATTGTAGACATTAAAAAAAGATTAACATCAATGTAAGTCTTATCTCTCAAACCTTTATGGTTTGAGAGATATAACTTGCTAACATTACCTTTTCCTGGCTGTTTTACTCAAGACTGCCATCTATCTGACAGCTGCAGATTCCAGTCATTTGACCAGACAGAGGCTCTTCAGCAGAGCTGATGTCACGCTATTTAGAAATAAATATTTAATTAGAACAGTCTACAAAGTGTGCTTGCAAGCCAGGCACACTTTGTAGACCATTCCAAATTAAGTATTTATCTTTAGATATCGTTATATCGGCACTGCTGAAGAGCCGCATCTGGTCAAGCGACCAGAATCTTCTTCTGACAGCTTTACAGCTCGTCAAGCAGAAAGGGGAGGGACCAGAGAACTTTATTTTCCTATATCTCTCAAACCATAACGGTTTGAGAGATACGAATAAGTGCAAGTACTTGCCTTTAATTGTATATACCATCTAGTTAATACTTTTTTTCTGACATTACTATCCCTTTAAAGGTAAGTTTCAGTAAAATCCTATTTTCTCCTGCATCCAGTATGGAACACAGGAAACATGGGGATATATCTAAGTATCAGAAAGATTCCGGTGAGGGAAAGGAAGAAAAAACTCACTCTTCCCCAAAGATACCAGTGTTCCTTAGGGCTAAACTGGATCTGTATAACCATACCTAACCCCACTTACTGTTAAGTTTAGTGATGAAGCTGAACAAACTTAGGGCTCAATCCAAATGTTGGCGTTAAAAGCAATGTGAAGAAAAAAACTGCCTTCGCGAGTTAACCAAGACAGGGTAACGTGAGATTCAACTCTTCCTTACCCAGAAAGGCTAACGAGCAACGACCAACAAAATACACGTTCACCTTAAACCTGCGTTGCATAGAAAATCTTACCTAAAAACACACAATAAAAATGTTACCTAGCACCACAGCCAATCACAGCACTCCAAAGTATAAAGTTCAATCAGAAAACCCAAAATCACCAACAACAGCCTGAACAGCATTCTCTGTGCTTCCCTACCCAGCCAGTGGGGGAACACAGAGATGGCTTTCAGCACCATGGACAGCATTGAATACCATAGGGATGTGCACTGCTCACCCCTGTGGCATTCAAAGGTTTACAATAAACAGAAACAGTATACCAAGCACTACACAATGCCCCCCCCCCCACTTCGACCCCCCCAGTATGTCGACATATATTGCATATATTCGACATACTAACTCCATCACACATTCACCTCAGGGACTGCCATGTAGTCCACAAATCTGTCTTTTATTCGACACTTAACTCTGAGTACCAGAGAGGTAGGAAAGCATTGCTTAGCATATTTCCTACCCCTCTGGTACCCCAAAGGGTTAATAGGCAAGATGTGCCTATATATGTGTGGGTACGTTAACAAGTTATGTTTTATTAATGAAATGTGCTTAACTTTAACAATATATACATTATACCTCAAAGGGGGGTATCATGACCTCTCATGACACCACCCTAACATGAGACCGACAAATGCCTGTTAATTACATTAAGAGCATATAAGCTATGTGAAACATAACTTACATGCGCTTTTATGGTTACAATAAAAGATCAAACCTCTCCTGATAGCCCCCCTATCATGGATCATCTATCCATAATGATAGATGATCCATGGGGTGAACCCAAAGGCATTTACTGACTTCTTGATGCTGTGGGCTTTACAGCCGCCCGCAGCACCAAAAAAATGAATGGAGGTGAAGGAAGCGCTGCAGTCCCATCATTCAGTCACCCGGGCCAAAACCGGCTGACTGACTGACTGAGTGATCAGAGTGCAGGGCTGCTTCCTCAATGCAATCTTTAGTTAGATCTCATTCATTCAAACGGAGAGTGGAGCAAAAGTAGTAATCGCAAGGGGACACAGGAGGTAGGGCATTATAAATTAATGTGATCTAACTAAAGATACAATTGAGGAAGCAGCCCTGCGGGAGACCTGTATGTCATATGAACTAAGAGAAAAGGATTTAACAGGTAAGCCTAAAATCCTCTTTTCTCTGTCGTCCAATATGACATACAGGTACCATGGGGATGTATAAACATTGAGATCCCCAGGGTCGGAAGAAGTAGTAAAGGGCCAAGAGCCAGTCCCCCACGATACCAGAGTTCCCATGGACTATCCAGGGCATGGACCAGCCCAAACTAGTAAAGTGTCAACGGACATTGAATAACAGTACAAAGCACACAAGAGCCAACAGGGCTCTACAGTTAACGAGCTTTAAGGAACAGGAATGATAAAGTCCTAGACAGGCAAAACTGCCTGCAGGACTTTCTTGCCGAAGCCAGAACATCAACGCGGTAGTGTTTGGCAAAGGTGTGCACAGAAGACAAAGTGGCCGTCTTGCACAGCTGTTCACAGAGGCCTGATTCTTGTAGGCCCATAAAGCCCCAACAGACCTGGCTGAGTGCACAGTAACACGAAAGGGAACAGTTTTCCCTCTGAGCTCATAAGCCTTGCGGATGGTAGACTTAAACCAGTATGCAAGTGACCTTGGACACAGCCAAACCAGCCCTGGGACCCTCAGGGATGACAGACAGGGCATCCGTCTTAAGGATGGACTCAGTACGGTGCCAACAGAACTTGAGGCAACGCACTACATCCAACAAGTGGAGATCTCTCTCCTTGTCAGATTTAGGGTCAGGACAAATGGAAGGCACAACAATCTCCTGATTGATGTAGAACTCAGAGACCACCTTAGGAAGAAATTCCTGGGAGGCATGGAGAACAGCCTTATACTTGTGAAACACTAGGAAAGGCTGTTTGCTGGACAGTGACTGCAGCTCAGCTACTCTGCAGACAGAGACCACAGCCAAAAGAAAAGCCATCTTACACATCAAAAGATGTAGAGGAAAGGTAGCCAAAGACTCAAAAGGAGGCTGCTGCAGGGCTCCCAGGACTAAGTTAAGGTCCCACAGGGAATGGGAGCGACACCCTGGAAGAAGACTTTGACATCTGGCAATATAGCAATACACCTCTGGAAAAAGACAGATAGAGAGCTGAGGTCTGGAGCTTCAAGGAACTAAGGCAAAGGCCCTTGTTCACACCATCCTGCAAAAAAAGACATGATGAACGGAAGATCAAACTCCTGTGAGGACAGATCCCTGTCCACACACCAAGAATGAAAGGTAGACCAAACCCTGAGGCAGGCATTGTAGGAAACAGGCTTCCTGGCTTGGATCATAGTGGAGACCACCTCAGGAGAAAAGCCCTTCCTCCTTAAGATATAGGCTTGAACAGCCATGCCGTCAAAGCCAGACTGTCCACGTCCTCTCTCCAGATACAAACCCTGGAGAAGGAGATCGTGTCTGTGTGGCATAGGAAATGGATCGTGAGCAGACAATGCCAACAGTTCTGGAAACTACGGTTGCCTGGCCCAGTAAAAAGCAATCCGTTTGACTGATGCACCGTCCATCCAAATCTTTCTCAACATCCTGGGGATGAAAGGAAGAGAAGTAAAAATGTAAGCTAGATGAAAGCTCCAAGGAATAGACAAGGCATCCATTGCAAATGCCAGAGGATCCCCCTAGAGAGAGCAAAACATTGGAACCTTCCTCTTGACCCTAGAAGCCATCAGGTCTATGGAAGGACGCTCCCATTTCTGGACCAGCAGGTCGAAAACCTCCCACTCCCCAGGGTCCACCCTCTGATGACTGAGGAAGTCCAAAAGAAAATTTTCTATGTCTGGGATGTGCACTGCGCAGATGGAAGGAACATGTTCTTCTGCCCATGCCAAAATAGCCTTGACCACTAACCAAGCAGAAGCGCATCTTGTGCCTCCTTGCTTGTTGATGTAATCCACGGCCGTGACATTGTCTGACTGGACATGGACTGGACAGTCCCTCAGTGGAGAGGACCATTATACCAGAGCATGGCGAATCACTCTTGAGCTCCAGAATGTTGATGGGTAGGAAGGTCTCCTCTGCAGTCCATCTTCCCTGAATTCCCAGGTAACCCAGGACAGCTCCCCAGCCACAAAGACTGGTGTCCGTCATCACCAGTGTCCAATACTGGACAACAAAGGGATTCCACTTCCTCAGACTGGAGCTGTCCAACCACCATAGGAGGTCCTGTCTCACTTACGGGGAAAGAGAGACCAGATGATCCAAGAGTTCCGGAATCCCATAGTAAGCCCTGATAGTGAACATCTGCAGCTCCCTGGTGTGCGCCATGGAGTACGGAACTGCCTCCATGGTAGATAACATTTTGCCCACAAGGGATGAGAACTTGCCTACCGGGCTGAGGTCCACTCAAGAGCACGAGACGCCTTGTTTGTGATCTGCTAAACAGAATCCTCAGTCAGATAGACCATGTCCTGACAGGTGTCAAACCGGAGGGCCAGGAAAACCAGATTCTGGGAAGGAACTGGAGCAGACTTATCCATGTTCAGAATCCATCCATGCTGGAGGAGGATCTGGGCACATTCCTAGACCTGGTGGTCCAGGTGGTCTCTGGAAGGAGCCTTCAGCAGAAGATCGTCCACGTACGGAGTCACCTGGATCCCCTTGATGTGCAGGAAGGTAATCAAGGTGCCCAAGACACATGCAAACACCTGAGGAACAGTGGTGAGCCTGAAAGGAAGAGAGGTGAATTGGAAGTGTCCCATAGTGCACGCAAACCTGAGATACTTCTGACTGTCAGGATGAATTAGAACATGCAGGTAAGCATCCTGCTGATCCAGAGAAGCCAGAAATTCCCATGGACACATTGCTGCGATAACAGAGCACAAAGACTATCTTGTAGTGAGTATGGACCACAAAAGAGTTGAGGTCCAGTGCAGCCATCCTTCTTGGGAACCATAAAGAGGTTTGAATAGAAACCTAAACCTCTCTCTTGCAGAGGAAAAGGAGTCAAGACTCCCTTGTCCAAGAGTGTATGCACCTCCCCGTTGAAAAGACTTAACCTTTCTTGACCCAGAGGGGAGCGTGAAGGGAAGAATCTGAAGGGAGGCAGGGATGTGAAGGGAATACCGCAGCCTCCTGAAACCACCTGTAATACCCACTGATCCGCAACAGAGCCTTCCCAAATGTTTGAAAAATGCTGTAGACGACCACGCACAGGGAGATGCGGACCAGGAGGGTTCTGCAAGTCATGCCAAAGAAGGTTTGGTGGAGGAGTGCTTGGACCTGCACTGCTGCTTGTGCCTGGGGGTGGAGCATGGGGTGCTGGCCTGAGACTCACCTGGATTTGGCCTTTACGCTTCAGATAGGCAGGGGCAAAAAATATGCTGCTTCCTCACCAGATTAGGGAGTTTAGGAACCTGAGGCAACAAAGTGAGTGACTTTTTAGAAGCTAAGTCAGCAGACCAATTCTTAAGCCTCAGAGTGCATCTGGCAGTCACAGAAAAATCAAATGCCTCAGCCTCAAGCCTAACAGCGTCAAAGAGGGCATCAGTCACATAATTCTGAGCCTAAGAAATGTTGGCTAGAATAGCCAAAAGGTCCTCCTTAGAGGCACCTTGGCAGACAGCGTCGGTAAGCTGTTCAGTCCAAACAGCAATGGCTCTGGTAACCCATACAGAGGCCAAAGTAGGTCTCGAAGAAGCACCTATGGCAGTGAAGGTAGACTTCAGGATAGCTTCAAGCTTCCTATCAGATAAATACTTATCCTTAAGTACCGTGTCGTCGGCCAAGGGCAAAGCAGTGGATTTATACTGTCTAGAAATAGTGGGATCCACCTAAGGTTGGGGGATTAGGCTGAAAAATAGTACAAGACTTCTTGCGCCTTTAAAAGAAATAGACTGATTCTACAGGTTTAACAGGAATGTTAAGGGTAGTCAAATCTGCCTTAATGAGACACTCAGCAAAGGGTTCAGAGTCAGCCTCAAAGGGGACATCATAGGTAAGGGAAGAAGCCCCTTCTGCATACTCACCATCCTCAGACTCCTCAAAGGAATTCTCCTTGGAGGAATCAGAGAGATCAGGAATACCAGGGGCCTTAGAGGCCACAAACATGAAGGATGTGGGCAGAGCCGGATTAACACTCATTGGGGCCCTAGGCAAGGTACCAATTTGGGGCCCCCATATAGTAGCAACCCCCCATACCTCCCTAACTCTGGGTACCTACACAGTGTTTAGATTACACTACAGTTTTGTGGGCACATGCACTTAAAGGGTTATCCACTAACCCTTTGAGTGCCCGTGCCAACAAAAATGTAGTGTAAACTAAACACTGTGTATGTAGCCAGGGTTAAGGAAGGAGTACGAGATATATTCATTTATGTTTGTCCTCTCTCAGCCCCTGAAAAGAAAAGCAAGAAGGTCCTTTAGGAAAGAGACACCAAAAGGACCAACCCTAGAAAAAGAAAGCTTACTAAGTGTAGCACTCAGAAGGTATATATAAAATGATATGCTTTATTGGTCAATACAATAGGCAGGTAGGTATCAAGGTATTCGGTCCCAGATATATAAATGGATAATAGATAAGATATACCAAAAAGTGAAAAAGCAAACCACCACACAAAACGGCTCAAATAAATACACAGGAGAACCTAATAAAGTGCATAATATAGTGAAACTACTCTGATACCCATACAGTGTAAATAAAGGTATACCTATCTGTGAGCAAAATCAATTAATAAACACAATGGGAATAGAAGTAGAAACCCGCCTAGATACTGTACACCCAACTTGTATTGCCACCTTGTGGCTTCGTCATGGGTCTGACAAAGCCACTAAGGTGGTGATACGCACTGAGTGTACAGTATCTAGGCGGGTTTCTACTTCTATTCCCAGTGTGTTTATCAATTGATTTTGCTCACAGACAAGGATACCTTTATTTACACTGTATGGGTATCAGAGTATTTTCACTATATTATGCACTTTATTAGGATCTCATGTGTATTTATTTGAGCCGTTTTGTGTGGTTTTTTTTCACTTTTTGATATATCTGATCTATTATCCATTTATATATCTGGGACTGTGTATACCTTGATACCTACCTGCCTATACTTATTTTAATTGGTTTTATTCTGTCTGTGTATACTTTTGTATTGACCAATTAAGCATGTCATTTTTATATATACCTATTGAGATTTTCACTTAGTAAGCTTTCTTTTTCCAAGGTTGGTCCTTTCGGTGTCTTTTACCTAAAGGACCTTCCTGATTTTCTTTTAATTATGTATATTTGCTTATGAGTGCACCACTTATGCATTTCTATTCATGTTTTGGTATATTTATTAGTTTGGCATATGCAGCATCGTTGTTTGTGTCCCCCCTCTCTCAGCCCCTGGGCCACTGTGAATAAATAACTGTGCCTACACTGAAAATGAACCCTTTGAATGCCAGGGAGAGCCTCAGAGGTACACACTACATTGCTTTACAATGGAAAGCATTGTAAAGCAATTGTGTACCTTTCTCTGGCATTCATAGGGTTAATTTTCAGTTTATACACATTTTCATAGGCATCTCCAGACCAGGGGCCTACTGGCCCAGGGGGCAGAGAGAGGAGAAACACAAATTAATGTATCCTGGAAAGCTCCCTCCCTAACCCAGGCTAACTACACATTGTATAGTTAGTTAATACAGGCAGAGGCACTCAAAATGTTATTGACTTAATCCTATAATATCCATCATTCAGAGTTATGCTAGGCTGCATTGACCCTTACCATGTGTGCCACTGCACCGCCTCTGCCACCTGGGACGAGTCTGAAATCCAAAAACTATGAGTAGGCGGGAGCTACTTCAACAGTTTCGCTGCTCCACCTCTGCGTGACCAACTAATCCAATCCCTCCCTCCCATATGTGCGCATGTGCCAGGATTCGGTAACAGGAAGAATTCTTGACACATCCGCACTTACTAGTAAGCTGTCTGTGGGCATGTACAATTATACCCAAGTGGTAATTCGGTTCAGCGTGTCCACAATTATAGCCAAGTGGTTGTGATGCTCAGGAGGGGAGGGGGAGCGGTCTCCTTCGGGCCCCCTCAAGTTGACTGGGCCCTAGGTAGGTGCCTAGTGTGCCTTGCCTGTAATCCGGCTCTGGATGTGGGGGGTTTCCAAGATTAAAGAACGCCCTGAAGAAAGAGAGGAAACTGTGACATAGAAGACTTTAAATCCTTGACCCAATGTGGCTCTTGTTAATGGCTGGTGGGCCCTGGCAGAGAAGCATGGGCCACAATTCATGAGTAGTATAAGTGACCTGAGTATTCTCTGGGAAACCCAGCTTGGCATGAGGAACAGTAAGCAAGGGGGGTCAAAGACACCCCTGAGTCCTTAGTCTTAGGCCTAGCCCCATGTCCCTTTTGATCTGCCATCCTAACAGGAGAAGTGTTTTACAGTAACAGGGAACCCAAATACTGTCACCCAGATTAAAAGAGAAGGAAAACGGCGTCAGAGCCTATCAGAGACAAGCCCTCAAAAAAGGGCATTATGGGAAATGCAGTTTCTATTGACGGTGTTCCAGAAGCAGAACCTGAACCCGCAGGGACCCCCAAGACACTGTAGAGGCGAACCGGATTACAGGACAAGGGGAGACAAGAAGAATGAGCCCTCTCTCAACTATGTACATGGAACGGTTGCAGAGATAAATCCCAAAGGAGCTTGTCCCATAGAAGTCAATGGAGCATTGCGGTTATGCGGTAAAGCACGCTCTTAAAGGCGCAGAATTCAAATTAAAAAAAAAAAATAAATAATAATAATAATAATAATAAAAAGTGACAAAAAAGTAATAAAACACATATAGGACACCTAATAAGTATAAAAAAACACTTGAATCCAAAACGAAAGTGACAAAAGGTCCCTCAACCCACATAAGCATGGCAGGGAAGGGGTTAATTACTACAAAACAGTCTAAAATGCTCCAAAGGCCCAGAGATTACACAGATAAATACCCAATAAGAGTGAAGGAGTTATTATGAACTCCAGAAAGACCCCTGTACAGAAGGGAACTGTGGGACAAGTGGACCATGACACTCAAAGGGTTTCTCACTTTTTTGAAAGTCTTCTTTCTTCAGATTACCACTGGGAAGAAAGAAGCCTCAGAGAGACTCCTTCTGGAGAGAGAGACATGGGCTGCGCAATTCTCTCCCAGGGCTGCAAGGGTTCACAAACAGCACCTGATAATTGGGCAATCCTCCAGGGGAAGCCAGTAATGGTAATCCACCTAATAGGGGAATTTTGATACTCCTTATCTAAGAAAAAAATAATAAAATAACTAAAACTAAACAGAAGTGTTCACAGCCTTCTCACCAGGTTCAAAACCAAACAAGAGCCAACGGGGCTCAAATTACTGAAAAACAACTGGGCAGTAGATGAAAAAAGGAAAAAGAATGTCCTCAGACAGGCAAAACTGCCTGAAGGACGTTTAAGGCTATGACCAGGGCATTGACACTGTAGTGTTTGGTAAATATGTGCAAGTAGTACCATGTTACAGCCTTGCACAGCTGTACAGCTGAGGCCTGCTTTCTGTAGATCCAGGAAACACCCACAGATCTGGTGGAGTGCGCGGTGATCTTGAAGGAACAGGCTTCTTCTTGATCAAATATGCCTATTGTATGGTAGCTTTCATCCAAGAGGCAATGGTAGCCTTGAATGCTGTCTGACCCACCCTAGGACCCACAAGGTTAACAAAAAAGGGAATCAATCTTGCGATAAAGCTAAAAGCAATAACTTGCAGAGCCGACATCCCTGCGTCTGCGCTGTCCGTCCCCTCCAACTGCACTATTGGTGAGTTGAATGCTACTGTGCTGAAAGGCAACGGAAGGGACTGACAGAGCAGGAGCAGAAAGCGCCTACTGCAAGGTCGCAGACGGTGCCTGCCTGCATAAAAGGTTATGTTTTTCATTAAAGGAGCAATTATACTTGAAAATAAAAATAAGCGTGTGCATGTTGCTAATGTAATAATCATTGTAGTGAAAGTTCTGATTTAAGGCACACATGGAGATCCTTCTCACGCTTGGATGACGGGTTAGGGCAAAAGGAAGACGACAATCTCCTGAATTATGTGAAAATCTGACCCCTAGCGGCCACAGGACCAATCCATATCATTTAAATATTTATAAAAAAAACATAAATCTTAAAATCAAAATTTCAAATAATACAAAGATGTACAATGTGTTCACCTAAAGACAAATACAGCGACTAGAGATGAATGCCCAACAAAATATTATGTTTATACCAAAATTCACAATTCTGGAATGCTAACCAGAAGAAAGTCCGAAGTAAAGTGTCCAGCTAATTGCTCACCAATCTTCTTTATACTTTATGCAATTCTCCAGATGTGCCACACACACCCCGAGGCGGTGAGGAGGAGGATATTGTATGTTTCCTCCATTCACATTGTTCCAACAAACTGAGGGGACGGGATTTTCACAGGAGTGCGCATGGAGCCGAAGCGAGTCACACACGGCAAGTACTTAACAAGTGATTCAGCCCCATGGTCATTCCTGTAAAAAGGAGATTGCCCTTAGCCACGGCAGCGTCCTCACTGATCTGATTCCCAGCCATTTCCTCCTCGGTTGTCTAGCTCCTCTATACACATCAAGCTGTTGGCCAGACTCTTCTTCCAGTACAGATGGAGGCCAGGCTCAGTTACTAACCTTTCAGGCACAAAAAACAGTTAACACAGAGCAGCAGACAAGGGTCCGAACACTTTCTCACAACGTCACTTCCATCCACTGCACTGGCCGCTTCTGTACACGGATAAGCCATGTCACCTCTCCGCTGGCTTCCATTATTTCACAGCAGCTTATAGTAACAGAGTTTAATGCAGTTTGTGCTGTTGTAAAGGCTGCAATAACCCTTTCAGTGCCAGAGGGGTAAGCAACAGTTTGCAATGTGTTGAGTACCCCTCTAGCACTGAAAGCGTTATTGCAGCCTTTACAACGGTACAAACTGCATTAAACTCTGTTGCTATAAGCTGCTGTGAAACGATGCCAGACAGTTGTGTCCTGTCACAGAGCACCTCAGGAAACTGTGAATAAAGTACAAGTGGGGGTTTCCATCCCACCTATTTGCACAACTCGATGGCCATTCGGCCTCTCTCAGTCCTTTGTCTGACCACCAGCACTGTCCTCCGCATGATGATGATGGACTCCTTGACCGCGCTCCAGCTTGGTCTCCACTATGCACTGCTCTCTTCTCCGGGCCCTCACACTAATATTCGGGGTGACGCTTTACCCACTTGCAATTATCTCTCCCCTGTGACCCCACAGCTCCAGCAAGTCACTGAGGGCACAAGTGACAGACCTCCCCAGCTTGTCAGTCAGGGAGAAGGAGGAGAGGTAACACTACTCTCTGGTCTGATAGCGGGAAAGCAAGGCAATTTCATTAGCAGACAGTTTGGTTTTCTCATTTATTTTTATTCTTCTTATAAAAACTACTGAGTACGGGACAGCGATAGATTGTATGGTTGTAAATGACTTCCTCTCCTGCTACCCTGTTCTGCCTCCTTCCCTCTTCCTTCTCAGACTCACTGGCAACAGAGAGCCATTTCATGTACATTTCAGCATCTGAAAAGGAAGATGGAAGGAGGTACAACAGGGTAGCAGAAGAGGATGTAAAATATAGCATGTATAGCTTTGTTGTGGTTACGTGTGTGTGTGTGTGTGTTTTCTTTTCATCCCTGTTCAGCTCCCTCCCACTCGCGGTTAAGCTCTGCCCCTTTCTGACACAATTCATGTCATTTTTCTCACACCTTCCAGGCCACAGGCCTCACTTTAGGGAGACACAAGAGAGGGGATATGGTAGAAATCGTCAAATACCTAAAGGGATTTAAAATAAAAAGTACAAGAGGGAAGTACAGTTCAAAGCAGTAGAAATATTAGGACAAGAGGTCATAGTCTAAAATTATAGGGTCAGAGGCTCAGATGTAATGTAAGAAAGGTGCTAGCTTACAAGGTTGCCACCTCACACAGCTGCTCAGTGGCCCAATTCTTGTAAGCCCAAGAGGCGCCCACAGACCTGACAGAGTGTGCCATGAATTGGAAAGGGACAGGTTTCTTCCTGACCACATACACCTGTCAGATAGTGGCCTTAATCCAAAAAGGAACGGTAACTTTGGATGACAAAAAGAGGGTCATACTTCCTAAAATGCTGTGTGCGATGGACATAGTAATTAAGAGAGTACTTCTTCTTGTTGCAGAATATAGGAATCTCACAGTTTTTGTGGGACGTCATAAGATCCATTGATTGAAGACACCAGAGGTGGCCAATCTAGTCAAACACACTCTGTTTGAGTTACCTATTTCCAGGATCCTGATGCTGGTGACTTAGGAGCTCTGCAACCCAGTTTTACCATGCCTGGTATGTGAAACACAAAAATGGTTGGCACATGAGCTTTGGCCCACTGAAGGAGCTCCCAAATCTCCACCGAAGAGGACTCGCCGCCTTGGGAATTTATGTAGGCGACTGCTGTCACATTTTCCGACTGGACCCTCAATGGTGTTCCCAATAGGACCTGGGAGCAGCCACAAAGTGCTAAGTGAATGGCTCATATTTCAGAATGTTGAATGTAAGAACACACTACTCACAGGATCCAGCACCCTGTGCTATTAGGGAGACCCAGGGTGGCTCCTCAGTCCATCAGGCTGGTGTCCATTGTGTCTTCCCCCCATTCTGGTATGACAAATGCACATCACAGCGTTAGGGAAGGATGGTGGAGCCACCAGCCAAGGTGCTTCTTTATCCGTGGAGATAGAAACACAGTATGAGACAAGAGAGAGCACTGTCTTGACCAGCTCCTAAGAATGTCCAATTACAGCTCCCTCATGTGGAACTGAGCATAGAAAACATCTCCTGAGACAGAGTCCAGGTGACTTAGTACTCTCATATATTCCCGTACCATCACCGATGGCCAGGATATCGCTTGAGTCACATGAAGAGACTAGTCACATGAAGAGAGCCTTGATCTTGTCCTCCAGTAAAAAAAAAACTCTGTCTTGAAGGCACTGAATGTAAAGCCTAATATAGTACAAAATCTGAAAGGGCAACAGAGGGGATTTCTTGAGATTGAGTACCCAACCATTTTGGTCCAGGATAAGTACACAGTCTTGAATCTGTAAAAGAAGCCTCGAGTCAAAGTCATCTAAGTAAGGAGTTAAGGATTTTCCTTTAGCACAGATGTGAGCTGTCAAAGCAGCCTTGACCTTCATAAAGATCCTTGCAGCAGACACTAGCCTGAAGGAGACAAATGAACTGATAATGACTACTCTCAAAGGCAATTCGTAGAAAGAACTGATGATCTAGATGAATGAACATGAAGATAGGTGTTCGGAAGGGAAGAAATTCTCCTAAACACATGGGAGCAATGACAGATCACAGAGATTCCATCTTAATTTGTGAAGCTAGAAAATATTGGTTGAAAAAGTCCAGAAGAGGACTGCAGCAGTCGCCCTTTTGAGGGATTTTTTTTTTTTTTTTAATCCAGTGAAGAGTTCCTGGGTTCCAATCATGGGCCCTTGCTCTCCATGTGCTTAGAGGTAGTCAGATGCACCACATCGATGAGGCCCCCATAGGCCGAAACACAGGTCTGTAATTTTGCCGTCTCTCTCATGCAGAGAGGATTTGTCTGTCATGTTGGAGCTGGACTGTCTGTGGGGAGTGAAAAACGTGATTTGTAACACCATCGAGAGGCCACCATGCCTTAGAATAAGACACTTCAACTTGTTTGTTCTCGATGGGTGCTCATCACATTCTTTGTTGAAGCCCAGTTTGGCACAAGAAACAGTATGCTAAAAGAGTTAAAGGGACCCCCTGAATGCTTAGGCTCGGATTTCCCCATGTGTCCCTTGGGATCTGACATGTTCAGAGAAAACCCCTATAAAGTAGGACAAAGTAGCCTGTGCAATGAGAGTAGTAAGATGGCCTAATTCAGAAAGCCCTGGAAAAAGGGGATTCTGGAGAATGTATTATCCAACTTAAAGTCCAGCAAACTGTGGTTCTTCACCCACTTAGAAATGGAAAATTTGAGTGGTCTGAACATTGCGCCCACTCTGATCATGCAATAGAGCAGGTCTAGCAATTAATTTTGAGAACAATGTGACCCTTAAAAGTGAAATAGTTGCAGAGATATATTGCTGAAAAGATTCTCCATGCACTTCTATAAAACAAAGATGGCCATGGTGTGGGTTCCTGTTCTTAAAGGGGCTGTGTTCAATAAAAGGAAATTGCAGAAATAAGGGTGAAATTCACACATATAAGTAGCAAAATACAATACAAATTGAATAAGCTTATCTGCGTTAATGGAAGGCAAGATCCCAGTTATAACAATGCAAGCATAGCCCAAATACAGAATGGACTGAAAACACATACTGGACTGTGTGCAAAACAGGCAAGAATGCCACAATTCAGTGGGTTCCAACTAATAGCAGAGGCATGTGATAAAGGACCATAGCACTCAAATAGTTAACTTACCAGTCTTCAGACTCCCACTTTTAAATACAGAACCTCAGAGAAGTTAAATCAGGAGGAACAGACTTATTATAAAGTCAACTTCCACAGGGAAACATTCCAAAATACACCTGTGAACTGGGTAATCCAACCCCAGAAAGCCAGTTAACAGAAGGCCTCATAATGGGAGATTGTGCATCCCCATATCAAAGCCTAAAAATAAAAAAAGGAGTAAAAAAAAAAAAAAAAGTGCCAGCTTGCCCTTTTCCTGAGGCAGGTCACTTGAGACTGAGTGGCGGGGGTAAAGTTGAAGGGAAGGGAGTCTCCGCCTCAAATGACCTATCTTTTCTGAACTGCCCTGCCCTCTGCAGGAGGGAATTTTACCCCATGGCTCCCGTGTTATAAATTGGAAGTAATAGAAAGGTACTTTGAACCCCATGAATGCTAGAGATGTCTTATGTACTGGATAGCAATGTGTTGAAGACCTCTAATATTCACAGGGTTAAAATCCCCATTACAATCAAAGGGGAGATTTGTCCCCTATGGTGCAGGTGGTTTGGTCCAGAATTGCCCATCTTTTGCAAGGTTCAAGAGGTGTTATGTTCAAAGCCACATGGGGGAAATTCTGAGGCAAATCAACTGCAAAGCACAGGTCAAAAAATTCCTAAATCTCCCATACATTTTAATGGGACCTTTAACCAATAGCATTCAAGGCTCATTTAAACAAATGGGGATTTATATCTGTCCCATGCAGTGCAGTGTGTTTGTTCCAATAGTGTCCACTTTGCCTTTATATGGAGGACCAAATCATAAGTATAAAGGCAAACTGAAGTAATTATGGGGCAAACCAACTGCACCATGGGGGACAAATGAACAGTCCTGTTTATTCAAATTGAGCATTTAACCACCCAAATGCTAGAGGGGCCATTAAGCCTAAGGGCCAGAGAGGTGTGCAAGGCTTTGCAGAGCAATGTTACGCGCACCCTTGGGCATTCACATGGTTAAAACAATGGGAATTTTTTTTGAATGTTTTTGTGTCCCTACCATAGGGAAGCTGGTCTGCCCTAGAACTGCTCTACTTTGCCTTTATAGGCAAGACCCAATGATTACTTGACTAGAACAACACGTACAGGCCAAAATCCCTCTTACGCAAAATATTAATGATATTCTGTGATCACTTTGACCCACTTAGTGACATTGCGGAGTAATGAATTACACACCCCTCTGGCACTCAAAGTTAAATACAGACGGCTGCTCTTCTTTATCCCTTTTGTACGGCTGACAGTACAGTGCTACACCCACTGCAGGGCTCTTTGAGAGTTGAACTCACCCTTGTGAAGAACGATTTCACCATGCTGTTTGCTTTCTTTAACTCCGGCTGCCCTCCATCTGCATTCATAGCGGCCTGGATAATTCTCACAATATCATCACTCAGCTCCAGCTAAGGAATAAATCAGGAACACATATAAAGAACTCTGTGGTGGGAATTTAATTTACCTAGCACAATTTATAAACCTCAAAAGACCAAAGCTAGCCCAGGAGAGGTGATTTCTGGGTTTTCTGGGGAAACACAACTGCACAAGATGGTGCAAATAAAAATCTGCAAACTGCCCACTGATTTAAAAGGAGATTTTAACCCCTTAAATGCTAGAGAAGACTTCAACATGAGCCGTAGACAACTCTAGTATCCATGCAGTTAAAATCCATTTTAACCCATCGAATGCCAGTGAGGTATCCAAAGCACTGCATTGGATACATCTCTGGCACTCAAATTTTTAACTTAAGTTTTAATTTGTCCCCAGCAGTTGTTGGCTTTTACCACAATTGATCCATGTTTATCTTCTGCATGTGACCTACAGAATTCTTAACCCGTTCCCGACAATAGACTTACCTGGTACGTCCCGCAAAAACTGTCACTTAGTGACAATGGACGTACCAGGTACATCCCGGAAATCCGGGTCCCCTTGCGGCTGCACGCCGTTCAGGGACTCCGGAATCATTTAGTGAAGAAAAAAAGAGTAAGCCGGGCGTTAAGTGACGGCCTTGTACGCACGTGACCTGCGTGGGTTAGTCTTAAATGCATAAAAAGTTATATTGTAGATAATCCAAAAAGTAATCTATCGGTGCAAGTTCTATCTCTCAAACCTTTATTGTTTGAGAGATATAATATTTTAAAGCCCCCCCTTCCCTGACGTCAGCTGTAAGCTGACAGATGGAGATTCTGGTCCCAGAGAGCGGCAGGCAGCTCTTCAACGGAGCCAAAATATCGATATATAAAGAAATACTTCACTGGAATGGTCTACATAGTGTGCCTGCAAACCAGGCACATTTTCTAGACCGTTCCATTGGATTTCATTGAGAGGAGAACTTTAAAACGTTACATCTCTCAAACCAGAACTTGCACCAATCGATTTGGTTTTGGATTATCTACAATATTACTTTTTATTCATGCCTTTAAGGTGACAATATCGAGTTACTTTTTTTTTTTCTTCAGTAGTTCAGTTTCTAGAATTAAAGCTTGATTAAAAAAAAAAGTTAGCATTCCACTGAGATTATCACAACATTTTTAAGCATAGTCTCTTTGTAACAAAGAAAACTGGGAGTTGAAAGAAAAAAATGAATGGATTATTGTAGGTCCGGCAGACATTCAGCACTTTAAAGGATAAATCATGTATTTTACTATAGCTATATACATCTCTCTCTCTCTCTCTCTCTCTCTCTATATATATATATATATATATATATATATATATCTCTCTCTCTATCTATATCTATCTATATCTCATATATATCTATCTATATATATATCTATCTATCTATATCTATATATATATATATATATATATATATATATCTATCTATCTATATCTATATATATATCTATCTATATCTATATCTATATATATATCTATCTATATCTATATCTATATATATATCTATCTATATCTATATCTATATATATATCTATCTATATCGATATCTATATCTATCTATATCTATATCGATATCTATATCTATCTATATCTATATATATATCTATCTATATCTATATCGATATATATATCTATCTATATCTATATATATATCTATCTATATCTATATCGATATATATATCTATCTATATCTATCTATATCTATCTATATCGATATCTATATCTATATCTATCTATATCTATATCTATATCTATATCTATCTATATCTATATATATATCTATCTATATCTATATATATATCTATATCTATCTATATCTATCTATATCTATATATATATCTATATCTATCTATATCTATATATATATCTATATCTATCTATATCTATATATATATCTATCTATATCTATATCTATATATATATCTATCTATATCTATATCTATATATATATCTATCTATATCTATATATATATCTATATATATATCTATCTATCTATATATATATATATATCTATCTATCTATATCTATCTATATATATATATATATCTATCTATCTATCTCTATCTATATATATATATATATATCTATCTATCTATCTCTATCTATATATATATATCTATCTATCTATCTATCTATCTATCTATCTATATATATCTCTATATATATATATATATCTCTATATATATCTATATCTATGTATATATACCTATATTATATATATATATATACACCTTATCTACATATATTTTAACCATACTACTTCCAGGGCTTAAAATTTGAAGTCCTTTGCTACTAGCCAGACCTGAAAAGTTACTCACCACTGCAAGCCATAACATACCCACCAGGGCTGAATTTCTACTTGCCAGGGCTAAATTTTCACTCGCCATTGGCTAGTGGCGAGTGGAAATTTTGAGCCCTGCTACTTCTACATCTCACACCTCTATAACGTCTTCATAGTGGACCTGTAGTGAATTAGGAACGTATTCAAGAAGCTAAATGGGTGCAATTCTGGTACAAACCCCAGGGTTATCCTTTTCAGTGGCAGGAGTACACAAAAAGCCTCACTTGAAGAGCAGTAAGAGTCAGAGTGATTTTGCTGGTGATTAAAACACAGGTAGTCCTACTGCTGTCAGTGTTTTTATTCAAACAACAGACCAAACTGTCAGACTTCAGGGATAATTATAAATAGCATTCTTAGTGCAGCTTAAGAACTGTCACTAAAGTTCACAATGTCGGGGGGTCACATTTATTAAGATTCTGAGAAAATTTGCACCGGCAAATATTTTTTACGCATACATTGCTTTCATTATATACTTCCATTAAGAACAGTTTATATCTAGCATTAAGATTTCATCACTAAAACTGCATTTTTTTTTGGTATAATTAGCAAATTTATTTATAGACTAGTTTAAAAGACCGTGTACACAGGCCACAGGGCCACAGTGCCACCCAGCAGCCTCGGCTGGTGCCCGGAGCCTCTCTGCTCACTACCCGCGCTGCAGTCATACGTAGTACAGAGTGCTCGTATGTGCCACGGCTGATATGGCGAAGCACTCCGAATTCGGACCGGAGTCCTCTCTGCACATCTTCTTGGGACCGCTTGGTCCCAGGAAGGTGCGCAGAGAGGACTCCTTTCCGAATTCGGAGCACCCCACTCCATATCAGCTGCGGCACATTTGGGCACTCTGTACTGTGCATTACTGCAGCGCAGGCAGTCTCTACTGCGCATGACTGCAGCAAGTGCAGTCTCTACCACGCATGACTGCTTCTGACAAACATCCTAGCGAATTATTATATAGGATACATTGTGAGAGAATTCTTATTTGGACAAGACCATTCCTACTCCACTTTCAAAAAAGTCAACTGATTCGAACTAGCTCTTAGAGAAAATCTTGCAAAATGTTTAAACATATACTTGTGTCGCTTTGCAACAAATTTTCAGACACCTTCTTTATAATTCCAATTTTATAAATCTCCTCCATGTAGTGTAATTCCATAACCTAGAGCTATAAATAAAAAAGGATTTCTCTTGCACCAATGAGAGATGCAGGACCACTCCAGGGAGAAAATGCACTAAGGAGCGATAAAGAGGTGAAAAAGCAGAGATGACCTCAAATGATGTCACTCGTCCAAGTCCTCTGTTACCCTATGGATCCAATGCACTATTTTTCCCTCAACTTTGGAGGTCTTAGGGCATAGGCTCCATAGAAGATCATAGGAACTGGAGAAGTCATATTACTGGAGAAGTCTTCTGAGGATGATGGAAAGTTACATAGTGACTGCTCTGACACTACCATTCACAGATTACATTCTTTTTGAAATTGGTTAAAATTTGTCAGTAAAGCTACAGGTGGTAAAAGCGCCCAACTTCCTCAAACATTGCATGTTTGATTTTAAGAGGACAGCGGCAATATTTCATTTTGTTAAAGACTACAGAGGTGCTCTTCGTCATTCTGGATCGACCACCTCTGGATCTTACTTTCATTACATCCTTCAGTGGAGGAACTCCATCTCTGACAACTGGGCACTTCAGATCATCTCCAGGGGACACAGGATGTCCTTCACTGTTCTATCCCCACACAGTACCGAAAGACCAACATTTCAATCTACCAAAAAGAGTTGGCGGTTTCTGTCCTGTACTGGACCTATAGGCTCTGAACAAGCATCTTTGTGTACCCATGTCCAAGATGGAGTCAATCAGATCTGTGATAGCTTCCATAGATCTAACAGAGTTCATGGCGTCTTACAATATCATAGATGCCTAACTGCATATTCCCGTTTGGGCAGACTATTTCCTTTCCTCCACCATCATCAATTTTTAAGAGCTTCCCTTTGGCCTGCCTTGGGCAACAAGGGAAGCAATAACCCCCTCGCAGCATTTCTTTGGTCCCTGGGAATGTGACCCCTTACCTTATCTGGAACCACCTTTTACTGAAGGCTCCTTCACCTCTACAACTTCAGAAGCAGCTACAACTCACCTTGAAGACTCTCCAGCAACATGGCAGGGTTGCCAATCTTCATGCATCTTATCTTGTCCCTACACAATGTCTGTTGTTTGAGTCTGGTCTTCTACACAACTCTCTAGAGAATTTTATCAGCAGACAATACAGAACTACAAGTAAGACTTGTTCTGGATTAGTCAAAAATCCCTCCAGCTAGAGCAGAACCTTGGAACCTTCTGGCTGTGTCTCGTCGCCATCAGGTCGATGCAAGGAAGACCCCACTTCTGAATGATGAGGTTGAACACCTCTGGGTGCAGCTCCCACTCGCCACTGTGTGTCGAATGAGGAAGACCGCCATGACGTTCTCTACACCAGGAATGTGCACTGTGGATATGGCAGGAATGTGTTCTTCTGCCCAGGATAAAATAGCCTTGACCTCTAACCAAGCGGCGAGACTTCTTGTTCCGCCCCACCTGTTGATGTAAGCCATGGCCGTGGCGTTGTCGGACTGTACCCGGACAGGGCAGTCATCCAGCTGGGGTGTCCAATGACGAAGGGCATGAAATATCGCCAGAAGCTCCAACACGTTGATGGGAAAGAGAGATTCTTCCAGAGACCACCGATCCTGAGCACTCAGGTGACCCTGGACCGCTCCCTAGCTGGAGAGGCTGGCATCCGTCGTCAATGTGGTCCAGAAGGATACCAGGAAGAGAATGCCTTTCAGCAGATTGGAAAGGTCGAGCCACCACGACAAACTCAGTTACACATGAAGAGGAAGGGATACTGATGTCTTCAGAAGGTCCGGCTGACCTCAGCACACCTGGATCACAAACCTCTGGAGTTCCCTTGTGTGAGCCATGGCAAATGGGACCGCTTCTATGGTGGACATGAATTTCCCCACTAGAGAGGACAGCTTCTTGACTGGAACTGGATCTTGAGCCAGAACAGCAGAAACCCTGTGGGCGATCTGGTGAGCAACCTCGTCCGTGAGAAACACCATGCTCTGCTGAGTGTAAAAGAGAAGGCCCAGGAAGACCAGACGCTGGGATGGGACAAGATCCGACTTGTCCATGTTGATGATCCACCCGTGATGGGCGAGTGCATGAATGCAGTCCTGAACCTGCTGATGAAGAAGTTCCGAAGAAGGTGCCTTCAGAAGCAGGTTGTCCATGTATGGAATGACTCAGATGCCATTCCGATGGAGGACGGATACCAAAGCTCCCAGGACATGATTGAAGACTTGAGGAGCTGTAGTCAGACCAAAGGGAAGAGCTGAAAACTGAAAATGCCCTTGGTCGCAGGCAAATCTGAGATACTGATGGCTCTCCGGATGAATGGCGATGTGTAGATACAAGTCCTGAAGATCCAGAGAGGCAAGGAATTCCTCCAGGGACATAGCAGCAATCACCATCCTTAGGGACTCCTGGTGATGAGTCCCGATCACGAAGGAATTGAGATCCTTCAAATCCAAAATGGGGCGACAACCACCGTCCTTCTTGGAGACCACAAAGAGGTTTGAGTAAAAACCCATATATCTGTCCTGAACTGGATCCGGCCCTAGTACATCCTTGTCCAGAAGGGCCTGGATAGCACCAATGAACAGATGGCGTTTCTCTGCGCCCTGGGGTGTATGAGAAGGAAAAAAGCAGAAAGGAGGAAGAGACACGAAAGGGATCCTGTATCCTTCCGCCACCACCTGTAAAACCCATGGGTCCGCCACTGAATCCTCCCAGATGCTGTGGTAGTGACGGAGACGGCCACCCACAGCAGAGTGGGGACATGGGTTCGGTGAGTCATGCCTAAGAAGGCTTGGAAGCCTTGGGCTTGGAGGAGACCTTGGCCTTCCATTGCTGTTTGGGCTTG
Organism: Rhinophrynus dorsalis; assembly: GCA_037306005.1. Lineage (NCBI taxonomy): Eukaryota > Metazoa > Chordata > Amphibia > Anura > Rhinophrynidae > Rhinophrynus > Rhinophrynus dorsalis. The sequence continues at coordinate 254,313,893 of CM074724.1, forward strand.
GACGAGGCACGCAGAGCTGAGAGACCCGCCTGGTTCACTGGACATGTCTCAGTTTGAAAGGAACGAAAAAAATCGATTACGCTTGAGAGCCATTTTTTTCCTGTGGACCAAAGGCAGAAGTGTACTTTTACCCCCTGTGGCCTCACTAATCAGATCCTTAAGATCTGGCCCAAACAAAGACGTGCCTTCAAAAGGCAAGGAGAGCAAAGCTTTCTTAGAAGCTGTGTCAGCAGACCATGGCAAATTTCTTGGAAACAGAAGGTTTCCTGTCCGAGGATTTCCACTCATCAGACACAAGGTGGTCAAGAGTGGGGTTAGGTGGAAAACAAGTAAGGGGCTTTTTAGGCTCCTGAAACACATCAGAGGGATCTGAAGAAACCTCCTGAACTAAGGGAATGTTTAGGGTAGTCAAGACAGCCATGATCAGGCCGTCAGACGAGGGCACAGGATCAGCCTCAAAGGGGTCCCCAAAAAACCGAGAGGAGCCCACAGCAGAACATTCCTCAGCATCTGAATCCACTAACAGTTCTGCCTCAGAGGAATCTGATACGTCAAGTACTCCCTGTGGTTTAGGCAGGGAAGATTTGACTGAAGGGGGGGTCTGCCATGAATGGAAGACCCCCTGTAACTGGGATGGAAAGAGTTGCAATGTAAACCGAAAGTCCCTAGTAGCAGCCTTGAACTCTTGCACCCAAACTGGCTCTAATGCATGGTTGGAGGTCTCTGGAAGAAACTCAGGGACATCAGAACATGCTGGGCATAAATGACCTGAATGACATGAGGAGCAATGCGTAATAGGGGACACAGAGACCCCAGCGTCCTTAGTCTTAGGCCTGGCCCCAAGCTCCAACGGATTAGACATTCTCACAGTGTCAAAAACGTTATAGTATAAAGAATCACCCAATTACAGTGTGTAAGTTTAAAGTTTCACCCCAGAAATCGCTGAAATACACTTATCTGGCAGGTGAAGGGTCAATCTGCAGAGGAGAGGAGAGTCCAAGCCCTGCGTAGGATACTTGTTCTAGAAAAAACAGAAAATGGCTGCCGCGGCAGGAGCCAATCAGAAATGAGCGCATGAAGCAAGCACTCATAGGAAACGTAGTTTCCCTAGAAAAAGTACCCCAACAGTGCCCGAAGCCCCCCCGTGCCCCCCACCACACTTGAAACGTGAACCGGATAAAAGAGCAAGGGCAGACAATTAAAATGAGCCATCTCTGAAGTTGCTACGTTGAGCGGTTGCAGAGATATGTTCCAGACTGTGCAGTCCTATAGAAGTGAATGGAGCAATGGCGTCTATGCGGTAAAGCGCACCTTAAAGGCGCGGAACTTAAATTTTGCAACGTTGAAAAGTAAAAAATAAAAGTACATGAAACATCACTAGAACATGTTAGGAGACCCAGAAAACACTGAACCCAGTAGGGAAAGTGTCAATAATAATCCCCCCCCCCCAAGATGCAAAACCAACAGCTAAAGGGTTAAGTTATCATATAAACCTGCTCCAAAACACCCAACAGACATACAGATAAACCCAGTGAGTGCAGGAATGTGCAATAAGAACTCCAAAGGAAAAACCCTGTGTGGAAGGGCACTGTGGGACATGTGGACCTGCAGCACTCAAAGGGTTGCTCACCTTTCCTGCAGATCTTCTGTCTTCTGCCTCGGTGAGCAACTCCTGAGGAAAGAAACTGAAGCCAAGATCTTCTCCCCAGGGCTTAAGGTCCACAAAAGCACCTGGTTACTGAGCTAGCCACCTCTAAGGGCATTGTCAGTTATAGTAATCCGCCTAATAGTGGTATTCCATTTCTAACAGAAAAATAAAAAAAAATATAAAACTACAGCAGAAGTGTTCTCTTGCCTGTGTCTTCACCAAGGAGCAAATCTCATTGGAGTTGGTTGGCTAGCTGCAGCCAAGGAGGGAAGGTAGGCTCCACCCCCTGCATACAATTCTAGAATTGTTCCTGCCTACTAAAAGGGGCGGATTGCCTACCCAGAGTTACCAGTAACCTGTGTTGGACACCAGAGAAAAGCTTTTTAAACATATGTAGTGATATGTCTGTTTAATCATCAACCAATCATAGGATTACTTTGACCATCTCATAGCCATGTTAGAACTTACCACTGATGTGTACCTTCCATGGTCCATTTTCCTCTTCACTCCCTCCAGATCAGGAGGTGGCTGTTCATCCTGTTTGCTGACCTGTGTCAGGATAGGTGGGTCTGGTCCCTCAGGAGAGCTACGGGATGGCATGTTTTCTTCTGGCTCTGGGTTTAAGTCAGGGGGTTTTGCTGCCTGTTGGACAAAGCAAAAAAAAAAATAGAATCATGGCAACGCACCTGCAACTTAAAATTAATGTAAAATACCTAAACACTCTTGAGCTATACAGAGGATTTACTTTTATGACATTGGAAAAACCTCACCTATATCATGGTTTATAGGTCTGATCTCTAGAAGGCCAAACATTAATTAAAGACTATGACAATAGTGTCCTTTGGGTTCAACTCTAAGTGGGGTTAGTGAGAAAAGGTCCATAACAGTAGCCACTGTTGGGCTGAAGTTTTAAGTGTCTAGGTCATCTATCTTTTGCTCTAGCTTCAGAACGTTTCCTGTGTGTTTCACACATCTACCTGTCTCCCACTGAGAAGAGAAGCAACTTCCTCTTATACCCTTCCAGGTTACCATACACAGCATTATGGAGAGCTCAGTGTTGGTGCTGCTGGTATTGTGCTCTCAGGTTTGTGCCGTAACTAGCGGTGGCAGCCCATCTACTCAGATGTCCTCCTATTCTATCTTTTTGGAGTGTTTCCTGCAAAAAATAGGATTTTAGTCTTACCTGTTAAATCCTTTTCACTTAGTCCATACAGGTCACTGGTACTCTGGGAGGCGTAAGTCCCCTTTAATAGGCAGGAACAACTATGCAAATGATTTGCAAGGGGCGGAGCCTCCCCTCTTACTTAAGCCACCTTCTGGCCAGAGCCACTTTAGATTGATTTGAGACCCTAAAACTGACCTCAGGTAAGCAAAAAGAAAGACTCCTGTGAGCATGCCCGAACGGTCTCCCACTGGATGCCACAGGAGAGCCAAGACTGGTCCCTTGACAGGGTGGGAGACCAGTGACCTGTATGGACTAAGTGAAAAGGATTTAACAGGTAAGACTAAAATCCTATTTTCACTGTCGTCCAATACAGGTCACTGGTACTCTGGGATGTACAAACATTGAGCTGATCCAGAGGCGGGAAGTAAGGCAAGGACCAGGCGCAAGGCCCAAGTCACTAGAACTGCTATGACCAGTTAATAACATAGCCCAAACTGTAAGTGTCAACGGACACCAACCAAGGGAACAATCCCTGAACTAACACAGCACACGAAACCAGAGCCAACCGGGCTCAACAGTAAGGAAGCACTAAGGATCACAGAGCGGAAGACCTACACAGGCAAGACTGCCTCCAGGACCTTCCTTCCAAAACTGGCATCAGCCGACGCCAGTACATCAACTCGGTAGTGCTTTGAAAAAGTGTGCACAGAGGACCAAGTGGCCGCTCTGCACAGTTGATCAGCAGAAGCTTGATTCTTGTAGGCCCAAGAGGCCCCAATAGATCTGGTGGAATGGGCAGTCACCCGGAAGGGAACATGCTTATTCCTCAACTTATAGGCTTCACGGATGGTAGCCTTAATCCAAGAGGCAATGGTAACTTTGGAAGCCGGTCTCCCTGCCCTAGGCCCCTCAGGAATGACGAATAGAGCGTCAGACTTCCTGATAGACTCGGTGCGATGAACATAAAACTTGAGGCAACGCACCACATCCAACAGATGGAGATCTCGTTCCTTGTCAGATGAAGGATTAGGGCAGAAAGAGGGAACCACAATCTCCTGATTGATGTGAAACTCGGACACAACCTTGGGTAAGAATTCCTTGGTAGTGCGAAGCACAGCCTTATCCTTGTGGAACACCAGGTAAGGAGGTTTACAAGACAAGGCCTGTAACTCTGCCACCCGGCGCACTGACACAATAGCCAAAAGGAAGGCCATCTTCCAAGTCACAAGACGTAATGGAATGGAAGCCAAGGATTCAAACGGTGGTCGCTGTAGAACTCCCAGCACCAAATTGAGATCCCACTGGGGAGCAGGACTCTTGAAGGCAGGTCGAACATGAGTCACACCTTGGAAGAAGACTTTCACATCAGGAAGGATAGCAATCCTTTCCTGGAAAAACACAGACAAGGCAGAAGTCTGAACTTTGAGGGAACTCAGACTGAGCCCCTTATCCACACCGTCCTGCAAGAAGGCCAGGACAGTGGGAAGATGGAAGTCAAGGGATAACTTCTTATCAGAACACCATGTCACAAAAGTTGACCATATGCGATGATAGATCTTGGAAGACACAGGCTTACGAGCACTGAGAATAGTCGACACCACAGAAGGAGAAAATCCTTTCTTTGCTAGAATCGAGGATTCAACCGCCATGCCATCAAATGGAGAGTGAACATCCTCCTTCCACAGATACCCCTGAAGAAGTAGGTCCGGACGGGCGGGAAGTGGGATCGGATCCTTCACTGACATGGCCATCAACTCCGGAAACCAGGACTGGCGAGGCCAGTTTGGAGCAATCAGGATGACAGGACAACGTTCTCTCTTCAACTTCTGGATGACTCTGACCAATAGAGGAAGAGGAGGGAAGATGTAAGCCAGGGGGAAGTCCCAAGGGATCGACAAGGCATCCACTGCTAGAGCCAGGGAGTCCCTCAACCGGGAGCAAAACACCGGAACCTTCCTGTTGTGTCTGGTAGCCATCAGATCCACCACAGGCATCCCCCACCGTTGAGTGAGCATGTGAAACACCTCTGGGTGAAGAGCCCATTCTCCGCTGTCGACGGTGTGACGACTGAGGAAGTCTGCCATGACGTTGTCCACGCCTGGAATATGAACTGCAGAGATGACAGGCACGTGATCTTCTGCCCAAGACAAAATATCCTTGACCTCCCACCAGGCGGAACCGCTTCTTGTGCCGCCTTGCCTGTTGATGTAAGCCACCGCCATGGCGTTGTCGGACTCCACTCTGATCGGAAGACCGGTCAATTGAGACTCCCAGTGCCTCAGGGCTAGCCGGACAGCTCGAAGTTCCAGAACATTGATGGAGAGCATGGATTCTTCCAGACCCCATTTCCCCTGAGCACTGAAGCGACCCCAGACTGCACCCCAGCCCCGAAGACTGGCATCCGTTGTGACTGTGGTCCAATGAGGAACTAGAAAGGATCTCCCTTTCAGGAGATGAGAGAGATCTAACCACCAGTGCAGACTCGACTCGACATGAGGAGGAAGAGAAACAGACAGATGTTGATGATCTGGATGATTCTTGCACGTCTGGATCACAAATCTCTGAAGATCCCTGGAGTGGGCCATGGCAAATGGTACTGCTTCGATTGTGGAAATGAACTTCCCCACTAAGGACGACAACTTCGGTACTGGAATTTCGTCCATGTCCAGAATCCCAGCCACTCTGACGGCTATCTGGTGAGCCACGTCCTCTGGAAGAAACACCATGCATTGGCGAGTGTCGAACAGGAGACCCAAGAACAGAAGCCTCTGAGATGGAATCAAGTCCGACTTGTCCAGATTCAGGATCCAGCCATGACGGTTCAGGGTGTGAATGCACATCTGTAATTGCTGATGGAGAAGCTCCGCTGAGGAGGCCTTCAGTAGGAGATCGTCCATGTAGGGGGTCACTCTGATCCCATCCTGATGGAGCACCGCTATCAAGGAGCCCAACACCCTCTGGAAGACCTGAGGGGCTGAAGTCAGCCCAAAGGGGAGCGCTGCAAACTGAAAGTGTCCCCTGTGGCAGGCAATCCTGAGATACCGCCTGCTCTCTGGATGAATCGGGATGTGAAGATAAGCATCCTGAAGGTCCAGGGAGGCAAGAAACTCCCCTGGAGACATTGCTGCAATCACAGAGCGCAGGGACTCCTGGCGGAAGTGGGAAGTCACCACATAGGCATTGAGATCTTTGAGATCCAAAATGGGACGAGCTCCTCCGTCCTTTTTGGCTACCACAAACAGGTTGGAATAAAATCCTGAACCTGTGTCCCCTTGAGGAACTGCCTCCAGGACCTCTTTGTCCAAGAGATCCTGAATAGCGTCGTCGAACAGACGCCTTTTTGTGGGTTCCTGAGAAGGACGAGTAAAATGGAACCGAAAAGGAGGAAGGGAAGAGAAAGGGATCCTGTATCCCTCTGACACCACCTGAAGAACCCATGGGTCCGCCACTGACTCCTCCCAAGTCCGGCGAAAGATGCGGAGACGACCGCCTACAGCCGGATGCGGACCCGGGTTCGGCCAGTCATGCCGAAGCAGTCTTGGAGGTCTTGGCCTTGGAGGCAACTTTGGGCCTCCAGGACTGTTTGGGCTTGGAGGAGGAGCGCGTAGTGGGAGGACCCGTTTGGGCCGAGGAGCGTGTCTCAGTCTGAAAGGAACGAAAGGACCGATTGTGTTTGGCTGGAAACTTTTTCTTAAAGACTGAGGGTAGAAGAGTACTTTTACCGCCAGTAGCCTCACTGATCATTTCTTTGAGTTCAGACCCAAAAAGCAAATTCCCCTGAAAGGGCAAGGAAAGTAAGGCTTTCTTAGAGGCTGTATCAGCAGACCAAATTTTCAGCCAAAGAGCGCGTCTAGCCACCACAGAAGAAGTGGAGGCCCTCGCCATCATGCGCACAGCATCAAAAGCAGCGTCAGCAACATAGTTCTGAGCTTCAGTGATATTAGCAAGTAGCTGCAACTGTTCAGATACCGGCGCATCCTGGCGAACTGCTTCAGTCAGTCGTTCAGTCCAGGCCGCAATAGCTCTATTAACCCATGCCACAGCAAAGGTTGGGCGCATGGCCGTGCCAATGGAGGCAAAAATAGACTTAAGAGAGAGCTCTAGCTTCTTATCCGTCCAGTCCTGCAGGGCAGAGGCATCAGAGACAGCCAAAGCGGTAGATTTGGATAGTCTAGAAACAGGAGCATCCACCTTGGGAGGATGAACCCATTTTGCCAGCTCCGCCTCAGGAAAAGGGTAAAGTTTAGCAAACTTTTTGGAGACAGAGGAAGATCTATCAGGATTCTTCCATGCCTCAGAGACCAGACGGGCAAGAGTAGGGTTAGTTGGAAAACAAACAACTGGCTTAGATGGCTTTTTCTGAAAAACATCAGTAGGATCAAAAGTGGATTCCTGAGTCAGAGGAAGGTTGAGCGTATTCAGAACCGCTCTGATCAGACCCTCAGCCGAGACTTCAGGGTCACACTCATAGGGGTCCCCAATGGACCTGTTAGATTCAATAACAGTACGTTCCTCAGCATCAGAATCCTGTAATAGTTCTTCTTCAGAAGAATCAGTGACATCAGGAGCTCCCTGTGGCTTAGGCAGGGAGGTCCTGATGGTAGATGGGGTCTGCCAGACCTGGAGAGCCCCCTGAATCTGAGAGGGAAAGAGTTGAAGCGTTGATCTGAGATCCCTAGTGGCAGCTTTAAACTCCCTCACCCAAGATGGCTCAATAGCGTGGCTGGGAAGCCCAGGGTTGCTATCTTGACCAGTACAATTAGGGCATAGATCCCCCACATTATCGCCATCCAGCCCAATGTGGCAAGAGGAGCAAAACGCCATGGGGGTAGCAGATCCCCCATCCTCCTTAGACTTGGGTCTAGCCCCTAGCTCCAGTGAAGTAGACATGCTCACAGCGTCAATATACCCCACTAATAACACTATCACCCAGAAAAAGTGTAAATGATTAAAGTTTCACCCCAGAAATGTCTAAAAACGGACTTATCTGGCCAGCGAAGGGTTAATCTGTTGAGGAGAGAGAAGGCTCGGTCCCTGCGTAGTGTACTCGCCTAGGAAAAGTACCACAAAATGGCGGCCGTCATGACAGCCAATCAGAAACGAGCGCGAACCAAGCGCTCATAGGAAATGTAGTTTTCCCTTACAAGTACCCCAAACAGTGCCCGAAGCCCCCCTGAACACCCCACATAAATGAAACACATTCCGGATGATAGAGCAGGAGCCTAGCATTAAAATGAGCCCTCTCTGAAGTTGCTGTGACAAGCGGTTCCAGAGATATGTCCCACACTGTGAATTCTCATAGAGAGTAAAGGAGCCCTTGCGTCTGAGCGGGAAAAAGCCGCGCTTAAAGGCGCGGAACACCATTTTTAATAAAGTTTAAGAAAACATTAAAAAGTGCCCAAACAAGCATGAAACACATGAGAAACATAAATAAACGAATATCCAAAGCTCCAAAACCCAGAGAATACCACAGAAATTGCATAAAACAGTTATAATGCAATAGAAACACCCTATGAGTGCTGGAGTGTATTAAAACTCCCAAATACAAGCCCATCAAAGGGACACTGTGGGGACAAGTGGACCTTCAGCACTCAATGGGTGACTCACCTTTCTTGCAGGACTTCTGTCTTCAGGTGACCATGATAAGGAGGGAAAGAACCAGAGGTAAATTCCCCAGAAGGGGAGCTGCTTAACACAAGCTGTCCCCTCTTCAGGGTATAAGGTCCACAGAAAATCCCTGGAAGCTGCACCAGCCACTTTAAAGAGGGCAATTCACATCCATGGTCACCCTCCTAATGGTGGTATTTCATATTTGAATAAAAAAATAATAAAACACTAAGATGCATAGATGTTCTCTACCTGGTGTGCAAGCACACCAGGAACAAATCAATCTAAAGTGGCTCTGGCCAGAAGGTGGCTTAAGTAAGAGGGGAGGCTCCGCCCCTTGCAAATCATTTGCATAGTTGTTCCTGCCTATTAAAGGGGACTTACGCCTCCCAGAGTACCAGTGACCTGTATTGGACGACAGTGAAATATAAGCAACTTTCTTCTGTCTGTATATAGTTATGAACTGTATTTCTTTATAAAACACCAGTATGTTCCTTGGTGGTGTACAAAAAGGGGACTCGAACAAAACACTGCAACATACATACACAAATCGAATTGTGAAAGCTTACAATATAAAGGGAATAGGTGGGGCAATAGAAGAAGTAAATTAGTTGGTAACATTAAATGGTTGTATAAATAAACAGGCCAAATGTTGGCCACAGGGTAGGTATGGGTACACAGAACAAAATGTGTTGGTATAGAGTGAAGAGATGGCCAGACAAAAGGGAAATGCTACTCAGTGTGGGAGAAAGCTTCTCTAAAATGATACTTTAGACAGCACTTGAAGGTTAAGAAGCATCAGGGTAGAGAGTTCCAGAGACAAGGGGAAGCTTTTTAAGCTATCGGAGTTGTGAGTGAGAAGATGTTATGAGGGAGGAAATCATTGGTAGAAAGTAAACAATGATGTTAGGAATGAAGGAACCTGGTAGAAGCATTTAATGGTACCAGTTCTGGTAGGTGAAAAACAGCTGGTAGAGGGTTGAAGTGAGTAAACAACTAGTCTCTCTGTGACCTCTTTTTTGAGGCAAGTTTGTATTTTCAAGATATTCGGTAGGTGAAAGTGACAGGTGTGGAATGAATGAGAGGGCAGAGTCAAAGGTGACACCAAGGCAGAGTACCTGGGATCTTGGTGTTATGATGGAGGAGTTATAATTAAGAGAAAAACTGAGTAAAGCAACAGAGGGAATGTTATATGTTCTGTTTTAGAAATGTCTAACTTTATGATGTGGTGGGACAGCCATGTGGAAATTGCAGTCGGTCGATGACATGTTCTTAAGGAGGGGAACAAGGTAGGGGAGGAAAGATAGATTTAAGTATCACCAGCATAGAGGGGATGCTCAGATCCATAAGAGTTGTATTACACAGGGGTGAAGTTTTGACAGAGAACAGCAGAGGACTAAGCATTTTGGCACTCTAACAAGAGGTAGGGGAGAGAAGGTTGTGTTGAATGAGACAGTGAAAGAGGTCTACAAGAGAACCATGATATGTCTCTATAGTGGAGGATAATGGTGAGCAGGATTTGTAAGACATTGCTGTTCAGCTACGTCAAATGCTTAAGAGAGTTCAAGGAGAATAAGTATGAAGAAGCGTTTCTTGGCTTTAGCTGTGTGAATTTCATTACTTTTATTAACCCTTTGAGTGCCAGAGGGGTATGCATCGCATTGCAAAGCAATGCGTTGTGTACCCCTCTGGCACTCAAAGGGTTAAAGCAATCTCATTGGACTGTTGTGAGCCGAAGCCAAATTGTAGGGAGTAAAGACGATTGTCAGAGGAAAGAAACTGTGTGAGACAATTGTATACATGCCTTTCAGGGAGACAGGAGGCAATAGTAAGCAGGGAGATGGGCAAGTTTGACAGGACAAGCAGGGCTGAGAGAAGGTTTCATTAGAACTAGCATACCATGCTAAGGGACAGACTGAATAGATTTGCAAGAGTAGGGAGCAGTGAAGTGGAGAAAGATCCAAGACGTTGAGCTGGAATTGGATTGAGTGTGCAGGTAGCAAGGCTTAAAGGTAAGAGGAGCTTGGTACCTGCTCACTTCACACAGGGGTAAATGGCTAGAAGGCATAACTGTTTGTGGGGAGAGGACACATCTGGTGATATGGAGTATGGTTAGGAAAGAGACAACTCTGGATTTTAATCAATATTGTCTTTGATGTAGGTGGCAAAAAGAGAACTGAAGGTGGTGGTTAGGAGTAGAGTGGTAGGGCACAGCAAGGAATTAAAAGTGGAGGCACTGTGAATTGGATGATAGAAAAATATCAGAGAAGTGAAATATGAGTGTCTGGCCAGAGTTATGACAGATTTATAGGAGTGGAGGATAAATTAAAAAGTTTTAAAAAAACAGATTTTGAGTGTGATTTCTACCAGTGACACTGAGCAAAGAATGACCAACACCAGAGGTACCTTGTGTTTTTTTTTTTTTTATGCCATGGCCGGTAAGGGTTTCTGTGGTAAAATCGGGGCTACTTTATCAAAATGAGATATTGAAGTATCACTGTGCAGTGAAGTTGAAGCTTCGGGGAAAGTAGAAGTAGTGATGAGATTCAAGAGAGGTGCATGGTTGTACATTAATGTCCTATATGTTTTATATGTGAGGAGGTTGGCAGGATGGGAGTGTTTAGTGGGAAGTAGTGAGGTTGTTGCCAGGGAGCGAGGGTAGGGGGAATTTGGGAAGTCAGAAACTGAGCAGGTAAGGGAAAGGAAAGTTGAGAAAATGGCCTTCACAGTGTGTTGGGGAAGTAGTCCATTGCTACAGCACAAAGAAAGAGGTGAGTGAAAGATACTGGAAGGCAGCAGGAATGTTAGGGTTATCAACTGGGGTGCATAAATCACTCATTATGTGTGTGGGCATGACAGTGGTGAGGAAGTGGGGAAGGCAGGCAGAAAAGTTGCCAAGAAATTGGGAGATATGAGCTGTGACAATTACAAAAATCTTGTGTTTGCAGAGTGGTATTCAGCTTGTCAGGAGGTGTGTTCTGAGCAGTATCTGACTATCCTGTTGTACTTCTTGCTTCCCATTTGTAGCTGGTCCAGCCAGAGATGGTACACTAAGTCATGCAAAATCTTTAGGATGAAGCTAGTTATAGTGCCAACCAGTCACATGACATCTATCAGAAAAATCAAGCAATATCTAGCCAGCTGTAGGAGTCACACCTTTCCAAGACACATTAGATTGAGATAAATGACAAACAAGAGTTATAAAATATTAGATGTTATAAAAAATAAAAATAAAATAAATCATCAGCCAGATGGATAGAAGTGTTAAGTAGTGATACAATTAAATTGACAAGATTGTCTCCATCATTAATAGTAGAGTAGCACCATGGAGAGCTATCCACAGCAGCAGCAAATTGAGGACTGTTGGAAGGGTTTCAGGATGAGTGATCAAATTACAGCACATTTCCGCTATACAGATTAATCTGATAGGCTCAGGCACTGAGGAGATCTTGTAAGATTATTTCTTAACATGTGTGGGAGCAAACTGCATCAAACATACTTTTAACCCAGAGGGGCGTACAATGTATTGCATTGCAATGCACTGCAGCCCACCCACTGGCACTTAAAGAGTTAAATGGTCCTTTTATTCTTAGTACTTCTCTAGAAATTATCGGGGTTTTTTTCTTATGCTTTACGGAATTGCAAAAATATCAAGCTTCTACACAAAGTAGGTGTAGAATTAATTATGGGCAGGCAGACTGTCTAAATGTCCTATACACTTCTACAGCATTCTCCTCTACTGCTCGACTGTCTCACCTGTCGATAGCGTAGTAGGTGGCTGGAAGTGCGGGAATTCAGCAGGGCAGTTAGTACGTATTTCAGGGAGGCCTGTAGTTCGTTGGTCAGTGCCAGCCTCCACTCTGCTGGATGGTGCTCTGTGCAGTTTATACAAGTGTAGGCCACACTTTCTGGCAAGTTAGACAGGATCTCATACATTTCATCTGAAGAACACACATCACTTGGGTTATTACACATACAAAAATGAAGCATGCACTAAGGGCCATATGTTCAAAATAAAAAGTGGAAGAATTCTGGGCTAAACAACCTGAACTATAGGAGAGAACAAAACATTCCCAAATTTTGCATTTAAATGGGGATTTTCGCCCCCTAAATATCAGATATCTCCCAAAATGTGATGTAAACATCTGAAGTGTTCAAGGAGTCAAATTCCAAATTTAAACCAATGGTAAAGTTTAATTCTTCCCTACAGTGCAGTTGATTTGTCCCAGAAGTCTTCAACTTTTTTTTTCAAAAATATGTCTCTAAGTGACAGCTTAAGACCTCTCTGAGTTATTAGATTAAATCTTAACCATTTGAGGACGAGAGGTGTAAAATTCATTGTTTCTCAATGTGAAGACCTCTGCTTTGTTCCTCAAGTGGTTAAAAGAAAGCTTAATTTGCAAAATGTTACATTGTCACACATTTCAAAATAACCAATTGCTGAACAGCAACTCATGAACCTTTTGGTCAGTCAAAATACTAAGACCAAAAAATTCTAAAGATAGGGTAATTTTATCCACTAGATATCCTCAAAATTACACTATTAGTTAGAATGGAAATGAAAAAGGGTAGTGAATAATAAGTAGCAATATAAGCAGTCAATCTAGTGATAGTCACTTTTTTTTTTTTTTAAGAAAGGATAGGGTTAATAATGAGATGGGGGTATGTCTGTATATAAAGCATGAAAACCTACCGTAAGAGTGTTTACTGTATCCAGTCAAAATATAGGGGCCCTGTGGGTTAACTGACACACACTGTAGGGCGTGCATAACAAAAGATTTGACAGACATTTTCTATAAACCAGCTAATAATGGGGAATATGAAGATGCCCAACTGTTAACGCAAATGGGAAAAGCTACTCATTTATGAAATGCAATCATAATGCTATATTTTAACCCTCTGAGTACCAGAGGGCTAAAGCAATGCGTTGGGTACCCCTCTGGCATTCAAAGGGTTACCGTTTTGTGTGCCAGAGAGAGATCCATCGCATTGCAATGAGTTCTATACCTCCATGGTATACACTGCAGTCAAAGGGTTCAATTTAACCATTTAATTGCCAGAGAGGTATTCAACACATTGGATACCTCTCTGGCACTCAATGGGTTAAGTACCCTGAAATTGACCAGAGAATGTGACTTCCATCATAAAAAACTGGAAATCATTTTCAACGTACGCTTACAATTACATGTCCCAACTAGTAAAGAAGCCAGTTAGAAATGACACCTTGCTGCACCTAGTGGTTTCAAACAAATCTGAAAAAGTATATAATATACAGGTAATGGAGCACTTGTGCAACAGTGACCCCAGTATGGTTTCCTTCAAATTCTGCTACACAGTGGCCTGTAGAACCTTCTGACCAAAGATGGATTCAGCTAAAGCCAGCATTTTAACACCAGGCCTTGTGGAATGTGCCTTAACCCTAATGAGCACAGGCGTCTTCTTCAAGCCTGACGACTGGTCGGATTAATAATAATAAAAAAAAAAAAGCCACTGCCACCTTAACTGCAGCCTGACCCTCACAAGGATCCTCAGGAATGAAAAAAAGTGAATCGGTTTTCCAAAAGAGCCGAGTGCAATGAACATAGTATTTTTTTTAGCACCTAACCACATCCAAAAGATGAAGCTCCTGCTCCTGTCTATTAGATGTCATTCGGTAGAGAGAGGGCAGAAATATTACCTTGAGGAACCTTATGGGAGTCAGCCTAACCACCCCATCAGGGTATGGGAATAGAAAAAAGGAAGCTTACAAAAAAGTTTGTTCACCTGCTAAACAGAGTCAAAAGTTCACAGGGAAACTAAAGACAAAGGCATAAGTCATCCCTTGGACAACTATTTGCACATCATGTAAATAAGGCAATATGCCTCTTGAAAAGTACAGAGCGCTGAAATCAGATCTTTAATAGAACTTAGAAAAGGCCCTTTATGAAGACATGTCTTGAAGAAGATTCTAGACAACCAGAAGCTGAAAATGTTGCATCTGTGACTAACTGTCGTCACACCATTTATAGAACAGAGGCCACAACCTGTAACATGCCTTGGAAGCAACTGGCTTTCAAACTTGAACCATAGTAGCAATGACATGCTCGGAAACAAAAACATTCTCAGGATGCTGGCCTCAAAAGGCAAGCCTTCAAAATCAACTCTACCTGTGGATGCCACAGAAGACTAAGAGACAAAGGGTACAAATGCAGAGCAAGCCTAAACAACTCCACCACAGACAAACTGAGAGGATCTGAAAACCAAGCCCCACAGAGTCAGAACAGGGCAATCAGAATGACATAAGCTGACCTTCCTCAGCACCCTGGGGACCACGGGAACCAGAGAAGGCACGTACGCAGGAAAATGCCATCTAGTCTACTGTGAGAGCTAGAGGATCTCTGGACCTGGCACAGAACTGAGCAACCTTGCTGTTTAGTTGAGAAAACATTAGGTCCACCATCGAGCATCACTTAGATTGGAAAGCGCACCACACTAATATATCTATTCATCCCCTTAACGACCGGCTGCGCAGGCACACGGCGGTCACTAAAGGACCATGTAGTTTTTTTTTTTTCCCGATTCCGGACTCCCCAAATGGAGTGCAGACGTGGGGGGAGCCTGGAATTCCATGACGGTCAAAGTACGTCATGGGTCGTTAACTCAGATCGACTCATCACGTACTATGACCGTCAAGGGTCATTAAGGGGTTAAGATGCCATTTGCAATTTAAAAACATCAATATTTATTGAACATTTAACATTGATCACACAGATGATGCCTTTAATTCATCCAACTTGTATTAGAAGGTATAGTGGGAACCTCTCTGCAGACATCTCTTTAAACTTCAATCAACATGTTTCGCGTACAAACACGCTTACTCATGACCTTCTCAAACTAACAATGCAAAGGCCAATACATTTGAATCTAGCCTTGTCCATTCACAGTCCAGTGTCTCAGACAAAGATCATCAGCCTGATTGTGAACTAATTCTCAAGAGTATATAGAAAAGAGAATTCAACATACCATTTCTCTATATTTAACCCCTTCTGTACTTATTGAAATAGACCAAAAGAGAGGATTTTACTCTTCTCCGTTTCTCTTAGTCCATACAGGTTACTGGTAACTCTGGGTAGGCGATCCGCCCCTTTAAGTAGGCAGGAACAATTCTAGAATTGTATGCAGGGGGTGGAGCCTACCTTCCATCCTTGACTGCAGCTAGCCAACCAGCTCCAGAAAGATTTGAGACACTAATGACTAGACAGTAGAAGGAAAAGAAGACTCCTGTGAGCATGAACCCGAATGACCCCCACGGTCTGCCACAGGAGAGACAAGAATGGTCCCTTGACAGGGTGGGAGACCAGTAACCTGTATGGACTAAGGGAGGCGGGAAGAAAGGCAAGGACCAGGTGCAAGGCCCCCAAAGTCACCAGAGCAGATATGAACCATCAGATCAGAGATAGCCCAACAAACAGTGAAGTGTCAACAGACACTGAATAGGGGTAACACCACCCTAGGAACTCTTACACAGCACACTGAACTAGAGCCAACAGGGCTCAAAACTGAAGGAAGCACCAAGAACCAAAGGAAAGCCTAGACAGGCAAGACTGCCTCCAGGATTTTCCTCCCAAAGCTGGCATCAGCCGATGCCAGTACATCAACACTGTAGTGCTTCAGAAAGGTGTGCACAGACGACCAAGTGGCAGCCTTGCACAATTGATCAGTGGAGGCATGATTCTTGTAAGCCCAAGAAGCCCCAATAGACCTTGTAGAATGCGCCATGACCCAAAAGGGGACAAGCTTCTTCCTCGGCACGTAAGCCTTACAAATAGACTTGATCCAGGACACAATAGTCACTTTGGAAGCATGTCTTCTTGCCCTGGGACCCTCAGGAATGACGAACAGCACGTCAGAATGCCTGATAGACTCAGTGTGATGCACATAAAATTTGAGACAATGCACCACGTCAAACAAGTGGAGATCCCTCTCTTTGTCAGAGGTGGGTTCAGGGCAGAAAGAGGGCACTACAATCTCCTGATTGATGTGCAACTCAGACACCACCTTTGGAAGAAACTCCTGAGAAGTGCAAAGCACCACCTTGTCCTTGTGAAACACCAAATTGGGTGGTTTACAGCACAGAGCATGCAACTCCGCAACACGGCGAACAGACAAGAACGCCAGGAGAAGGGTCTTTTTCCACTTCAGCAGGAGTAGAGGAATAGTAGCCAAGGATTCAAAGGGAGGGCGCTGAAGAACACCCAAGACCAAATTAAGATTCCACTGAGAAGTGGGAGTCTTAAAGACAGGACGAGTATGAGCAACGCCCTGGAAGAAAACCTTGACATTAGAAAGAATAGCAATCCGTCTCTGAAAGAAAATAGAGAGCAGAAGTCTGAACCTTAAGGGAACTCAAGCTGAGGCCCTTATCCACACTGTCCTGCAAGAAGGCCAGGACCGCAGGCAGATCAAAATCCTGAGAGAGGTCCCTATCAGCACACCACGATAGGAAGGTCGACCAAATACGAATGTAGGCCTTAGAAGAAACCGGTTTGCAGGCACTAAGCATAGTGGCCACCACAGTAGAAGAAAAACCCTTCTTCAGTATTGAGGATTCAATTTCCAAGCCGTCAAAGCTAGACGAACATCCTCCTTCCACAGTTAATCATGTAGAAGAAGATCCGGACGGCAAGGGAGCTGGAATGTCTCTACCACTGACAAATCCAGAAGCACCGGAAACCAAGACTGCTGAGGCCAGTACAGAGCAATCAGAATGACTGGACAGCGCTCCAGTCGTAATTTCCTCAACACCCTATGTGCAACACAGAGATAGGAGGAAAATGTAGGCCAGAGGGAATGGACATCGCATCCACCGCCAGAGTTAGAGGGTCCCTCTATCGGCAGCAGAACTTCGGAACATTCCTGTTATGTCTTGTCGCCATCAGGTCGATGTAAGGAAGACCCCATTTCTGAACAATGAGGGTGAACACCTCTGGGTGCAGCTCCCACTGTCCGCTGTCCACTGTGTGTCGACTGAGGAAGTCCGCCATGACATTGTCTATGCCAGGAATGTGAACTGTGGATATGGCAGGAACGTGTTCTTCTGCCAAGACAAAATAGCCTTGACCTCGAACCAAGCAGCGAGACGTCTTGTTCCTCCCTGCTTGTTAATATAAGCCACGGCCGTGGCATTGTCAGACTCTACCCGGACTGGACAGTCTTCCAGCTGAGATGTCCAATGATGAAGGGCATGAAATATCGCCCGAAGCTCCAATATGTTGATGGGAAGGGGAGATTCCTCTGGAGCCCACTGACCCTGAGCACTCAGGCGACCCAGGACAGCTGCCCAGCCAGAGAGGCTGGCATCCGTCGTCATTGTGGTCCAGAAGGATACCAGGAAGGACCTGCCCTTAAGCAGAATGGAGAGGTCAAGCCACCATGACACTCAGTTCCACATGAAGAGGGAAGGACACTGACATTTTCAGAAGGTCCAGCTGACCCATGCACACCTGGATCACAAACTGCTGGAGTTTCCTGGTGTGCGCCATAGCAAACGGTACTGCTTCTATAATGGAAATTAATTTCCCCATTAGAGATGACAGCTTCCTGGCTGGAACTGGATCTTGAGCCAGGATCGCAGAAACCCTGTGGGCAATCTGGTGAGCTACCTCGCCCGTAAGAAACACCATGTTCTTCTGGGTGTAGAACAAGAGGCCCAGAAAGACCACATGCTGGGATGGAACAAGATCTGATTTGTCCAAGTTGATGATCCACCCGTGATGGGTGAGAGCATGAATGCATTGCTGAACCTGCTGATGAAGAAGTTCCAAACTCTGATGCCATCTCGGTGGAGGAGCTGTCGTCAGAACAAATGGAAGAACTGAAAACTGAAAATATCCCCGTTCGCAGGCAAATTGGAGATACTTCCGGCAGTCTGGATGAATGGCAATGTGTAAGTACAGGTTCTGAAGATCCAGAGATGCAAGGAATTCCCCCGGAGACATGGCAGCAATCACCATTCGTAGAGACTCCGGATGATAATGAGTCTGGGTCACAAAGGAATTGAGATCCTTCAAATCCAAAATGGGACGACAACCACCGTCCTTCTTGGAGACCACAAAGAGGTTTGAGTAAAAACCTATACCTCTGTCCTGAACTGGAACCGGCTCTAGAACATCCTTGTCCAGAAGAGCCTGAATAGCGCCCATGAACAGACGGCGTTTCTCTGCGCCTTGAGGCATATGAGAAGGAAAGAAGCGAAAGGGAGGAAGAGAGACGAAAGGGATCCTGTACCCTTCCGTCACCACCTGTAAAACCCATGGGTCCGTCACTGAATACTCCCAAATGCTGTGATAGTGACGCAGACGACCACCCACAGCAGAGTGTGGACCCAGGTTCGGTGAGTCATGCCGAAGAAGGCTTGGAAACCTTGAGCTTGGATGAGACCTTAGGCTTCCATTGCTGTTTGGGCTTAGAGGAGGTACGCGGAGTTGAGAGAACCGTCTGGTTCGCCGGACGTGTCTCATTTTGAAAGGAACGAAAATACCTGTTACGCTTAAGCAGTGTTTTCTTCCTAGGAACCAAGGGTAGAAGTGTACTCTTAGCCCCTGTGGCCTCATTGATCAGATCCTTAAGATCTGGCGCCAAACAAAGAAGTGCCTTGAAAAGGTAAGGAGAGCAATGCTTTCTTGGAAGCAGTGTCAGCAGACCATATCTTGAGCCAAAGAGCCCTTCTGGCAACCATAGACATGGTGGAAACCCTAGCCACAAATGGATGGCCTAAAATAAGACAGCAGAAACATAGTGCTGTGTCTCAGAAATGTCGGCAAGGAGGCACAACATATCCGAAGTAGGAGCACCAAGATGGACAGCTAGGGTGAGCTGTTCAGTCCAGACCTCAATGGACCGGTTTACCCATGCTGCAGCGAATGCTGGACGCATGGCAGTACCAGCAGTGGCAAAGATGTACTTGAGGGAGACCTCAAGTTACTTGTCAGTACAGTCCTTTAGAGCAGACTCATCAGACACTGGCAAGGCAGTAGGCTTGGATAGCCTGGAGATAGGAGCATCCACTTTCGGAGGATGAATCCACTAAGCAAGCGCAGCCTCAGAGAAGGAATAAAGCTTAGTAAATTTCTTGGAGACAGAAGATTTCCTGTCTGGAGACTTCCATTCTTCAGACACAAGGCGGTCAAGAGCGGGGTTAGTTGGAAAGCAAGTAAAGGGCTTTTTAGGCTCCTGAAACACATCAGAGGGATCTGAAGAAACCTCCTGAACTAATTTTTAGGGTATTTAAAATAGACCTGATCAGGCCCTCAGCTGAGGGCTCAGGATCAGCTTCAAAAGGGCCCCAAAAACTGAGAAGAGCCCACCTCAGAACATTCCTCAACATCTGAATCTATCAGCAGTTCCTCCTCAGAGGAATCTGACATGTCAGGTACACCCTGAGGCTTTGGCAGGGAAGACTTGATGGAGGAGGGGGTCTGCCAAGACTGAAAGGCCCCCTGTAACTGGGATGGAGAGTTGCAAAGTGGACCCAAGGTCCCTAGTAGCAGCCTTGAACTCTTGCAGCCAAATTGGCTCTAATGCATGGCTGGAGGTCCCTGGAAGACTCTCAGGGACATCAGAACATACTGGGCATAAATGACCTGTGAATTCTCTAGGTAACCCTGAATGACAGGAAGAGCAATGTGCAATAGGGGATACAGAGACCCCAGCATCATTCGTCTTAGTTCTGCCCACAAGCTCCAAGGTATAGACATTCTCACAGTGTCAAATAACCTTACTGTATAAGAAATCACCCAATTACAGTGTGTAGGATTAAAATTTCACCCCAGAAATCGCTAAAATAGACTTAGCTGGCAGGCAAAGGGTTAATCATCAGAGAAGAGAAGGAGAGTCCAAGCTCTGCGTTGGATACTCATTCTGGAAATAGCACAAAATGGCTGCCGCGGCAGGAGCCGATCAGAAACGAGCACGCAAAGAAAGCACTCATGGGAAATGTAGTTTTCCCAGAAAAGTACCCCAAACAGTGCCCGAAGCCCCCTGAGTCCCCCAACACACTAGAAACATGTACTGGGTGATAGTGCAAGGGCAGACAAGTAAAATGAGCCATCTCTGAAGTCGATAGGTCAAACGGTTGCAGAGATATGTCCCAAACTGTACAGTCCCATAGGAGTGAATGGAGCAATGGTGTCTAAGGGGTAAAGCGCTCCGGAACTCAAATTTTACAAAATTGAAAGTGTAAAACTAAAAGACATGAAACATCACTAGAACATGTTAGGATACTGAAAAAACTGAACCGGTAGGAAAAGTGTCAGGAAACCCCCAATGAATGCAAAACCAGCAGCTAAAGGGTTAAGTACCACATAAACCTGCTCCAAACACCCAACAGACATACAGATAGACCCAATGAGTGCAGGATTGTGTAATAGGAACCCCAAATGAAAAACCCCTGTGTGGAGGGGCACTGTAGGACATGTGGACCTGCAGCATTCAAAGGGTTGCTCACCTTTCCTGCAGATCTTCTGTCTTCAGATTACCATGTTTAAAGAAGAAGCCTCGGTGGGCAACTCCTAAGGAAAGAACTTGTAGCCAAGATTTCCCCCCCAGGGCTTAAGGTCTACAAAAAGCACCTGATCACTGAGCTAGCCACATCTAAGGGCACTGTCAGTTATGTTAATCCGCCTAATGGTGGTATTCCATTTGTAACAGAAAAATAAAAAACTTCTAAAGCTATAGCAGACCTGTTCTCTTGCCTGTGTTATCTTCACCAAGGAACAAATCTTTCTGGAGCTGGTTGGCTGGCCGCAGCCAAAGAGGGAAGGTAGGCTCCACCACCTGCATACAATTCTAAAATTGTCCCTGCCTACAATTAAAGGGATAGTAATACTTCATTTTAACTTTATTTTATTTTGTAGGCATTAAAAAAACATGAAGAATGATATAAGTCTTATCTCTGAAACCTTTATGGTTTAAGAGATATTCACAAACAAAGTATCCCCCCCCTGTTCAACCAGATCAGAAGGGAGATTCCCAGGTAGACTGCAGAGAGGGACAATCTTCAATTAAGATAAAGGAAAAAGCTGAAAAACTTGTCAAGGGGGGAAGGGCTTTCATTGTTTTCATACAAAGAAAATTGTCCCCTTCTGTTATCTGTACTGTCAAACAACCAGACTCACATCTGAGAAGAGATGGCTTACACTAGGTAAAAGGGGCGGGGAGGGGAACTTTGCTTGTGAATATCTCATAAACCATAAAGGTTTGAGAGATAAGACTTATATCATTCTTCATGTTTTTTTTAATGCCTACAAAATAAAATAAAGTTAAAAGAAGTATTACTATCCCTTTAAAGGGGAAGATCGCCTACCCAGAGTTACCAGTAACCTGCATTGGACGACAGAGAAATTATCTTATCGTCTTTTTGATCTCGTTTATATTTATTATCCTGATCAGTATCACCCCTCCATTTATTTTTTTTATACACCAAAAGATCTTCTCTCTTTTTTCCTGTAGCCATATTCAGGGCTCTATCCAGAGTCCATACAGGATAACCTCTATCTAAAAACCTATCATAGAGATCCTTAGCATGTAGCTCAAAAATTTCCTCTGTTGTACAGGTTCGCTTTAAGCGTATGAATTGTCCAATCGGTATACCTCATATAGTATGTTTAGAGTGGCAGCTCTCAGCCCTCTATAGACTGTTACCTGCTGTATACCCCTGGTGTATAAGAAAAATAAATGGAGGGGTGATATTGATCAGGATAATACATGTAAAAGAGATAAAAAAGAGGATAAGATCATTTTCACTACCCCCCTACAGTCTAGAGTTTGAGAATACAAAGAAAATCATTAAAAAACATCTCCCCATTTTAAAGTGGTGACAGAGGGACTCCGTTTTGTTTCAAAAAGAGCACCAACTTTGTCCACTTTTATTTCGCCTAGTCTCTTCATCAATGATAGGAAGAGGCAGGGCAGAAACTGGCTGACATCTAGGGGAATTGTATACCTCATCACCTGTCGTAATTGCAAAATACAATATATCGGTAAGACCATATGATGTTTAAAGACAAGGATTAATGAATATCTAAGCAATATACGAACAGGTGATGTGAGGTCTGCTACTGCAGAGCATTTCAAAAGTAGCTGTACCATAGACCATTTTGTAGTTCAAAGTATAGAATGAGTCTCTCTATGGGCCATTGGAGGTAATTTGGATACCAAGTTAATAAGAAGAGAAGTTTTTTGGATATTTACATTAAGAACTCGTCAACCCACTGGTTTAAACAGGCGTTATGATGTTGCCTACTTTGTATAACGCTTTCCTATAGAGAGAATTATGAGTTTCCTGAAATGTCTGTATGGTCTTGAAATGTTTAAGAATTGTATATATTTCTAAAAAAATAGCACTAATGGGTCTGAACTTCTCTCTAGCGGACAGTGTATAATAACTTTTCAACTGTTTTGAAAATCATGGAATGTGTGTTCATATTCTTTAGCGGATGTATTCATGTTTTGAGTAAGTATGTGTTGACTCGCCTGTGCGTATGTGAACATGGGATGTGCATATATACATGTGAGTTAACCATACAGAGAACATTTATATTTATTTAGACTTGTTTAGTCATCAATAATAGAGTAAAATAGTCATTATTTTAGGTATTATCATGACTGATTTACATCTGTTTTGCATGAGAAATCACGTTTGCTTTATTGGGAGGAGAGGGGTTAATGTTATAAATTTTCATCATTGGTATAGTTAAAAGGATTAGGGGTCTTAGTAGAATTTGATCTCTCTCCTCAACATGAAGCAACGTTTTCACTGGATGTTACCTATAACTATATACATCGTATGGCATTCTGTTATTGAAATAATCTATGCTGTGTGGGGTCATTCATCAAGTACATTGTTTTAGATAGAATATAATATCTTTATACATATATATTTATATATGTTATGTCTTAGGGGTCCACTATTTTGTTTTGAACATTTGTTAAATATTTTGATAAGAAATCAGTGAACAGAGAGAATCAGTGTCCAAGAAACAGGATTAAACATAGTCTCTTTCTTATTTTCATCAGCTGATAAAAACATTCACTTAGTGGATATATGTGAGTTTTTAATGTGTGGACTATTATGTAATATATTCCCATTTGGGCCTTGGTTTTCTGACTATTATTGCCGATGACTATTATACAGTGGCTTTTTTTAGAGAACTTATGTGCACGTGTATATACATATGTGCACATGTATTGGAGTTTTTGGTCTATTTCAGTAAGTACAGAAGGGATTAAACAGAGAAATAGGAAGTTGAATTCTCTTTTCTATAGACTCTTGGGAATTAGTCCACAATCAGGCTGATGATCTATGTCTGAGACACTCGACTGTGATTGGACACGGCTAGATTCAAATGTATTGTCCTTTGCACTGTTAGTCTGAGTAGGTCATAAGTAAGCATGTTTGTACGCGAAAACATGTTGATTGAAGTTTAAAGAGATGTCTGCAGAGAGGTGCCACTATACCTTCCCATACAAGTCGGATGAATTAAAGGTATCGTCTGTGTGATCAATGTTAAATGTTCAATAAATATTGATGTTTTTAAATTGCAAATGGAGTTGCATCTTGGATATATTAGTGTGGTGCACTTTCCAATCTAAGTGCTGATTATGTAAAGAGTTTAAGAGGAGTCTTTAAAGTTGCACACGAAGAATTAGGATCAATACGGACTGTTTACTTTGAAGGAAGGTTGGAGCGGCAGTGTGCTGTGTGTATTATCCACCGCCGAGAGTCCCCATAATTGAAATGTCAAGTCAAATACGCTCTGACTGAGCTCTCAGTTTCTGAAATCCAGGTGCTGAGTATGAGCTGGATCTCTGTAATACAGCCACACTTCTGTTCCCTCCATAGAGGTTGATGTGAGCCACAGACATCGCTTGTTTGAATGGATCTCAGCAGTAATCCCATGGACCAAAAATCTAAGACCCCTTGAACGCATGAGGGGATAGAACTGATGAAATTAGGGTCTTAATCCATACATGCTCCAGTTCAACAGGTGGGGGCCCAGAAGGTTTAGTAGGGGCCAGAGATTACCAGAAAATTCTCTAGGAAGCCCAATCTGGCATCAGGAGCAATTGGTTAAAGGGGTTAAATGGACCCCTGAAGGCTTAGCAGCCTTAGACTTGCGCATGTCTCCCTTAGAATCTGAAATATGCCTGTTATTAAAGGCACCATAACCGATAAAAGTAAAAGATGAGAAAAATGAACAATGGGAAGGAGTGAGTTGTTCTCCTTTCCATCCCTGGAATCTTTGGTATGTCCACATAGTTCGCGTTCCTGTGTTCCATATTGGACGAGAAAATAGCATTTAATGTTAAACCATTTTCCCTTAGTCCATAATGAACTAAGGTACCATGGGGTAGAGAGCTCACCTCCTCCAGCGGGCAAGGCAATTTAAAAAAACAAGGAAGGAAAAAAAAAAAAAAAAAAACAGGGCCTTTGTGGCAGAGACTCATATCTCTCTCTCTATCTAGCTTTAATCCCCTCCTCCAGATTCACATACAGCAAATTGCCACCAGGAAAAAAAAAAAAAAAAAAAAAAGAAAGCAGGAAGAAAAGAAGAAAAACCCACCCTGAACAAAGACCCCGAAAGGACTGCTCTATCCTAGGAAGGAAGTTTTTATTTTTTTTCTCAGGGTGGGAGACTTCTGTTCCATATGGACCAAGAAAAAAGGATATACTAAAACAACCTCTAAGATTCCTGGGAGGGCAAAAAAAACTCTACAGAAAACCAGTATTCCATAGGACTAAACTATGTACACCTCAGGTGTCAAATACTAAACTAGCACAGCAAACAATTAAACACGAGCCAACAGGGATCAAAAACCACTGAACAGCCTGCAGGACCTTTCAGCCAAAAGCTGAAGGATGCAGTTGATGGATGCATGTCTTTCCTCAGTCTTGTCAACCATGTTACCATGAGTAAGCAGGTGATTGAGATGAAGAAAGATCAAGTGTGCATGTGCTTAACCGTTTCACAATGCATTGCACATCCTGCAGGTCCTTAGAGAGATAAACACAGTAATTAAAACTTTAGCTGGGGCTTACCTGTCAGGCTTTCACATTTGGAATGTACCCAGCGATCACACTTTCCACACTGCATCATCTTGCTCTCATAATCATCATCATCGTAGCACTTGTTACACAGAGGGCAAAAGTTTCCTAAAGAAGAAGACAAAGTTTAGTGTACAGCCTCCTCTAGTTATACTAACATCTCCTCTTGCAGTTTGCTGGGAATATCGGAGCCCATCTATCACTTCCCCAAAAAAGTACGAGTTGAAGGAACAATAATTTGTGTGCCTCCAAGAGGTCCAGTCATTGCCTTTAATTGAGCCGGTTTTTCCTGTGTGAGGTCGGTGCTGCTTATTGTGTGGCACGGAGTGAATGTATCTGCCTTCCCGGTGTGTTTGATGAAATGTAGCTATTGAGACGTTTTTTTCCTGTGTGGGGTCGGTGCTGCGCATTGCATAGCACGGGGTGAATGTATCTACCTTCCCGGTGTGTTTGACACAGTGTAGCTATTGACGAGCGGGGATATATCGGTACGATTGAGGACTTGATTGTGCACTTGGAGGTATACTTATTCACTTGTATATGTTTTTGAATATATATTTACATGGATTGAGTTGATGGTACTCTCTCCATGAATAGAATGTATAGATAATTTTGCAAATACATTATATAGATTGATAGACACGGGTTAGGTTGTGTGTACCTTTTCCGTGACTACAATATATGTGAGTTTGTAGATATTATTTGGAGATTTGTTATTCTATATGTAGATCATACATTTGTTCCTTGAGATGGTTATTGTTTGTATATTTTAATTAAAGACCTTCTTTTGCTTTTATTCGTATGGTTGATTGATATATATCTTTTTAGAGTTGCCACAAGCGCTGAGTATTGTATATATTCTATTTTTTGTAGACCTGTGAGTGAAGAGGTTTAAACTTAGCAGCTGTGGAGCTTTATTTGTTTAATATATAGGACTGTGATTTTATACAGCGCTTTGCCTGTTTTTGTATTTTGAATAATTTGTTCCAAGTTGCTCCTAGGAGAAAAGCCTGAATCTGTGTTGTTCACCTCCAAATGGCCCAAGTCAGGAAAATACATTCCTACAGGCAGCAAGAGTCAGGGATGAAGTGAGGACGCTTGCTGCAAGTGGAGGCTGTGAGCAGAGTCTAAAGACATTGAAGTCTCACAGTTTAGTCCCATCACAAGATCAAACAGAACACCATGGGGTAAGTTTTCTAGCCACCAACTGTGTAACTGATCATATAACAAGAAAAAAGGCAGACGCAGTAGCACTGCCTAGCCCTGAATTGTCTATTAGGGGGATATTAAGAGGAGGTCTGATATGGAAATGTTACGTATTAAAGAATAACCATTATCACAATTCTACAAGTATAAGAAAATTAAAACCATTTAAAATCAACATACTGAAAACCTTGATGTCCTGCAAACTACTGCAGCTACACCATTTTTGTGCAACCAATTTAATAAATATGAATTACAAAAAATAACTTGATAATACACTGCTTTGTTATCAGGCATTACAGTGAACTGTTAATTTTTCAGTGGCCATCCTCTCACCTTATATACAATGGATGCGCTGCAATAGTTTGCAGGACATACAGGTTTATTTTATATGGTTTTAAATTTGCTGAGTTTTCTTTTACTTGTAGAATTGTAATAAAGATTATCTTTTAATAGAGAACATTTTCATATCAGATATCCCCTCGTTATCAACCTAATTGCCAATTAAGGGTGGGTTTGGTGCTGCTACTTTCATCTTTTTTCTAGTTGCATGTATTCTTAATTTCAGAATAGCACATTCCCTTTGGTTAAACAGACACCTTGATAAACATTCTGGTGGTGAACCTAATCTATACAATTTTTGTGTAACTGATCAACCAGGGCGTAAGATATAGTCCCTACTAAAATGTTATGTCTGCTCCCACAAGAGAAGACCTGGGATCACTTTTAAAAGGTTGCATACAAAAGAGCTTGCAGCTACATCGCGCATTAACCATTTCTTCATGATAAAAATGGCGACATGAGAATCTCACACTGCATGAAAGCGCAAGATTCACAGGTCGTACTATGAAACATCACAATCTAGCAATACCATGATCCCAATGCTGATGAGCGGATGCTCCAGACTCTCTCGCCCCTTCTCTGTGCACAGACCGAGTGGAGCACACTTAGTAAGGGAGAGAGAGCCCAGCCCGCAACAGCGCTCATCAACATTGGGATCAAGGTATCGCTAGATCTATACTTCCATGGTTGGGGCTTATTACTCAAGGAATTGAGGATTGCTCCAATATTCACTGTGATGTGGATTCAGTGAGGCAGTAAATGTAAAAATGTGTTAACCCTTGGAGTTCCAGAGGGTGACACTCAATGTGTTAAGTCACAGAGCTATACTAATAGATGATGGCTCTCCTACAGACAACAGCATTTCCTCTATGGCTCCTAAAACATGTGTGGCTCCAACATTTTTGCCCACCCCTTTTACATGCCACTGTGACTGTCATGAAACAAGCCCTGGCAGATAAAATGATGGCTTAGTAGAGGCTGCTTTGCAGCGTTTCATAGCGCAACCTGAGACTTTCACGCTTTCATGCAGTGCGAGATTCTAATGTCACCATTTTTATCATGGTGACACGTTTAATACACCATGTGATGGCAAGCTCTTTTGCGTGCGACTTTTAAAAGGATACTGAAGACCTGATCAAGCAGCACTATTAGTCCAATAAAAAATAGGGTAAATTATCAAGTAATATTAATTGGGACATAACAGGATGCACATTGGTCTAGATCAGAGTCCTTTATGCTGCATGCACTAAAAGCCCACAAAGCTTGCACGAGGACATCAAAGATCTGTTTAAAAGGAGAGCAAGAGGGCAAAGTAAAGTGTTATACAGTTTAATTCAATCTTGCAAGACAACATAAAACACAGATTTGGACTCAAACCCAGATAAGGAACCGAGAGGACATTTCACCAAAGAGGTTAGTGTGTGCATATCATATCAATGCTTTATATTGTTCTACTTAATGTTCTTAAGCTGTACACCACTATGAGTTGACATCTTGAGCTCTTAGATATATTTGTTGTATAATCAGGATATAGTCTTGAACCTATCCCAGGATTTCTCCCCTCCCTTGCTGAATTAGCCTTGAACAGCAATGCAATGATGCTGTTCCATAAAAAACATTATTTTTTTTTTTTCCCCTCAAGAAGTAATTCCTTACACTTTACAGAGCCTGGCAATCTCCATATTTTGAAAACTATCTTCTGTGCTAGAGCATCTATTTCTAGTCAGTTCTTCTGTTAACACTTGAATGGGCAGAGAAGCATGCAACATTGCTTCTCTGAATGTTCAGTGGTGGAGAAAATAAGGTATGTTTGAGAATGGTGCAGTCTCTTAACTTATCTTGGCACATATATTGTTTAATATACACATTTAATATTGTTTAAGGTCACGTTTTCTACTTAACTGGTTCCTTCTAATTGTTGCCCAGTAACCTTGATTGATTTGTGGACTCTTACCTTTAGCAAACAGTTTGGCACAGTCATGGCACAAGGAGAAATCATGTGACCACTGAGCATCCCAGCCTTTCCCAGGAGTGGTGGAACCGCAACTCTTGCATCGGACGCACTTGGTACAGATCTAGAAGCAAGACAGTCAACCTCAATATATATACAATTAGCAATATTGTCACGGCTTTGCCCGTGCTGTTAATAAAACAAATTAAAAAAACAAAGCCTAAGTCCCATGCGGTTGTATGCATGTCAAAAACAAAGAATGTGATATGTGTCTGGCAATAACAGGGTTACAAAACTAAAAGTGGATTTACATGTAGGACTATTTTCTCCTGACATCCAGGCGAATTCAGAAAGGAGACATTGGGGGAGTGTGACGGAACTGTGGCGACCATGGGAGATATTGGTGTGTTAGAGATATGGGATCTCATGTCTTCAGACTATTTCTACCCAAAAGACAAACACCCATAGACTGAGCTTAGCCATAGTTGATTCCAGTACATTGCTGGAGTGCAGAGATAGTGGGGGGTTGGGCTTTGATTCCACTCTACTCCAGGCCTGTGCTAAGGAATGTTAATTGATTCCTGCTGTGCTTCCTTGACCAATCAGAGGCGGTTATTGATGAGCCAGTTAAGAATGTATGATTTCAAGTCTTAATCTGCATTCTTATCCTGATAAGGATGCTGGTGGCTGATTGGTCAAGCATAGAAACACTGTCCCAAGTATTCGTTTGCATGCTGATCTAGATAAGAGTCTCTGTAGTGTATATAAGCTGTGTGTTTGAGTCAATAAAAGAGAGTTCTTCCCTTCACCAAGTCTCGGCTCATGTTTGGGAACAGGAGGGTCAGTTTACTATTGGAGTGTTATTCTGAGGGAGAAAGGAACTATAAAAGAGGTATCCAGCTTATGATACAAGGTGTCACGTTACAACTGGTGGCAAGCGGCGGGATTCGGCTTATCCCAAGGAACTGAAACTGAGACCAGCATCCAGGGGGAGATGTAGCCGCTGGCTTGACCCCGGTCTCAGCAACGCAGTGAGCAGTGGATGGAGCAACAGCGAAACTGAGACCAGAATCCAGGGGGAGATCTAGCCACTTGCTTGACCCCGGTCTCAGGAACGCAGCGAGCAGTGATAGAGCGTAGGTTCACCTGAACCAGAGGAAGCAGTATTGCGGCGGGCTTAGCGAAGCCCTGGAGGATCTGCTGGAGTCCAGAGTGCAAGGGGGCCCCAACCTGCGGATGGCCAAAGCAACTTGAATATCCTAGAACTTGGAGTACTAGTATCCAGTGCATTGGGAGGTACCTGGGATCCTGCCTGTGGAACATGGCAAATCTAGGACCAGTGGGAGCTGTTAAGTCCAACTGGAGACGAATTGAGAAGCTGGTGGCATTGCGATGGCCGCTTCTGGGAGACAATCCTCTGCGGGATTGGGAGGACAGCATGGACTGCTTTGTGGAGGTGGAAAGTAAGCTACAGGATCAGTATATCGCCCTGTACCGGAAAGCAGAGCAGAAGTATTACAGCAGGATCCACCCCTCTTGTTCTGCTGCAGGCAATGGATACAATGGCCCAGGAGTAGGATGGGAGGCCATCTGTGTCGACCCCAACTTTGGCAGCAAGGAGGAGAGTAGGTTTTGGGAAATCAGGGATGCCCGGGAGGAGATGATGGGGTTCCAGAATATCCCTGAGCTAGCAGAGGAGCTGGAGGACCTGGTGGAGCAAGAGTGGCATCAGGAGCGAGCTTACCAAGGCCTTATCCGGAAAGTTGCGAGGCATACGGGGGAGGGACCATGGGCAGCCCCCCCATATACTATACCGTAGGAAGACGTGGCCTGGCTGGCCAACCCGCCCTGGGATGGAGGCTCCGACCTTGGAATCGAACAGTCCTTTGAGTCCTGCGACCCGGTGGGGTGGAGAATGAGGAATCTACTGCCCCACCTAGGACCCAATCCGTCGGAAGAGACGGTTGCCCAACTTAAACGGTCGGTCGAGCAACAGTACTTTCAAGACATCCAGAACCCCTGGGTTGCCCCATGCTGGGGGAGTGAGACAGTGATAAGCACCAGCCAATTTGTTACCCCGGACCTGAGGAGTGGGAATTCGCTGCTCCTCAGCCCCAAGAATGCCCCTGTACCAGGGGGTGGGACAACCACCCCCCCTGGTGGACATTTGGCCCCTTCCCCTGTTTTTCCTACTGTTGTGAGTGAGAGGAGCTCACCAGCAGCCCCAAGAAGATGCTCCCTTTGTTAATGGACACTGCTCTGGAGAAGGAGCAATGTGTGCTCTCCAGGGGCACAGATGTTATGGCTCTGAGGAATGGGACTGCGGTCTTCCTCAAGGCAGAGAATGGCCTTGGAGTTTGTTGCCTGGAAGTAGAGGACCCCAGCCGACTGAAGGAGAAAAGTGCTGCTGACCCTCTTGTTGACCCTATGGACTGTGAACTGGTGGGTGGGAATGCGTTCCCCACCTGCCCCCCTGTGAACCCTGGCCTTGTGAGTAGAAGTGAGCTCCCCAGGGCCTGGGAAACCCCTGTTGCTGTGGATGAGACGCAGGTCCCCAACCAGCAGCCCCTGTCCTTCCCCTTTGTTATTGGATACTGCCCTGGAGAAAGAGAAATGTGTGCTCTCCAGGGGTGCGGATGTTATGGCCCTGAGGAATGGGACTGCGGTCTTCCTCAAGG
The DNA here is from genome assembly GCA_037306005.1 of Rhinophrynus dorsalis. Lineage (NCBI taxonomy): Eukaryota > Metazoa > Chordata > Amphibia > Anura > Rhinophrynidae > Rhinophrynus > Rhinophrynus dorsalis. The sequence goes on from CM074724.1 coordinate 254,345,570, forward strand.
CAGAGAATGGCCTTGGAGTTTGTGGCCTAAAAGAAGAGGACCCCAGCAGACTGAAGGAGATGAAGGAGAACAGTGCTGCTGACCCTCTTGTTGACCCTATGGACTGTGAACTGGTGGGTGGGAATGCGTTCCCCACCAGCCCCCCTGTGAACCCTGGCCTGGTGTGTAGGAGCAAGCTCCCCAGGGCCTGGGAAACCCCTGTTGCTGTGGATGAGACGCAGGTCCCCACCAGTAGCCCCTGTCCTTCCCCTTTGTTATTGGATACTGCCCTGGAGAAAGAGAAATGTGTGCTCTCCAGGGGCGCAGATGTTATGGCCCTGAAGAATGGGACTGTGGTCTTCCTCAAGGCAGAGAATGGCCCTGGAGTTTGTTGCCTGGAAGAAGAGGACCCCAGCAGACGGAAGGAGAACAGTGCTGCGGACCCTCTTGCTGTACATGTGGACTGTGAACTGGTGGGTGGGAGCGAGCCCACCAGCCCCTATGTGACCCCTGGCATGGTGGTTGGGAGCGAGCCCACCAGGCCCTGTGAAACCTTGGCTGTGATGAGTGGGACAACAGTCCTCATCAGCAGTCCAAAGCCTGTTGCCCCTTTTCCTGATACCCCAGCCTTGGTGAGTGGGACCACGGTCCTCACCAGGGATGCCCTTGTTGCCCCTGGATCTGTTGACCCCAGCCTGGTGGGTGGGAAGTCATTCCCCACCAGGCCAACAGTTGATCCAGCCCGAGGGAGGGGGACCACCATGCTCCCTAAGGAAGTTGGGAGTTGCCCCAGTTTTGCCAGCAGCCCACAGTCTGTTTGTCCTGGATTGGTGAGTGGGAGTGCGCTCCTCACCGGTCCTCTGGATGACCCTACCCTGAGCAAGAGAGTCCCCAGTGTTTCCAGTAGCCTTTTGGATGTTGCCTCAGCCCAGGAGAGTAGGAGCAGCATCCTCTCCTGTTACCGTGGGGTACTTACCCAACCAAAAGGGGGAGATGTCCCCAGCGTCCACCAAGGTGACCCCCAGGCCATTGGGAACCCAGAGACACTGTTGCCAAAAGGAGGTCCACCTTATAGACTGGCTATGGACCCTGAGCCACTGGACCCAGACCCAGGAGGGTCTGACCCCAGCTCTGCCTGGAGCCTGGCCCAGGAGAGGCCTCCCAACTTAGTGACAGCCAGGACCAAGAGGTACACATTTCACTGGCCCAGGATCAAGGACCCCAGTTTTACTCCTGGCCCCGGACACGGTGCTCGTTTATTCTTTCCAGACCCCAGGACTGTAGGGGCTGGCTGGGGACAAGACTTTTGGGACAAGTACTGTTGTGGACATGGCACTACCAGATTATGTGTCCACTCCGGACAGCAGCGAGCTGACCCGTGTGGATCATGCTGTGGCTGTCGGAGGTGGACAAGGGGGAGATATGTGACGGAACTGTGGCGACCATGGGAGATATTGGTGTGTTAGAGATATGGGATCTCATGTCTTCAGACTATTTCTACCCAAAAGACAAACACCCATAGACTGAGCTTAGCCATAGTTGATTCCAGTACATTGCTGGAGTGCAGAGATAGTGGGGGGTTGGGCTTTGATTCCACTCTACTCCAGGCCTGTGCTAAGGAATGTTAATTGATTCCTGCTGTGCTTCCTTGACCAATCAGAGGCGGTTATTGATGAGCCAGTTAAGAATGTATGATTTCAAGTCTTAATCTGCATTCTTATCCTGATAAGGATGCTGGTGGCTGATTGGTCAAGCATAGAAACACTGTCCCAAGTATTCGTTTGCATGCTGATCTAGATAAGAGTCTCTGTAGTGTATATAAGCTGTGTGTTTGAGTCAATAAAAGAGAGTTCTTCCCTTCACCAAGTCTCGGCTCATGTTTGGGAACAGGAGGGTCAGTTTACTATTGGAGTGTTATTCTGAGGGAGAAAGGAACTATAAAAGAGGTATCCAGCTTATGATACAAGGCGTCACGTTACAGGGAGATTTATAAAAAGTGTTCTTGTTCATTTTGTTAACGGATCCTTAATATGTTCACATTCCTTATCATGAGTTTGGTATTCTAGTTACAGTTATAAATGTGGTGACTGTAAAATATAGGAACAGGTCAGACATGTTGGCAAAAACTGTCGCAAAATTGTCACAAATGGTGACATTTCTCTATAAATGCTCTGCCCCACTTTTCAAACTTCATTTTTTTTTTTTTATGTACTACATGGACTTATATCTTCCTAAACTGTCCTTAATAATTTAATAACTACCAGAGACAATCTTAATGACTGTATTGTTGAATTATCAGTGCTTAGCGCTTTCAATTCCAAAACAGTGTGCATTGCATTGCAAATGACTGTGTTACGCAACACTCAATCAGTGAGCGTGTTTGTGTTTGTAAGTTAGCTTTTGAGTGTGTGAGCGAGAGCATGTGTGAGCATGTAATGCGAGTTTTGCAACTAATTTTTTGCATATTGCATTTTGAGTGTAGAGTTTTGTGTATAGTGTTTTGAGCATAGCATTTTGTTATTTTTCATAGTGTTCTGCATATAGCTTATTACGCAGCATATAGCATTTAGAGTATAGCTAATTGCGTATAGTGTTTTGTGAATTAATTTTGCATATAGCATTTTGCTCATGGAGTATAGTGGAGTATAGGATATAGCGCTGTGTGTATCCCTTATTGCATATGGCTTTTTGTTTTGCATCTCATATGTGCGTATCATGTGCTTGTGCAGTGTGGGTGTTGTGCATGTGTATTGTATGTGTGTTGCGCTTGTGTATTGCATGTGTGTGTTTTGCTCGTGTGTACTGTACATGTGTACGTTGTGTGTGCTTTTTAAGCGTGTATGTGTCGCGGTGTGTTTTGTGCTTGTGTTGTGTGTACACTGGAATACTTAACATTAGATCTATGAGTACAGCTAATACAAGAAATGAATATTATCATTTGGAACATTACAGGCTTATGTAAGACTCGCAAAAGAGACAAAAAAAATTTGTCTAATTAGAAGATACACACTAGCTATATTATAAAGGAACCAACGATGGATGATGTGGAAGAATTAGATTCTTTATTAACAAAAGACTTACAGACTCAGTCATAAAAGTAGAAAGTGTTTCTGAAAGAATTGCTTCCTGTGCTATCAAACTAAACAGTTGCTATGTTCTTGAAATCATTCAAGTATATGCCTCTACAAGTAGCCACAATGATGATGAATTTGAAAAATGTTATGATGATTTATTACAAACAGTACATTTACCACTATAAATTTATAATGGGAGATTTCAATGTGGGAATTGGTAAGATCCAAAATGGTGAAAAACTAATCGGGCCACATGGAACTGGAAAAAGAGATGAAAGAGGGAAGCAACTAATCAAATCTGCAGAACAAGATTTCTACATCATGGATTAATTCTCCAGGAAAAAGGCACAGAGAAAATAGACATGGAATACAAGTAAAATAGACTTCATACTTGCAAATAATAAAACAGTATTCACTGACTGCTCAGTCTTGAATCGCTTTAACATTGGAAGTGCCAATCATTTAGTGAGGGCAAAAATCAAAATTGACTGCTAGAATAAAGAAAGAAAGTGATCAAGCCAACAAACTTGAAGATCGAAACTAGCCAGTTATTGATAAATCATATGAATTTTGAGTTAGCACTAGCTAATGGATTTAGTGTGCTGCAAGACCTTCCAGACACAGACATTTCAACCCACAATGAAAAAGTTATAGATACTATCACAGACATACTGTAAAACAAGAAAAAACAACCTGGATATCAAAAAACAGTTGTTATAATGAAAAAGCGACAAGAAATGAAGTAAAACAGTAATATTACAAACAGGGTAGAATTAGGGGGACACCGAAATTTCGGTAGCCAAAATGTTTCGGCCGAAAATGGCATTTTTGGCAAAAAGCCAAAAAAAAAAAAAAAAAATGGCCAATGCTCTCTCATTTCTCTTACATTGGCTTCACTGCTTTCCCTCCGTTCTAATGAAGCAAACAGACCGGAGGTGAAACAAGATCTCCCGAGAGGCAACATTGAGGGTATTTAATCAAGAGTTTTAGTAAGTGCAATCAGTACCCTCAATGTTTCACCTCCGGTCTGTTTAAGCTCAATGCTGGTTCTCACTGTGCAGCAAGGGTCCGCTCTCTATCTGCTCACAAATATCGGTACCAGTATCTGAAATAAATCAAAAACCCTCCTAAGAGCAACACCAAATAATATGCCCCTTTTAAGAGGCGCTCACCAAATGTATGGAAGCAAACAAATTGTAATGCAAATATAATGCTTTATTTCCAACGGGATAAAAGTGTTTTACCAAAAAAGAAAAAAAAAAAAAAACACTTATCTCGTGAAGAAGCAGGCTTGTGGGCCCGCAAAACTCATTGGAAATAAAGCGTTATATTTGCATTAAAATTTGTTTGCTGAGCATCTCTTAAAGGGATAGTAATACTTCATTTTAACTTTATTTTATTTTGTAGGCATTAAAAAACATGAAGAATGATATAAGTCTTATCTCTCAAACCATTATGGTTTATGAGATATTCACAAGCAAAGTTTCCCCCTCCCGCCACTTTTACCTACTGTAAACAATCTCTTCTCAGATGTGGAATACAGTCCATAGACTGGACGGATAACAGAAGGGGACACTCTTATTCCTATGAGAACAATGAAATCCCTGTCCCCCTTGACAAGCTTTTCAGGTTTTTCCCTTATCTTAATTGAAGATTGTCCCTCTCTGCAGTCTACCTGGGTGCCTCCCTTCTGCTCAGGCTGAACAGTGTGACATCAGTAAAAGGGGAGGGAGGGGGACACTTTGTCATTGAATTACTCTGGAACTACAACTCTGTCAGAATTGAAATAACACTCTCCAAAGTCCAAATACTATGATGATTAATTAGAGCTGTTTTTATTATGAAACATTACTATCCTTTTAAAATGGGCATATTATTTGGTGTTGCTCTTAGGAGGGTTGTTTGATTTATTTCATATACTGGTGCCAATATTTGTGAGCAGCTGTAGAGACGACCTTTGCTGCACAGTGAGAACCGGCATCGAGCTTAAACAGACCGGAGTAAGCTCTGTCATTACCTTAGCTGCGGTCAAGCTGCCAAGAATCAAGTCGCATCCACCGGCCACCCACATCCTGTCTGCAATGCAGTTTTGTGCTTTTGCCGACTCCTTTGCAATTCTCACTAAAAAGCATAAGTCCCCGTGAAGAGTCTATGGTCTGCATTCCTTGTGAGGACATGATGTCACCGGGAGGGCAGATAACAAAGCGGACAAGAGTTGGGAGGTAGGTGGCAGGACCTACACTTCTTTAAAATGGAGGGTGGCAGATACTGAAATGCTCACATAATGGGGTGAGGTGCTTGAGGGAGGCCTTGAAAACTTGATGGCAATAGAGGGGAGTGGCGAGAGAAGAGGCAAGGACAGGGAGCCAGTGGGAAGTCATTTACACTTACCGGAGAGGAGTATGGACAGAAGCAGTTCTAGGAGGGACATACAGTAGTTTAGTGTGTGGCCAGTGGAAAAAGGACAGGAGCGGAAGCCAAAGGGATGGGAGGTCAGTTAGTTATAACACTACTAAATACTCTTGTGCTGATGAGTGGGGTGGCAGGGTGGCGAAACAATAAGTTGTATGGAACAAACCACCTGAAGTGAATTGGCTGGTGGCAGGGTGGTGAAAGAGAAGGTGCGATGAAGGCAACAGGGTGGAGAATGAAGCCAAACGGAAGGTGGGAGTTGGCAGGTTAATGAATAATGAGTTTAACAAAAAAAAAAAAAAAAAAAAAAAAAACCTAAAAGATATTCAATTAATCATGTGAGATGTGCAACATTAACACTTAGTGAGTGGGGTAGACACGATTATTGTAAGGAGCCTGCAAACAAGGTGGAAAAAAATATGGAGTGTATAGAGTGGCATGAAGGAGATACCTTAAAGTGGCAGAACTCATGGAGAACTGAAATAGGGGAGACACAGGGTCATTGCAAAGGATATTAAAACTGGGATTCATTGTGAATGCGAGGAGTGGAAACGTGTTTATATAGCAGCAGGTGGAGACTGGAAGTGCAGGACAGAGACTGAACAAACTTTTAGAAAAACTAAAAGTAGTTGTATGACAGCACTCAGAGACAACAACATATGTGGGAGGAAATAGAAATGGAATGGAAAGGTCACTTTTTTACAGGCAAGTTGGTAACCTTCAGCTCAGGGGACTTTCACTTTGACTGAATCATGTGCATTTGATCTACTATATTTTTTGTTTCTTTTGTTAGGCATCGCCCTAATTATTAAAAAAAAAAAAGTAATTTTTGGTTTTGGTTTTCAGCCAAGTGCATGCTGAAGTTTCGGTTCAGAATTTTCATTTCGGTGCACCCCTAGGTAGAATATGTAGAAATGTGCAAGACCATAAAGAAGAGCATAAAATAAGAAACTCACAAGTTCAGTGTTAAGCTCGGCACTGGAAGAAAATCAAGGGCTAAAGAAAGCAAAAGTAAAGATGGCCACGCATTGGAGCCAAATGTTTGCATTAAAGGGATAGTAATACTTAAGATGTTAAAAAAAAATGTTGTAGGGTTTATGTCCACAAATAAAATAAGGGTACTCCCACTGATGAGAGAGATTTTATTAAAAAAATTATAACAGCTCAAACTTGAATTTTTTTGGTGCAATATCACAGTGGCCTGAAAATTTACAGTGGCGTTTTTGCTACACCATCCTATGGAGATTTATGGTCTTCGGACCACAGCACTCCATAGGATGGTGTAGCAACAGCGCCACTGTAAATTTTCAGGCCACTGTTTTATTACACCAAAAAAATTCAAGTTTCAGTTGTTATAATTTTTTAATAAAATATCTCTCAGCAGTGGGAGTACCCTTGTTTTACTAAGGGGGATAAACCCTACAACATATATTTTTTTACATTTTAAGTATTACTATCCCTTTAAATATCGAAGAGGATACCACAACAAAACCTCAACAACAAATAATGAAACAAGTGGAAGAATTTTATACAAAATATTTATAAGGATAAATGACAACTGAATGCAGTGCCAGATGCTGAATCTATGCCATAAGATGTGGTAGAAGAAATAGAAGCTGCAAAAAAATTAATGAAAAACGTCCTACTGCCTACTACCCCGCAAAGGCCTGAAACATGGAACAATGCAGGAGTCATCCTACGGCAAAAAAAAAAAAAAAAAAAAAAAAAGGTGATAAGGTGGCTCTAAAAACTACCAACCATTATGCTTATTGCCAGTGGACTGAAAGATTTTCACAAAGGTACTATCAAGAAGTTTGAACACAACACTGAACCCAACACAACCTAAAGAACAAGCAGCTTCAGGAGCAGTTTTCAGTACAATGGACCATATCCAGACTGTGCAAAAAGTTATAGAGCGGCATAATAAACACAACCTTTTACTACGAAAAGGCCTTTGACTCAGAGAAAAAGCAAGCAATAATCAATGGCCTGATCAAACAAGAAATAGTGCTCATATTGATATCCTCCAATGAATATATGAAAAGCCAACTGCACCAATACAGGCCAACAATGATACATCTAAAACACCACCCTAAAACCGGTTGCTACTACACTATATTTAGAATCCAGATTAATTGAATATCATTGTACTCAGCCCTTATCTGTAGGGGCCGGTGGGTACACACTATAATTGTGTATATTGTATTATTCTACACGAAACACGTTAGGCATACGTGGATGTCATTCCAATTTGTGCCCGTATGATTTGATGGATGATTTTAAAACGACAGCAATATATTTAAAGTTTTAATTAAATCGAAGTGGTTACTTTATGCTGAGGTGTTTCCGTGAGCGCTCCCGTCCAGTGGTCCCCAACAATGATACAGTTCAGAACAACATAGAAAAAGGCACCTTCCCAAAACAATTCTCTGCTTGTTTAGAAGAAATTTTCCACAAACTAAATTAGGACAAAAATGGAATTAACCCCTTAATGACCGCCAATCCGGGAGTGGGCAGCTGTAATGGACCACAGCACTTTATTTTTACACAATGAATTTTGGGATGGCAGAGCAGCATGCATCACCAATCCTTAACGTCCAGAACGGTGTGACTGTCCTGGCACATCATGTGACATTAAGGGGCTAAGATTATTGGAGATTAAATACATCACTTATGCCTTGCAGATGATGTACTCTGCTAGTAATCCTAAAGAACTGTAAACAACAAAAAAGCATCCCGAAAACTTAGTATTGTCTTTAGGCCAAATTTGCCACTCTGCCGCAAGCAAAAAATTTGCAACCAACGTGTCCTCCCAGTTCTCAAGTAGGGATACTGAATGCCAAAGCCATAAAAAAACATAAGGTTCTGCATAGAAGTACATGACATCGAATTCTGAACATAACACAGAGACAGAAAAACTTGTGCATGGATTCGTCAGCAAGCAAATGTTTATGACATAATTGAAATAGACTAAAATGGTAATTGGCAGATCACATAGCAGGAAGACCTGGCTGTAGATGGACCAAACAAGGTTTGGGATGTATTCCACTTGAGAATTCGCTAGGTGTTTGTGTGTGTCTCATCCTATATATTTATATAGTGTTAATCAGGACATATTCAGGCAGGCTGTCTCCCTTCCCTTTGAAGGCATTAAGGAATCCTCTGTGGGGAGTGAACAAAAGAGTTTGTCGCTTTCTGTTCAATCCTTTTTCAGAGATGTTGTTAAATTAACTACTGGAACGGAGCCTTTAGTAACAGATCGTCCAGAAACGGAGTACATTTTACTACCATGGATCTGAGGGTGAGCCATCACTACGGTAAAGACTCTCTGTGCTGTGGGGTTAGATCAAAAGGCAGTGCCACAAATTGAAAATATTGGATTTCGCATGCAAACCTGAGATATTTCTAGTGCTTGGCTAATACAAGAATGTGAATATACGCATGTTTGTTGTCTAAAGATGTCAGAGCTGAGAGAAGCATGTGCAAGACTAGAAATAAGGCCCCATAAAAATGGAGATTTTATTATATTTTACAGAGGTTATCAAAGTGTTTATAACCCCAGATCATTTTTAGGTTTTAGTGTTCTTTAAACTAAGTATGGGAGCCTCCTATTTCACTGGCAGTGCTAATTTATGATGAGGAAATTGATCACTCACCCATACTCTCTTCTTCTTAGTGGGTTTGGTGGGGTAATTTGGTCCCAGGCACTCTGGATGGTAGCTGTTGCGGCACTTGTTACATTCCAGTAACTGCTGTGAAAGAGAACACAAATGCACAGACTTTTACAGAAGGAAGAAGGCAAGGAAAACAAAGATGTTGCTGTACTAAGAGGCTAATTTACTAAGAGCTATTCTAGAGCAAACAAACTGCACCAAAGAACAAATATAAAATCCTCAAATTTCCACCGTCTTATGTAATCCCTTGAATATTATGGATTTGTAATGTGTTGGTCACCTTTAGCATTCAAGGGGTTAAAAAATTATTTCTCTACTCACAAATATGTTTCTCTTAATCCACTGGGAGATATAGAACAGTAGGTGAACTCCCTTGCAGCAGAGGCAAGCACGGTTTTAGAAGGGTGCTACCTTTGGCACATGAAGCCCCCCCCCAAAGACATTATCAGGCTGAATAAGGAGTCTATTAATTGTATTAATGCAATAAGGACACCTCTGTGAATGGGTGTTCATGTCCCTTTGAGTAATCAAGAATTCAGCTCCTGTCATTCCCAAGACCTAGTTTACCCCCAACTACATACCGGTATGGTATAGCTGATTTGCCCCCACAATCGCTTTACTTTTTATTAGGACATCAGCCTCAATGTGGTATGAGGATGGGAACATGGTTCAAAACAGTTTATTAACTCTCTTAGTGCCAGAGGGGCAAAGAATTAAAATGAAGATTTAAAAACTAATAATTCTCTTGGAAAACATCAGCTGCTCAGATAAATGCAGATCTTGAGCAACTAGAGAAAGGGGTAAACTTAGATAATTTGTCCCAATTGTCCCCTAATCTCTGGCTGGTACCTTGGTGGCTTGCTGCTGTCTCCCACACACATGGCAGAACTTGCAGTGGCGACAACACCAGTTCTCAAGCTGGTCTTCAGATGGTCTCTCTCTCTCCTCTAGGCAGAACCTATGAAAGGGCTCACAGCAAACCTGGCAATAGACAAACTGACATGGAAGGATAGAAGAAGTTGGAGGAATGAGAAAGAGGAATAAGGAGAAGAGGAAGGATAAGATGGATAGAGAGTGGAAATATGTTGTGGCAAAAAGATTGAAATCATAAAATGGGAGAGGAGGAGGGAGAGAGAGGGAGAGAGAAAGAGAGGAAAAAAATATGTATGTAAGAGCATGTATATCAGGAAGGTAGAGCTGTACTTAAGTTGAATAGCCTCAAAAAACATTACTGGGGTGTATGCACTGAGAAAAATTGATGCAATCCTGGTGTAAACCAACTGCACCATAGGGGAAATAAAAATATTGATTTAAATGTGGCTTTTTTTTAAACTTTTATATGCTAGTGGTGCCACCAAAGCATCAAGATATTTAGCATTCAAGAAGCTATAAGCCTTTTATAAAAAAAAAATAGGATTTTAGTCTTACCTGTTAAATCCTTTTCACTTAGTCCATACAGGTCACTGGTACCATGGGATGTGTAGTCCCCTTTAATAGGCAGGAACAATTTTGCAAATAATTTGCAAGGGGCGGAGCCTCCCCTCTTACTTAAGCCACCTTCTGGCCAGAGCCACCCATATTGATTTGAGACCCTAAACTGACCCCAGGTAAGCAAAAAGAAAGACTCCTGTGAGCATGCCCGAACGGTCTCCCACTGAATGCCACAGGAGAGCCAAGACTGGTCCCTTGACAGGGTGGGAGACCAGTGACCTGTATGGACTAAGTGAAAAGGATTTAACAGGTAAGACTAAAATCCTATTTTCACTGTCGTCCAATACAGGTCACTGGTACCATGGGATGTACAAACATTGAGCTGATCCAGAGGCGGGAAGTAAGGCAAGGACCAGGCGCAAGGCCCAAGTCACTAGAACTGTTAACCAGTTGATAACATAGCCCAAACTGTAAGTGTCAACGGACACCAACCAAGGGAACAATCCCGGAACTTAACACAGCACACGGAACACGAGCCAACCGGGCTCAACAGTAAGGAAGCACTAAGGATCACAGAGCGGAAGACCTACACAGGCAAGACTGCCTCCAGGACCTTCCTTCCAAAGCTGGCATCAGCCGATGCCAGTACATCAACTCGGTAGTGCTTAGAAAAAGTGTGCACAGAGGACCAAGTGGCCGCTCTGCACAGTTGATCAGCAGAAGCTTGATTCTTGTAGGCCCAGGAGGCCCCAATAGATCTGGTGGAATGGGCAGTCACCCTGAAGGGAACATGCTTATTCCTCAACTTATAGGCTTCACGGATGGTAGCCTTAATCCAAGAGGCAATGGTAACTTTGGAAGCCGGTCTTCCTGCCCTAGGCCCCTCAGGAATGACGAATAGAGCGTCAGACTTCCTGATAGACTCGGTGCGGTGAACATAAAACTTGAGGCAACGCACCACATCCAACAAATGGAGATCTCTTTCCTTGTCAGATGAAGGATTAGGGCAGAAAGAGGGAACCACAATCTCCTGATTGATGTGAAACTCAGACACAACCTTGGGTAAGAATTCCTTGGTAGTGCGAAGCACAGCCTTATCCTTGTGGAACACCAGGTAAGGAGGTTTACAAGACAATGCCTGTAACTCTGCCACCCGGCGTACTGACACAATAGCCAAAAGGAAGGCCATCGTCCAAGTCACAAGACGTAATGGAATGGAAGCCAAGGATTCAAACGGTGGTCGCTGAAGAACACCCAGCACCAAATTGAGATCCCACTGGGGAGCAGGACTCTTGAAGGCAGGTCGAACATGAGTCACACCTTGGAAGAAGACTTTCACATCAGGAAGGATGGCAATCCGTTCCTGGAAAAACACAGACAAGGCAGAGGTCTGAACTTTGAGGGAACTCAGACTGAGCCCCTTGTCCACACCGTCCTGCAAGAAGGCCAGGACAGTGGGAAGATGGAAGTCAAGAGACAACTGCTTGACAGAGCACCATGTCACGAAGGTTGACCAAATGCGATGATAGATCTTGGAAGACACAGGCTTACGAGCACTGAGCATCGTCGACACCACAGAAGGAGAAAAGCCTTTCTGAGCTAGAATCGAGGATTCAACCGCCATGCCATCAAACGGAGAGAGTGAACATCCTCTTTCCACAGATACCCCTGAAGAAGCAGGTCCGGACGGGCTGGAAGTGGGATTGGATCCTTCACTGACATGGCCATCAATTCCGGAAACCAGGACTGGCGAGGCCAGTTCGGAGCAATCAGGATGACAGGACAACGTTCTCTCTTCAACTTCTGAATAACTCTGATCAATAGAGGAAGAGGGGGGAAGATGTAAGCCAGGGAGAAGTCCCAAGGGATCGACAAGGCATCCACCGCTAGAGCAAGGGAGTCCCTTAGACGGGAGCAAAACACCGGAACCTTCCTGTTGTGTCTGGTAGCCATCAGATCCACCACTGGCATCCCCCACCGTTGAGTGAGCATGTGAAACACCTCTGGGTGAAGAGCCCATTCTCCGCTGTCGACGGTGTGACGACTGAGGAAGTCTGCCATGACGTTGTCCACGCCTGGAATGTGAACTGCAGAGATGACAGGCACGTGATCTTCTGCCCAAGACAAAATATCCATGACTTCCCACCAGGCGGAACCGCTTCTTGTGCCGCCTTGTCTGTTGATGTAAGCCACCGCCGTGGCGTTGTCGGACTCTACTCTGACTGGAAGACCGGTCAATTGAGACTCCCAGTGCCTCAGGGCCAGCCGGACAGCTCGAAGTTCCAGAACATTGATGGAGAGCATGGATTCCTCCAGACCCCATTTCCCCTGAGCACTGAAGCGACCCCAGACTGCACCCCAGCCCCGAAGGCTGGCATCCGTTGTGACTGTGGTCCAATGAGGAACTAGAAAGGATTTCCCTTTCAAGAGATGAGAGAGATCTAACCACCAGTGCAGACTCGACTCGACATGAGGAGGAAGAGAAACAGACAGATGTTGACTATCTGGATGATTCCTGCACGTCTGGATCACAAATCTCTGAAGATCCCTGGAGTGGGCCATGGCAAATGGTACTGCTTCGATCGTGGAAATGAACTTCCCCACTAAGGACGACAACTTCGGAACTGGAATTTCGTCCATGTCCAGAATCCCAGCCACTCTGACGGCTATCTGGTGAGCCACGTCCTCTGGAAGAAACACCATGCATTGGCGAGTGTCGAACAGGAGACCCAGGAACAGAAGCCTCTGAGAAGGAATCAAGTCCGACTTGTCCAGATTCAGGATCCATCCATGACGGTTCAGGGTGTGCATGCACCTCTGCAACTGCTGGTGGAGAAGCTCCGCTGAGGAGGCCTTCAGTAGGAGATCGTCCATGTAGGGTGTCACTCTGATCCCATCCTGATGGAGCACCGCTATCAAGGAGCCCAGCACCCGCTGGAAGACTTGAGGAGCTGTAGTCAGTCCAAAGGGGAGCGCTGTAAATTGAAAGTGTCCCCTGTGGCAGGCAATCCTGAGATACTTCCTGCTCTCTGGATGAATAGGGATGTGAAGATAAGCATCCTGAAGGTCCAGGGAGGCAAGAAACTCCCCTGGAGACATTGCTGCAATCACAGAGCGCAGGGACTCCTGGCGGAAGTGGGAAGTCACCACATAGGCATTGAGATCTTTGAGATCCAAGATGGGACGGGCTCCTCCGTCCTTTTTGGCTACCACAAACAGGTTGGAATAAAATCCTGAACCTGTGTCCCCCTGCGGAACCGCCTCCAGGACCTCTTTGTCCAAGAGATCCTGAATAGCGTCGTCGAACAGACGCCTTTTTGAGGGTTCCTGAGAAGGACGAGTAAAATGGAACCGAAAAGGAGGAAGGGAAGAGAAAGGGATCCTGTATCCCTCTGACACCACCTGAAGAACCCATGGGTCCGCCACTGACTCCTCCCAAGTCCGGCGAAAGATGCGGAGACGACCGCCTACAGCCGGATGCGGACCCGGGTTCGGCGAGTCATGCCGAAGCAGTCTTGGAGGTCTTGGCCTTGGAGGCAACTTTGGGTCTCCAGGACTGTTTGGGCTTGGAGGAGGAGCGCGTAGTGGGAGGACCCGTTTGGGCCGAGGAGCGTGTCTCAGTCTGAAAGGAACGAAAGGACCGATTGCGTTTGGCTGGAAACTTTTTCTTAAAGACTGAGGGTAGAAGAGTACTTTTACCGCCAGTAGCCTCACTGATCATTTCTTTGAGCTCAGAGCCAAAGAGCAAATTCCCCTGAAAGGGCAAGGAAAGCAAGGCTTTCTTAGAGGCTGTATCAGCAGACCAAATTTTCAGCCAAAGAGCGCGTCTAGCCACCACAGAAGAAGTGGAGGCCCTCGCCATCATGCGCACAGCATCAAAAGCAGCATCAGCAACATAGTTCTGAGCTTCAGTGATATTAGCAAGAAGCTGCAACTGTTCAGATACAGGCGCATCCTGGCGAACCGCTTCAGTCAGTCGTTCAGTCCAGGCTGCAATAGCCCTATTAACCCATGCCACAGCAAAGGTGGGGCGCATGGCAGTGCCAATAGAGGCAAAAATAGATTTAAGAGAGAGCTCTAATTTCTTATCCGTCCAGTCCTGCAAGGCAGAGGCATCTGAGACAGCCAAAGCAGTAGATTTGGATAGTCTAGACACAGGAGCATCCACCTTGGGAGGATGAACCCATTTTGCCAGCTCCGCTTCGGGAAAAGGGTAAAGTTTGGCAAACTTTTTGGAGACAGAGGAAGATCTATCAGGATACTTCCATGCCTCAGAAACCAGACGGGCAAGAGTAGGGTTAGTTGGAAAACAAACAACAGGTTTAGATGGCTTTTTCTGAAAAACATCAGTAGGATCATAAGTGGATTCCTGAGTCAGAGGAAGGTTGAGCGTATTCAGAACCGCTCTGATCAGACCCTCAGCCGAAACTTCAGGGTCACACTCATAGGGGTCCCCAATGGACCTGTTAGATTCAATAACAGTACGTTCCTCAGCATCAGAATCCTGTAAAAGTTCTTCTTCAGAAGAATCAGTGATATCAGGAGCTCCCTGTGGCTTAGGCAGGGAGGTCCTGATAGTAGAGGGGGTCTGCCAGACCTGGAGAGCCCCCTGTACCTGAGAGGGAAAGAGTTGAAGCGTGGATCTGAGATCCCTAGTGGCAGCTTTAAACTCCCTCACCCAAGATGGCTCAATAGCGTGGCTGGGAAGCCCAGGGTTGCTATCTTTATCAGTACAATTAGGGCATAGATCCCCCACATTATCGCAATCCAGCCCAATGTGGCAAGAGGAGCAAAACGCCATGGGGGTAGAAGACCCCCCAGCCTCCTTAGTCTTGGGTCTAGCCCCTAGCTCCAGTGAAGTAGACATGCTCACAGCGTCAATATACCCCACAAAAAACACTATCACCCAGAAAAGTGTTAAAGATTAAAGTTTCACCCCAGAAAAGGTCTAAAAACGGACTTATCTGGCCAGCGAAGGGTTAATCTGGTGAGGAGAGAGAAGGCTCGGTCCCTGCGTAGTGTACTCGCCTTGGAAAAGTACCACAAAATGGCGGCCGTCATGACAGCCAATCAGAAACAAGCGCGAGCTAAGCGCTCATGGGAAATGTAGTTTTCCCTATGCAAGTACCCCAAACAGTGCCCGAAGCCCCCCTGAGCCCCCTACATTAATAAAACACCAACCGGATGATAGAGCAGGAGCCTAGCATTAAAATGAGCCTACTCTGAAGTTGCTGTGACAAGCGGTTTCAGAGATATGTCCCAAACTGTGAATTCCCATAGAGAGTAAAGGAGCTCTGCTGCTGAGCGGGAAAAAGCCGCGCTTAAAGGCGCGGAACACCATTTTTAATAAAGTTTAGTAAAACATTAAAAAGTGCCCAAACAAGCATGAAATACATGAGAAACATAAATAAATGAATACCCAATGCTCCAAAACTCAGAGAATAACACAGAAATTGCATAAATAGTGATAATGCAATAAAAACACCCTATGAGTGCTGGAGTGTATTAAAACTCCCAAATACAAGCCCATCAAAGGGACACTGTGGGGACAAGTGGACCTTCAGCACTCAATGGGTGACTCACCTTTCTCGCAGACTTCTGTCTTCAGGTGACCATGATAGGGAGGGAAAGAACCAGAGGTAATTTCCCCAACAGGGGAGCTGCTTAACACAAGCTGTCCCCTCTTCAGGTATAGGTCCACAGAAATCCCTGGAAGCTGCACCAGCCACTTTGAAGAGGGCAATTCACAGCCATGGTCACCCTCCTAATGGTGGTATTCCATATTTGAATAAAAAATAATAAAACTCTAAGAAGCATAGCTGTTCTCTGCCTGGTGTGCAAGCACACCAGGAACAAATCAATATGGGTGGCTCTGGCCAGAAGGTGGCTTAAGTAAGAGGGGAGGCTCCGCCCCTTGCAAATTATTTGCATAATTGTTCCTGCCTATTAAAGGGGACTACACATCCCATGGTACCAGTGACCTGTATTGGACGACAGTGAAATGGGAGTTATGGTCATTTTTATTTCTTCCCTATGGTGCACAGTTGGCTTACTGCATTAGCTTTCCTTAGTACATCAACATCATTATCATGTATAAAGTAGTAAAATAATATGTTCATATTTTAATCCATGAATGTGCATTCTCCTACTGAATCAGTTTTACTAACCTCCACATGCCCACTGCTGGCACAGAGGAAACAGACTACACGGGGTGTGATAGGAACAGTAGTGAGTATGCTGAGACCCCCCATCTCCCAAACGTTTTCCACCTCGCAATCCTCCTGCAGTGGAAAAATAATTCACAGTTTAAAAGGCAAGCTCTACATGGGTTTAGAGGTGACACACTCCTAGGTATATGATAAACCATAGAAGATGCGTTTAACTTTAAGACATGAAACAAACCGTAAACCTGCACTCCTCCAGTTTAGCTGTGAATTGTGTGCCCTGTATTAGACATATATTATAATACTGTGAATACATTTGAGGCATTAATGCCTACATTTTTGGCCCCAAAAAAAAGAGGTTTAAGCTTACCAATTGCGCCAAGGTTCCTCAAGTGTGGTAAGTCCTACTCTAAACACTTGAAGTCCCTATCTCAGAAAAAAAACAAATACAATAAAAATTAAAAATGACCCCTGACGAGATGTTATAGTAGCGCGTAGAGCATCGAGTGGACACCCACACAAAGGAACTGAAGCTCTATCAGCCCCTATATACAGCTTGTAATAACCCCCACACGCCACATGAGGAAAAATCATTTGGAAACAAACCTAGTGTGTAAAAGCCAAAGTTAACCTCTTAAAGGCCTAGAATGTAAAGAAAAGAACTGCTGCAATGAAACATTCATGTGTAATAATAGTGATAGTAAGAAGCAGCTAAATAAGCTAAAGGAGATAGGAAAAGACAAAAGAAAAAACAACAGCTTACAGCGCTAACTCACCTGTATATTACAATTTAAATTTTTTATTTTCCATGAAATGTTCATTGAGAAAACTGGGGCATTAGTGCCTACATTTTTGGCCCAAAAGAGAGGGTTAACTTGTTTTTAATTGCATACTTGGGGACCTCCACACATACAAAAAGAAAGTAAAAAGGGTCCCCCTGCTCTACGCATTACGATAACATCTCATCAGGGGTCATTTTTAATTTTTATTTTGTTTTTTCATAGATGGGGACTTCAAGTGTTTAGAGTAGGACTTACCACACTTGAGGAACCTTGGCGCGGTTGGTAAGCTTAAACCTCTCTTTTGGGCCAAAATTGTAGGCACTAATGCCTCAAATTTATTAACAGTATTATAATATATGCCTAATACAGGGCACACAATTCACAACTAGACTGGAGGAGCGCAGGTTTATAGCTTGTTTCTTGTTTGCACTTTGGTATCTGGACTAATGGGGGACTGGAGAACCCTCACATTCCTTGCTGCACACTTCAGTAACCCCAATTTCCTCAATGAACACTTCAGCTAGAACGCTGACGTCAGGAGAGAGAAAACTTTGAAAGCAGATAACTCTCAAACCATAAAGGTTTGAGAGATGCCTCTGGTGTCATTGAACTCAGTTTTTTACTGGCTACAACATGGGGGATAGTAAATTTTAAGTATTACTATCCCTTTAAGATTCCCCCTACATGCCCCTTTTTCTATATATTTTATATTATATAACATTGTAAACTGTCTAAAACAGTGGTATTTTTAAGGGGAAGGCAGAGTTCATCATAGATTTGTAGGGGGCATTAAATGTAAAACCATCCTCTTACCCAACGTTTGTAAATATAAAATAAGGGAATTTTGTGAACTTCCTAATAAATCCCCTCTCAACACAATATTCATGGGGTCATGTCCCTTTGGGTTATTCTCTAGGATGGATGTACTGTGTTCCACATGGACTGAGAGAAAAGGATCGGCAAGTACACAAAAATCCTCTCTTCTCGTATGTCCTATGTGGAATACAAGTACAATCACCAAGATTCCATGGAGAAAAACCCCTCCAAACAGACCAGCTCCAACAGTCACGAACACTGCAAACCAAAGAACAAACAGGTTACTGGCCAAAATTATATCAGATTGGACATCAACACCAGGACAGTAGCCTGTAGGACATTCCAGCCAAAACAGGCTTCTAGCGAAGGCAGCACATTAACAAAAGTATGAAGGGACAACCATGTCGCCACCTTGCATAGCTGCTCAGCACAGGACTGATTCTTGTAAGATATACCACCTACAGCTGATTCAACAGCTCCAACATTCACACACAACAAACAAATTTTCAACATTATCCTATGTCCACAGAAAGAACAAAATTTAACCTCCTTTGCTTCTTTGTGTGCAATCCAGAGGATTGCTTGATACTTTCTGTGAATAACCACAGTGTAACCGAATGCAACACCACTAATGCCAAAACAGATGCACTATTATATAGTCATTACTATGTGTGCCTCAAACGCGAAATGCTTTGGTCTGTGGTAACTTCTGCATAGCTGTACCTCACTCAGCACATCTTTCAAGTTGCAACATGTAACGAGGTACATGATAGTTTTTTATTCAATAACACTGCATCTGTTTTGGTATTAGCAGTGGTGGTGCTGCTACATTGTTGGAAAGCAGTGTAACTAGAAAGGGCATAAACTTCTTCTTGAGGCCATATGTCTGGTAAATGGTTACCTTATTTCAAGAAGCCACTGTAACCTTAAATGTAGCTTAGCCCGAATGACCACCCAAGGATGAAAAAATGAGAATTAGATTTCCAAAAAGGCTGCAAGCAATTAACACAGTACTTCAAGAACTGTGCAGCAAGCTCAGAACATTAGAGATGTTTAAGGTTAAAAACAGGATGGCATCTGCTGTCTTTTTTGGAAATTATGAACAGACTGAAATATGTGAAACTTTATGAGAAAGAGCTAGTATTAACAACTGTTTAACTATCAGGGAGGAGACTGTGTTTAAAAATAGATGACCGCTTGGGCATTGTTAGGAACTCTGGGCAAACTAAAGGCATAAAGAAGGGACTTGAAATTTATGTGGTACCCTTCTAAAATACAAGCAAAACCCAATGGACTGCCAAAAAACAGCCCACACACCACAGGAAAAAATGGGACAACCTTCTATAGTCAGGGACCCACCAGACCCCTGCAAGTCATGCATAGGAGGCCTTCTAAGCAGGCTTCTTTCCTGACCAGGCTTCGGTTATGTTTTGGGGTTGAACATGTCTGGGTAGCTGAAGGAACCAGCACTTTGGGCATGCACAGGCGGAGTGTTATTAAAAAAAAACAAAAAAACACCTTACATTTTTGCGGGAAAAAACAAACAAACAAAAGAATGCTTAGTTAGGAGTGAAGCAACAAAGTACTCCTGCCTCAAGTGGAGTGATTGATATCCTTCCCAATTCTGGGCTGAACAATTATTTGTCCATAAAAGGAAAGGAAGCCAGACGACTTCTTAGAAGACTGGTCAGCTCACAGGATCTTAAGCTGCAGAATACAACTTATCCACTTAGAGAGAGCAGGAGGACATCAAAAGCCTTTTCTGTAAGATATGCATTCACTTCAAAGATCTTGGATATCAGAACCTCTTTGACAACTTCCACCTGGAGAGCATTAAAAAGCTGTTTCCTCCAAACAGCCAAAACTCTAAAAACCCTTGAAATGGCAAAGGTAGGGAGGCCATAGAGCAGCACCAAAAGCCAAAAAGGGAGAGATGAGCTCACTAATACCAAAGAACAAAGTATAAGCATTAAAGCAGTAGATAGTAGAATAAAAGTACTTACAGATATCAAAAGTACTCATCTGACTGCAAGTGGTTAATGTGGCAAGCAGGAGAGACCGACCAGCCTCTGCGTAACATGCAGAATCCAAAAATGAAGAGGAACAGCTCAGGACCACTTCTTCCTTAAAAAAAAGCTTGGGGAGAATGGGCTGCTGGTAAACATAGTCCCCCAGCTTAAAAATGTGCCATGGCTCTCCAGCCATCAAGTGAATGGCACCCCTGATATCAGGGGGAAATGGGGGGACCTGTGACCAGTGTGCAAAGACATAACCACCACCAGCCCCCTAACAGCCTCCAAAACACAAAGGCAAGATAAGTCCCAGAGAAGAGTTATATGGGCAATCCAATATGCTCACCCTGTGTCCCTGTTCTTCAAGGCACCTTGACCCCAAAAAAAGCAGAAGTGTAGAAAAACTAAAATCAGTTAGAAAAGTTGCTACCAATAAAGAAATGTGTACAAACACCACCACCATGAAAGGACTGATCCCAAATGAGAGGAAAAGTCCCATACAACAAGTAAAATGCCTATAGACAGACAATGCAGGGGTTAAAACCACAACAATGTCATCAACGATAGGACATAGATGCAAAAGCTAAAATGGATGTGCTGACCCAACAAGTTCATCTTGAACAATGCAAGTCAGGCACCTATACCACAAACCAAGAGACTACCAGACAGAGAAAAAGGGACATATTCACAGGCCCTATGCACTCATGGAAAGGATCTATGCAAGTAAGTTAATAAGCTTCAGAGAAAGCTATGAGGAAAAGGCTGAAAAATAGGCTGAAAAAGCACACATTCCTCCTCACAGGCTCAGGCCTGGAAAGCCTGTGCACTGATCAATCAACCAAAGGCGGGCAGGGATAGGAGCCCCCTAATGGGGGATTATACAACCCATAACTGCAGAAAACAAAAAAGGAAGACAACTAAGAGAGCTTTGCTCTTGTGATTCTCTTGTAGCAGAGGGGACTTCTCCCAATGGTTCCAATGCTCAACAAAGCAAACATATTATATCTCACTCCCACCTCCTGCCCTCCAATGCCAGGAGCATTATGAGTGAGCTGGGACCTCTAGTTTTTAGCCAAATTAAGTTTCCTTGGTATTACATACTTCTAGGTTGCTCACTAATTATTAGGCAAACAAGCTGACAGAGAAAAAATAGACTTTATGATTAATCAACATTATACAAACAATGGTATACAGTCTTTCTCAAAAACAAGGACCCTTTCATATGGGTCGCCAACACAGATTCTGCATTGTTGATGTTGCCCATTGTTAATCTTAGTATATAGTGTTATGGTGCCTATCGCCTTGTGTGACTACACCGAAGTCCAGCATACTGCAACTTTGCGGCATATATACCGCATTCCTGTGTGAACACAGTAAAGAGGTCTGCAAGGCAGCCTATGAAGCTGACAGCAGACATTTCCCAGGAGCACTAATGGAGGTTGAGATGAATAAATTGCGCCTGGCGCTGACATGGATGGTCAGCAGAGATGGAAAGCTGTAGATGGTGCGTGAAAGAACATGGGTGACAGAACTTTAACAGGGGGCTGAAACAGCTCTGTCACTCAAGTGAAGAGAGCGAAGTCATAAGAATCAACTGAGAAAATTCAAAATTCAGTGACTCACTACTGCAGAATAAACAATATGAACATAAATGGGAAGGTGTGACACATTAAGCTTAGTGTCTTGCCAAACTAGGGATTTGTGATTCATCTGTGGGGAAATGCTATATTAAGTATTAGTTCTTGACCACCCAATACATCAGACATGCATTTAAGAAAGCAGGTTGACTGCATAAGAAAAAAACAGAAGTACTAATATAATGCTATATATTGGAAAGAAAGAAAGAAAGAAAGAAAGAAAGAAAAAGATTCAAATGGTTTTGCAACTCCTTCCCTTTAATCATTTGGTTGCTAATGCGTATTAAGCATAATCCTTCCCTTTAATCATTTGGTTGAAATGCGTATTAAGCATATTTGGCATCAGAGGGGTTAGAAGGGTCCAACTTGTTTTCATTTCCTACACCAACTACTTCTAGAAAACAAATCATACAAACACCACACCTTAAAATCTACACGGATTCTGTGCACCCCATCAGATAGAGGCTTCTGTCTAGAGCTTCCACCATTACTAAGCGTACTCAACAAGTTGAAGCTGATCTCTGGCTTGCTGGGAGGAAGAGGCTTGTCCTAAGAAAAGAGAGAGAATTCGTTATCTACCTCAGCAGATGACTTGTAGTAATAACATATGTAACAGGCCTTCATCCTGCAGTGGGTCGACAAGATATATATCTATACATACACACACAAAGTTGCAGCCATTGTCAACCCGCTGCAGATATACATATCTACACAAACATATATACACACGTTAAACCCTTTCAGTGTCAAAAACGTATTAATTACATTACAATGTATTGTATACCTCTCTAGTACTCAAAGAGTTAAAAATAAACACTAAACGCATTCGGTACCCCTCTGGCAATGAAAAGTTTAACCCTTTTTATTCCCAACGAGGTACAAATGCATTTTAATGCTTTACTCAAAGGGTTACATAGAAATCCCCAATATGTTGGGTACCCCTCTGGAATTCAAAGGTATAACACTTTGAGTATTAAACCGGTATCCAATCACCCAACACACAAATATATATATTAAAAAAAAACACAAAAAAAAAAAACTGATTGAAGACAGTAAGACAGTGCGGTAGCAGTGCCAGCTGCAAAA
This sequence comes from Rhinophrynus dorsalis, assembly GCA_037306005.1. NCBI lineage: Eukaryota > Metazoa > Chordata > Amphibia > Anura > Rhinophrynidae > Rhinophrynus > Rhinophrynus dorsalis. The sequence continues at coordinate 254,368,637 of CM074724.1, forward strand.
CTGTCGGGTGGTTGCTAGGCAATGATCCAACACAATACACGCACAAGGCTAATGGTGAGGAAGTGAAGGAGCACATACAGTGTGAATATGGATGGACATTGTGAAGGGAGTGCAGAGACTGACCGGTGAGTCCATGCAATGTGAACTTGGACTGAGGGCAATAAGAGAGTGAAACAGGCATGAGAGTGAATGAGAACGGACAGTGTGAACTGGAAGGAAGGAGGGAGGGGAGAGTACACAGTATGAGTGAAGGCAGGGAGAATGTGAAACAGCCATGAGGGTGAACGGGAACAGCCAGTACAGCGCCACCGAGTTGGAGAGGCAAGTGGCTGAGCATTTGGTTGGTTATCTTTTGAAAATGTCGCATGAAGGTGCATTAACCAGATCACTGTGATAAAAAGGATATAAAGGATAGGCAATCAATGATTTGAGCACTCTCCAACCTGATCTTCCTCAGCACCCTAGGAATCAGGGGGAGCAGTACACAAAAGCAAGATGAAGTTCTATGGAATGGGCATTGCATCAATTGCAAATGCTAGAGCATCCTTCCTAGAATTAGGAAGCAGCGTGTTGCTGCTGCGCCTGAAGCTTCGTAGACACGCCATTGCATTTGCCCTCTCGTGGCCAGATTTCAGCCAGTTAGTCAACTGTATTCTATGAGAGAGTGGAGCAATAGAAGATGAGAATCCCCCTGTAACATCGTATCAGACTGATTCACTTAACCGGAGGTTTCTATTCAGGTCTGGATGATATTTAAAGACCCTGAGCGTAGACAGGGGTTAAGTATCCTCTGCATGCTGAGATGGATAATCACTAAATGTGAGTGCAATTTCAAATTTATCTTGCTATTATTGTTGTTGCAATATTACAGTATCTGGTGCCCACTCTGTTTTTTCTGTTTTACAGTGTTACAGAAAGCTTGAAAAAGGAGTGGGTGACCCACTGTGTCAAAGGTAGCGGACAGGTCCAAGGGAATAAGTAGGGAGTAGCAGCCATTTGACGTAGTGGAGAGCAAGTCACTGACAATATCAGTGAAAACTCAGTGGAGTGATGAGGGCAGAATACAGATGGCAAGGGATCTAACAGGGAAAGAGAGCAAAGGAATTTTGAGAGACTGGTGCATACAAGATGTTCTAGGAGCTTGGAGGCAAATGGGAGAAGAGAAATGTGGTGGTAGTTAGAAAGTGAGTTTGGGCCCAGAGAGGATTTCTTTAAGATGGGTGTGATTAGTGCATGCTTGAAAGAGGATGGGAAGGTGCCAGTTGTCAGAGAAAGGTTGAAGTAAATATTGGAGTTAGAGTCGAAAGGTCTGAATGAGCTGTGCTGGGAGGAGGGAATCCGCAAACCACGTTTGCAGGTGAAAAGGAGTTACGTGTATATGTAGGAGAAGCGGCAAGGCTACAATGCCTGGGTGGGGTGGAGGTGGAAGTGATAGAATTTTGTGTCTGACAGAGTCTGATCTTATCTTTGAAGTGGATGGCAGGATTTTGGGCAGAGAGGTTAACAGAAGGGGCTTGTGCTAGTGGACATAGAAGAGATTTACTGGTCAAGAAGAGGCATTTGGTGTAGAGGAAAGATTAAGGAGGACAAATATGACTGTTTCGCCAGAGGAATGATCAGGCAGGACAAATACAGTCTAGGAAAAAATAGTACACCCTCTTTGAATTCTATGGTTTTACATATCAGGGCATAATATCAATCATCTGTTCCTTAGCAGGTCTAAAAATTAGGTAAATACAACCTCAGATGAACACCACCACATGACATATTACACCTTGTCATAATGTATTTAACCCCTTAATGACCAAAGACGTACATGTACACCATTGGTCACTGTGCGATGAGGACCAATGACATACATGTACATCATGGATTTCAGGGATCCCAGAGCAAGCCATGAATTGGATCAGAAGAGGGGAAAGAAAAAAAAAAAAAAAAAAAGCAAGCTACGTGGTCCTTAACCCTTTGGGTGGCAGGGGGTACGCAACACATTGCTTTGCAATGTGTTGTGTACCCCTCTGGCACTCAATGCGTTAAGTGCTGGCCACATGCATGTGTGCTGGTCCTTAACCCTTTGAGTGCCAGAGTAGTACGCAACGCATTGCAAAGCAATGCGTTGAGTACCACTCTGGCACTCAAAGGGTTAAGGGGTTTACAAAAATAAAGCCATAATGGAGAAGCCATGTGTGAAAACCTAAGGACACCCTTACTGTTTCCATAGGAATTAGGATGCTAAGTAGCAGACAGGTGCTGCTAATCAAATGCCCTTGATTAACTGATCATCAGCAAGTGTGACCACCTCTATAAAAGCCAAAGTTTTAGCAGATTGCTGGTCTGGAGGATTCAGGTGTGTATTAACATAATGACAAGGAGGAAAGACATCACCAATGATCTTAGAGAAGCAATTGTTGTTCCCCATCGATCTGGGAAGGGTTATAAGGACATTTCCAAACAGTTTAAAGTCCATCATCCTACAGTGAGAAAGATTATTCAAAAGTGGAACAAATTCAAGACAGATGCCAATCTCCCCAGGAGTGGCAGTCCCAGCAAAATTTACCCCAAGGTCAGACTGTGCAACGATCAGAAAAATTGCAAAAAACCCAAGAGTTACATCTCAGACTCTACAGGCCTCAGTTAGCATGTTAAATGTTAAAGTTCATGACAGTACAATTAGAAAAAGACTGAACAAGTATGTCTTGTTTGGAATGGATGCCAGTAGAAAGCCTCTTCTCTCTAAAAAGAACATGGCAGCATGGCTTAGGTTTGCAAAGTTACAACTGAACAAACCAAAAGGCTTCTGGAACAATGTCCTTTTGACAGACTAGACCAAAGTGGAGATGTTTGGCCATAATGCACAGAGCCACGTTTGGCAAAAACTAAACCAATATCAGCACAAACATCTCATACCAACTGTCAAGCACTGTGGGCGAGGGGTGATGATTTGGGCTTGTTTTGCACCCACAGGACCTGGGAACCTTGCTGTCATTGAGTCGACCATGAACTCCTTTGTATACCAAAGTATTCTAGAGTCAAATGTGAAGCCATCTGTCCGAAAGCTAAAGCTTGGCCGAAATTTGGTCATGTAACAGAACAATGATTCCAAGCATACCAGTGAATCTACAACAGAATGACTGAAAATGAAAAGAATCAAGGTGTTGCAACGGCCCAGTCAAAGTCCAGACCTCAACCCGACTGAAATGCTGTGGCGGGACCTTAAGAGAGCTGTGTATAAACAAATGCCAGCAAACCTCAATGAACTGAAGCAACGCTGTAAACCAAAGTGAGCCAAAATTCCTCCACAACTATGTGAGAGACTGAAAAAGTTATACAGAAAACAATTACTTCAAGTTATTGCTGCTAAAGGTGGTTCTACAAGCTATTGAATCATAAGGTGTACTTAGTTTTTCACACATGGTTTCTCTATTTTGGCTTTATTTTTGGTAAATAAATCATGACACTGTGTAATATGTCATGTGTTGTTCATCTGAGGTTGTATTTACCTAATTTTTAGACCTGCGAAGGAACATATGATTGTTATTATGTCCTGATATGTAAAACCATAGAATTCAAAGAGGGTGTACTTTCTTTTCAAACGACTGTATGACTGTTTGTTGTCTCCCTGGCCAAAGCTTTAAGAACTGAAAAGGAATTTGTAGTGTACAAAGTCAGCTGAGGAGGGCTATTTCCTACAGTGCTATTCCACAGTGAGTGAGCACCTGGGAGACATTGTTTTATGTTGGGTGCCAAGGTTGTAATGGGGTTCTGGAGGGTGGATGTAGAGTTGCAGGTGCAGTCCTGTCAGAGGATGTTGTGAGAGTGCTGTTACAGAGAGCAGAGGTTTGTTTGAAACAAGTGTAGAAATAGGTTTAAAGGAGCAGTAAACTTAAAAAAGTACTTACATTATATAAGTAGATTAAGTGATGGTGTATTCAGTGCTGTCTTTTTTTTTTTTCTGAGGGATTTTTGGTTAAAGGGATAGTAATACTTAAAATGTAAAAAAAAATATGTTGTAGGGTTTATCCCCCTGAGTAAAACAAGAGTACTCCCACTGCTGAGAGGTGTTTTATTCAAAAGTTATTAATTTTCAAAGTTGATTTTTTTAGGTGCAATATCACTGTGGCCTGAAATTGTATAGTGGCGCTGTTGCTACACGATCCTATGGACAACTCTGGTCAGTTGACCATAAATCTCCATAGGATGGTGTATCAACAGCGCCACTGTACAATTTCAGGCCACTGTGATATTGCACCTAAAAAATTAAACTTTGAAAATGAATAACTTTTGAATAAAACACCTCTCAGCAGTGGGAGTACTCTTGTTTTACTCAGGGGGATAAACCCTACAACACATTTTTTTTTACATTTTAAGTATTACTATCCCTTTAAGGAGTAATTCCCATTTTAAGTTTGTGTTTTTTTAATCATGAGCTCCCCCTAGTGGCATTATTTAGGTTAGGGAATTCATGTCGTCGACTTGGATAGGTCAGTAGGAGGATCAAACTTCCTGAGGCATTTAGAAATCAGCTGTTGGTGGCTCGTGCTGAGGGGGCGTGTCTGCTAGAGGAGGCTACATGAACAAGCATCAGCTGAAGATTTACCTCAGCAGAGACAGCTTGTTTTTTTCCTGACGCCTGTTGTAGTTTGAAAGATTAAGAGACTGTAATTTGAAGGTTTGTTTGCAAGATAGACAGACTTTACTGTTATGTATTGGTTAATGCTGGGAGTTGAATTTTTTTTAACCCCTTAAGGACCCATGACGGTCCTGGACCGTCATGGGTTGCAATCCCCTTAAGGACCCATGACGGTCCAGGACCGTCATGGCTTAAATGATAGCAGCGTGCCTCCGTGCACGCTGCTATCATTAATTCCAGGCTGAGACTGAGCGCTCCGAGACCGGGGCGTTCAGTCTCAGCCCTTCTTGCCTTTGCTGGTTCATGCGATCGCCGTTCCAGCGATCACATGTACTGGCAAAGTGACAGAGACAGCAAAGAAAGAATGCTGTCTGTGCCTGTCAAGTCTGCCTCTGGCTCCGTTGCTATGAAAGTAACGGAGACAGAAGTAGACAGGAGACACCTAGTGGTGAAAGAAAATTCAGCAGCTAGGGGTATTAACCCCTTCACTGCTGGTGCCAAAGGCTTGCTAAATGCAGGTCAATTTCTGACCTGCAATGATAATTTTTTTTTTTTTTTTTTTAAACACAACACACTTTTTTTTTTTTTTACAAAAATATTTTGTTTAAAATAAAAAAATAATCTAATTAAACAAAAGTGGAAGTGTGATTGTTGTGGAGCTATGTAATACACTTATATACACCGCCAAATGTCACAGATAAAAAAAGTGTCAAAATAGGGTGGGAAAAAGGGACATGGGGATTTTCACCCAGGGGGGACAGTGGCCACTTTAAACTGTGCATTTTGTAGGTATGACTGACCGGTCATACCTTTCATGCAGTCTCCATAAAATTTTAACCCTTTGTGCCCAATTGATCCAAAGAGAAAAACCAAAAATGGTGGGTTTTTTACATTTTTTTTACATTTTTTTTTTAATTTTAATAAAGTAAATGGTGGGTTATCCATATAAGTAGGGTATCAAATGAAAGCCCTATTTGTGCTTAAAAAAACAGTATATAATTTATGGGGGTGGAATAAAAGACTTAGAGGGAAAACATTGCTGAACAAATATATAGTCAAAAAGGTCAGAACTGCTCCGGTCCTTAAGGGAAAACGACCTCAGATTTTCCCGGTCCTTAAGGGGTTAAACTATATTTGTAAATGTAAAAAAAACCAACTAATTTTGTATAGATGGGGAATGTACAGTATGCTGCACTATTAACCCTGTGAGTGCCAGAGGAGTAAGCAATGCAAAGCATTGCTTAACACTCAAAGGGTTAATGCGATGACCGAAAATCACATCAAGGACTAGGCACACTTAGAGGTATAAGAAAATGTTTATTCAGACATACATGGTTTATTTCAGATAAATGTGAAAATAAGTACATGTACAGCTAGTGTTTAAAAAGTGTCTTGAATGCATTGCTTACTCCTCTGGCACTCACAGGGTTAATAGTGCAGCATACTGTACATTCCCCATCTATACAAAATTAGTTGTTTTTTTTACATGTACAAATATAGTTTAAAAAAAATTCAACTCCCAGCATTAACCAATACATAACAGTAAAGTCTGTCTATCTTGCAAACAAACCTTCAAATTACAGTCTCTTAATCTTTCAAACTACAACAGGCTTCAGGTAAAACAAGCTGTCTCTGCTGAGGTAAATCTTCAGCTGATGCTTGTTCATGTAGCCTACTCCTCCTCTAGCAGACACGCCCCCTCAGCACCAGCCACCAACAGCTGATTTCTAAATGCCTCAGGAAGTTTGATCCTCCTACTGACCTATCCAAGTCCACGATGTGAATTCCCTAACCTAAATGATGCCACTAGGGGGAGCTCATGATTAAAAAAACACAAACTTAAAATGGGAATTACTCCTTAAAGGGATAGTAATACTTCGTTTTAACTTTATTTTATTTTGTAGGCATTAAAAAAACATGAAGAATGATATAAGTTATCTCTCAAACCTTTATGGTTTAAGAGATATTCACAAACAAAGTATCCCCCCCTGTTCAACCAGATCAGAAGGGAGGTGCCCAGGTAGACTGCAGAGAGGGACAATCTTCAGTTAAGATAAGGGAAAAAGCTGAAAAACTTGTCAAGGGGGGAAGGGCTTTCATTGTTTTCATACAAAGAAAATTGTCCCCTTCTGTTATCTGTCTGGTCATACAACCTAATCCACATCTGAGAAGAGATGGTTTACATTAGGTAAAAGGGGCGGGGAGGGGAACTTTGCTTGTGAATATCTCATAAACCATAAAGGATTGAGAGATAAGACTTATATCATTCTTCATGTTTTTTTTAATGCCTAAGTATTAGGCATTACTAATACTATCCCTTTAACCAAAAATCCCTCAGAAAAAAAGACAGCACTGAATACACCATCACTTAATATACTTATATAATGTAAGTACTTTTTTAAGTTTACTTACTTTAAGGAGAAGTTACATGGATGAGGAGAATTTTTGCAGATTTTTCAGCATGCTCTTAATCATAGTTGGATTTACAGGGTATGATGAGGTTGCTGGATTGGAGGTGCTGGTCAAAGACAGGAAAGGTAACATTACAGAAGCTGGAGAAAGAGCACAGGTTTGTGAAGGTCATATCAGGGGAATGAACATCACTGTATTTGGGAAAGCTGGTACACTGTGATAGACCAAAGGAGGTTGTTAAGTAGAAGAGTTTGAGGGGTTATCTATAGGGATGTTGAAATGCTCCAGGATGAGAGTGGGGATATCATAGGACATAAGATGAGGGAGCCAGGAAGAACAGTGGTCCAGGAACTGTCTAGTAGAACCAGGTCGTTTGTATGACAGCAACACTCATGAGAAGGGGGAAGGAACAGACTAAGTGTGTGATCTTCAAAGGCAGTAAAGGAGTGAGAGAGGAAACACAGGGGATTAACTTAAGTGCATAGTTAGATTACATCAGGGTTCCTACTCCACACTTAACCCCTGGCTCCTGTGTTCCACAATAGACGAAAGAGAAAGCAGCAGTTCTGGAGTAAACTACATTGAAGGGAACAAATAAAAACCCGGACTGCTATTAAATGGGGATTTTATCTCCTTGAAACATAAACAAGTATCTAATGCATTAAAAGACACATTTAAATTAACAAGAATATTCACTTCCATGGTGCAGCTGGTTGTTTCAGAACGTCACCTTTCTAGCTTACTGAAAGAAGGCTACAGGTTTTCAGTGAAGAGCACAAAAGTTCCCCCTTACATTGTGCATTTAAGAAAATAAAGTTGAATACATGTACAATTATCTTGTTTTCATAAGGAGTAAGAAGTTGACTGCTTCACCAATTCATCCCCCCACTCAGTCCCCCAAAACAATAGGAAGGTTAACTTGACAGATATAATTGGATTTATCAGTCTCAGGATTCCAGAGGGGGAAGGGGCACACCCCCTCTGACTGTTCATCACACGCATTAATTATTATTACATTTGCCCATAACCATGTTCTCCTCACCTTTTCCTTTCCTTTGGATTTCAGAAGAGCACCCAACCTGGCAGCCAGCTTCTTCTGTTTGTTCTGTTCAGAGGCTATGAGTGGCAAGAGAAGGATTCAGTACAGTGAGAAATCAAACACCCCCACCAATAACATGCCTGTGCTAACCCTACAACATCTTGTCCTCACCACCTTAACTGCCAGTTCCCTTCAATAAGCTAAATTGACATCTTACCTTACTTACCAGCTGTAGTGCATGGATACAAAATGTCTACTTTAATACCTTACCTTCCACTGCCATAATCTATCTATCTTCGCACAGATGAATGAGACTTTGCAACATTTCCTCCTGCTATCAGTCACCTAAACATAAGCTTCCACATTACCATTTCAACAATAATGCTTGGAGGATTGGTGGGGTTGGGTGCCAAAATAGTATGGGGCAGCCACAAAGGAAATCAGCCAAACAACCAACTAATTCTATATGGCGCACAGTGATTGGACACCGAGAAGTGCTTTACAATGATACAATCTCCTGTGTCAATGTCTGTGAGGCAGTCCGGTAAGAACATGCGCAGATTCCCCACACACATGCTCAAGCACACACCAAAATTACAACTTCCTTGCAACCAATGCTATACATCTCTGCAACTGTCCCATCATACAGGAACACGAGTGGAGATAACAGCATGTGTGACTAGCCCAATAAGGGTTAAACTAATTTCAGATGACTACATTAAAAAGTTCAGTGTTGCATTGTCACCACTGTGAATATATGGATAAAACCATGAAAACCTAATAATAAAAAGGTGTTACCTTTTACTAGACTACATCATACATTTTAGTTTGATATGGTGCGTAAACTTCCAGACTGCAGATGTCTGTTCATTAGATAGTCTGAAAGCTTCTGTACCAGGTTCATGGGTGTGAAGAGTGTTGGTTAATGAGGTATAATAATAAAATATGAATTTACTCTTTATGAGAACAATACAACTGCAGATACCATTCATGACAAAAAATTAAATATGACTAAACGGTTGGCAAAGGCTTTACAAGCAAGGCTACTCCATAATACAGTGCCCCACAAACCTAAGTGCTATGTAATAGTTTGGGTACCAGAAGTGTCTTTAGTGCATTACAGACATCTAGTGCTCAAAGCCCATTTGAATGAACCCAAATAAAGACCACATGTACAAAAGTTAAATACTGGAGTCAAATAAATGCTTCAGAGGAAACAAACATTACACAAACTTTTATACATTTAAACGGGGCTTTTAAACACAACCATATGACATATATGATAAAAACAAATTATGACTTTATTTGGGTCTCAGATGGGAGAGGAGCAGGGCAAGGTCCTGTCTTAAGAGTAGCATTGTCTGTAAAGGATTTTGGTGAACAAACTGCTCCATAATGGCCCTTACACACTACCCCATCACCTAAAAGCATCAGGACTGAGTTCCAGTCAGGACACTGGCTGATGACTTGGAAATGCACTTTTAACTTGATGATTCACGAAAATAGCAAAGCAATACATTAGTTAGAACATGCCCTAAACAGGGCAATGAGATGACCTGGTACCTCTCTTTTTAGAAAACCTCTCTGTGTCCTAAACACTATGCTTACCGCTTGCATTTGACCCCCTTCCATACTCTATTCTGACCTCAGACATGTCTGTACATATCTACTTATAACAGAGTATACGTGATGTACTCATCTCACAAATCCTACTTGCTAGCATAGGGAAACTCCTGTAGTCCAGTTTTACTGGAGCAGACAGGGAAGGGCTGAGTGTTGAGGCTGGGTATTGTTAAATTGCAGAGGCGTTTAAAACATGTTTGGAAACCTTTACATCTGATACACTGCTCCCGCATGAGCCAAATGTGCATACATTTTATCTTGAAGTTCAAAGATAAGTTATGCTTGTGTAATCTGTTACAACACAGACAGACAATGTGAATACTTTAAAAAGGTCTGCAATGTATTACTTTAAATAGACAATGCAAAGAGGTGCAATTTAGAAGGTAAAGGGCCAAAGAACAAGGAAGTCCATCTGCTGGGAGCCACTTCATTCAAAAGTTATTACAGTACAAACTGTTTTTATTACAGTAAGTAAACAACAGTGCCACCTGGTTTCTAGACACATTCTGTGGCATTCTAATTGGAGAGGTGAGCATCTGACTACTGTTCTCCACAGAATGAGACAGCAACAAGCCTACCACTTTGTGACAGAACTGTAATAATATTTGAATAAACCAAATGTAGTACCTTTGTGGTACGCAACAGTAAAAATGCCCTACAATGCGCTTTTATTTTTCATAATAAAGCTATACAGTTCTGATAAATTAAAATTGTATATGTTGTCTGGTGCAAACTGTTTACACAACTTTTGTTTTTGTATATGGAGGACTACAAGTAAAGGAGTCCTTTTCACTCACAAGTTTCTGAAGCTACCGGTGGTGGCTTCTTTCGAGATTCAGAGGGGGCTGTTTTCTGGGCCTCTTTCTTGGCAGGTGGTGGAGGGCATGCCTGTGGAGGAAGGGAATTTGATGCTGGCAGCTGCGGAAGTTGCTTTGTGGCTTTGCGTGGAGTTGGAAACTGCTTGGTCTCACAGGAGGGAGCAGGCAGGCTCTCTTCATTTGGTTTCTCCTCCACCACCTTCCTGGGAGGCTCGCTCTTTTTTGCTGGTGGAGGAGGGGGTAAAGGATCCTCTCTCACAGGGAGAGAGTTAGTGGCTGTAGTAATGACTGTTTTTTGAGTGGGTTCTGGAGGGTTTTTGAGTGTTGGAATGTCTTTCTTGTCAGTCACTTTGCTTTTCTTCTCTTTCTTCTTTGCAGCTATAAACGCAAGGGTGTAGGAGGGAAAAAAAAAATCAACAAACACACACAGGCCTGTTAAACTAGTTATTAATGCAGAAGTGATACAGGTCTTGTCTGGTAGACATTGGGACTGGAATATCACCTCTGTCAGAACAGAGGTTAACCAGGAGTAAACAATATTTGGACCTCCAGTTGTCCATGGATACAATTCCCATTATCCCAAACAGCTGGTTGTGAATGATGGAAGTTGTAGTCCCTAGCAGCTAGTGGTCCAAAAACGGACATCCCATGGGTTAAACCTAAAAAATATCTTACCTTTTGCTTGCTTTTGCAGATAAGCCTTGGATGGCATCCACTGTAAATTCTGACATTTCCTCATCCTGCACAGAAAAGTAAATCATCAGCAACAATGTGTTATTCTGGTTGTATTAATGTTGTAATGAGTTTAAAGAACTATCTCACACAAAAGGTCTTACTTGCAGCACTGCTTTTTTATGTTGCGCCCTCCAAATTTAGGCTTATCCAGGCAGTTGGTGCACTTTCCACAGTCCTCTGGCACCTGGCAGCCTGAACACTGCCCACAACGACGAGAGCGGCGACCCTTCTTCACTGGAGGTTCCTGTGGTATCTTGCTGCGTGCCACTTGTTTGATGGGCTTAAGTGGTGGAGGTGGTGGGTCAGCATCTTCAGAGCCAGCAATGGATGACTTGTCTGTAAAGCGATTAGAGGAAGAGTGAATCTTCATATTAATGCAGGATTACCTTGCAAAATGTATTCACTACAGTTGTTTGTATCTGCCATGACATCAAATGCAATGTCTAAGCCTGAGAAAGTGATAGATGTTTTGCAGGAGGCTCTGCTGGTTAATTTGTGTTGCCATTCTTTCCAGGAATCCACAAAGTGGTCTGTAGTGCACCCAGAACTGCTAGGAGAAGAGGGGATTTGTCCAAGGTTGGTAACGAGTGTCTAATGGAGGTGGCTGCTATGTACCATATTCTGATATGTTTTTCATTACCTGTTCACTGTTTTAGATCATAAGCTTTGTCTCTGTGTTGAAGTCTCCAGCCGGCTATTTTAGCAAAATCTTGCGTCTATAAGTTTAATTTCCTATCTCTGTAGACTTTATTTTATCATAAATGTATGCCTTTTTTAATTAGTTAAGCTAGGTATAATTTCAATAGCTGTGTGTGTGTGTGTGTGGGGGGGGCAGCTCAAATGTGACCTGGGCCAGTCAAACAGATGTCCAGATGCAGGAGAACCTTTGTCAGCTTTAAAATATCAGCAGCACGCCGACTGCATTCTCATCTGAGAGATGGAAACATTCAATAAACATCTATACTATTAGCTGCAATAAAAGAGGATTTTAGTCTTTCCTGTTAAATCCTTTTCTCTTAATCCATATACCTTACAGGTACAATGGGAGGCAACAGCACCTTCCAGTAGGCTGGAACAATTCTTCCAGAAGTGCAGGGTGGAGCCTCCCCTTCTCCATAGCAGGATACCTAGTCACTCCCCTCTCCAGATAGATTTGAGACAAAACACCTACTGAGCTGGATAGCTAGAAGAAAGAGAAAAACTCCTGTAAGCATGGACCCAATCCCACATCCAGCCACTGGAGACCTAACATGGCCCCTTTCCCTGGGTGGGAGACCTGTAAGCTATATGGACTAAGAGAAAAGGATTTAACAGATAAGACTAAAATCCTGTTTTCTCTGTTGTTCAATATAGCTTACAGGTATCATGGGGATGTAACAACATTGAGCTCCCATGGGTGGGAAGAGAAGGAAAAGACCAAAAGCCACTCCCCCATGATACCAGAGCTCCCATGGACTATCCAGGACAAGGAACAGCCCGAAATAAAGTGTCAACGGACAATGAATAACAATACACAGTGCACAAGAACAAGAGCCAACAGGGCTAAACAGTTTAAGAGCTATAAGGCCCAGGATATTAAAGTCCTAGACAAGCAAAACTGCCTACAGGACTTTCCAACCAAAGCTAGCTTTAGCCAAAGCCAGAACATCAACACGGTAGTGTTTGGCAAAGGTATGCACAGAAGACCAAGTGGCCGCCTTGCACAGCTGTTCACATGCCTAGCAGAGCGTGCTGTAACATGGAAGGGAACAGGTTTCCCTCTGAGCTCATAAGTCTTGCAGATAGTAGACTTAAGTTAGGATGCAACAGTCACCTTGGACGCAGCTAGACCAGCCCCGGTACCCTCAGGGATAACAAACAAAGCATTCGTCGTACGCTGCACATAGAACTTCAGATAATGCACTACATCCAACAAGTGGAGATCCTTCTCCTTGTCAGATTTAGGGGCAGGACAAAAAGAAAGGCACGACAATCTCCTGATTGATGTGGAACTCAGAGACCACCTTAGGTAGAAATTTGTGAGAAAGTAAGGAGAACAGCCTTATTCTTGTGAAACACCAGGAAAGGCGGTTTGCCAGACAAAGCCTGCAGCTCGGCTACTCTGTGGACAAAAACCACAGCCAAAAGAAAGGTCATCTTCCACGTAAGAAGACGTAGAGAAACAGTAGCCAAAGACTCAAAGGGAGGCCACTGCAAGACTCCCAAAACAAAGTTAAGGTCCCACTGGGGAGTGGGAGCCCTATAGGTAGGAAAAGCATGCGCAACCCCTTGAAAGAAGAATGACATCTGGCAACATGGCAATGTGTCTCTGGTAAAAGACAGAGAGAGCTGAGGTCTGGACCTTCAAAGAACTAAGGCTAAGGCCCTTGTCCACACCATCCTGCAAAAGGGACAGGATGGCTGGAAGATCAAACACCTGTAAGGAGTACCGTGTCCACACACCAAGAGAGAAAAGTAGAACAAATCCTGTAGTAGGCCTTAGAGGACACAGGGTTTCCTGCCTTGGAACATATTGGAGACCACCTCAGGAGAAAAAGCCTTTCCACCTCAAGATGGAGGCTTCAATAGCCATGCAGTCAAAGCCAAGCTGTCCACATCCTCTCTCCATAGGTAACCCTGGAGGAGGGGATCCAGATTGCATGGCAGAGGAAACTGATCCTGAACGGCCAGTGCCATCAGTTCTGGAAACCCAGGCTGACTGATCCAATAATTTGCAACCAGAATGACTGACGTACCGTCCATCTGAATCATCCACAGCACCCTGGGAAAGAGAGGAAGTGGAGGAAAAATGCAGCAAAAGATGTGAACCTTCCGGTTGTCCCTGGTGGACATCAGGTCTATGCAAGGAAGACCCCACTTCCACAACAACAGGTCGAAAACCTCTGGATGGAGTTTCCACTGAGAAAACCTGCCAAGGCATTTTAATGCCTGGAATGTGAACGGTGCAGATGGCAGGAACATGCCCCTCTGCCCAGGCTAAAATAGTCTTTACTTCCAACCAAGCAGCCGAGCTTCTGGTTCCTCCTTGCTTGTTGATGTAGGTGAAGGTCATTGCGTTGTCTGACTGGGTGCACACTGGGCATCCCCTCAGATGAGATGACCAATACCCCAGAGAATCACTCTGAGCCCCAGAAGGTGATAGGAAGGAGGGTCTCCCTCTGCTGACCAGCGACCATGAACCCACAGGTGACCCAGGACAGCACCCCAGCTGAGAAGATTGGCGTCCATCGTCACTATGGTCCAGTACTGGACCACGAATGGCTTCCCCTTCCTCAGGCTGGAACTGTCTAACTACCAGAGAAGGCCCGGTCTCAACTATTGGGGGAGAGAGACAAGACGATCCAAAAGATCCGGATTCCCCCGACAAGCCCAGGTAGTCAACCTATGAAGCTCCCTGGTATAAGCCATGGAGAACGGAACCGGCTCCATGGTAAATGCCATCTTGCCACAAGGGAAGAGAACTTGCGTACCAGGACTGAGGTCCACCCCAGAGCTCAGGACACCTTGGCCATGATTTGCAGAACTGAATCCTCAGTCAGATAGACCAAGCCCTGATGAGTGTCGAACCTGAGACCGAGGAAAGCCAGGTCCTACGAAGGGAACGGGAGCAGACTTAACCATATTCAGAATCCATCCTCATTCTAGGAGGATCTGAGCACAATCTTGGACCTGACGGTCCAGGAAATCCGTGGAGGGAGCCTTCAGCAGAAGGTCGACCAAGTATTGAGTCACCTGAATCCCCTTGGTGTGCAGGTAGGCAATCAATGCCCCTAAAACCCATGTGAACACCTGAGGAGTGGGCGTGAGCCCAAACGGCAGAGTATTAAACTGGAAGTGCCCCAAAGAACAATTGAACCTGAGGTACTTCAGGACTATCAGGATAAAGTGGAATGCGCAGGAAGTATCCTGCGGATCCAGAGAGGCCAGAAATTCCCCTGGAGACATGGCCGCATTGACAGAGTGCAAAGACTCTATCTTGTAGTGAGTAGGGACCACCAGCAAAGTGAGATTCTTAAGGTCCAGCACAGGGTGACAGCCGCTGTCCTTCTTGGGAACAACAAAGAGGTTAGAATAAAAATCGAAACCTCTCTCTGGCAGAGGTAAAGGAGTCAGGACTCCCTTGTCCAAGAGAGCCTGAACAGTCCCATTGAAAAGACTGAGCTCTTTCTGTCCCTGAGGGGAGCGACAATGGATGAAGGGAGGCAGGGATGTAAGGGAATCCTGTAGCCTCCTGAAGCCACCTGTAATACCCACTGATCCACAACAGAGCCTTGACCTCCTACAGGGAGATGCGGACCAGGGTTCGGCAGGTCATGCCGAGGTTTGGAGGATCTGGGTTTGGTGGAGGTGTGTTCCGGCCTCCACTGCTGCTTGGGGGTGGAGCGTGGTAGTAAATCAGTGGGGGTCCAAGACGCCCCTGAATCTTTAGCCAAAGGGTTAGCCCCATGTCCCTTAGAAGCCAACATCCTAACAGGAGAAGTCTCTTACAGTAATAGGGAACCCAATACTGTCACCCAGATTAAGAAATTCACACCAGGACGTCTAAAATGTACTTATCTAGCAGGCTAAGAGATAACCTGAGGAGAGTAAAGGAATCCAAGCCCTGTGCATGATACTCGTGTAAAGAGAGAAAGACAACAACGACCAAATTCAGAGCCAATCAGAGAACAGCCTGCAAATCAGGGGTTTATGAGCAATGTAGTTTCCCCCTTTAATAGCATCAAACACGGCACCAAAACCCCCCAGGGGGCCCCAAGACACTGAGGATGTTATGCGGAATGTAAGGCAAGGGGAAACAAGACGAATGAGCCCTCTCTCAACTCGGTACGTGGAACGATTGCAGAGATATGTCCCAAAGCAGCCTGTCCCATAGAGTTCAATTGAGAATTGCGGCAGTGTGGTAAAGCTCGCTCTTAAAAGACGTGAAATTTAAAAAAAATAAATAAATAAAAGCCCCCCCAACACAACAGACCACATAAGTAGTAAAAACTCATGAGTCCATAACGAAAAACAAGATATGAGTGGCTAAAAACCAGCAAATCTGTCAGGGAAGGAGTTAACCACCACATTTCACCCAAAATGCTCCAAAGACCCAATTGACAGAGCGCATATTACCCAGCATGAGTGCATGAGTTATGAAGAACTCCAGAAAGACCCCTGTGGGGAGGGGAACAATGGGACAAGTGGACCATGACACTCAAAGGGTTGCTCACCTTTTTTGCAGGTCTTCTCTCTTCAGATTACCATTGAAAAGGGAAGAAGCCTCAGAAAGACTCCTTTGGGAGAGAGAAACATGGGTTGCAAGATTCTCTCCCAGGGCTGCAAAGGGTCCACACCAGCACCTGATAACTGGCCAGTCCTCCAGGGGAAGACAGTAATGGTAATCCACCTAAAGGGGGAAATTTGACAATCAATACCTAAGAAAAAAAAAAATAAAATAAAATAACTAAAAACTAAGCAGAACTGTTCTCAGCCTTCATACTAGGTGATGGAACAAATATATCTGGAGAGGGGAATGGCTAAGTAGCCTGCTATGGAGGAGCGGGAGGCTCCACCCCACACTTCTTGAAGAATAGTTCCAGCCTACTGGGAGGAGATTTCACCTCCCATGGTACCTGTAAGCTATATTGGGTAACATAGAAAAGAACTGTGACAGCTATGACAAAAGCAGCAGTAAGGTGTTATTACGTTCCTTATTTTCGCACAGTTAATATGTCCTTCACCAATCTTATAGAAAAAGGGTAGTTGTTTTTTTGCACCTCCAACTGTGGGGGACACCCAGAATTTCCAATTAACCATTTGCTTGCTGGGGATGTTAGGAATTATAGTCTCCACAGATAGAGGTCCAAAGGTTGACCTCCCCCGGTAGACAATGACTCTCCAACAAGATCTTACCATCATTTCCCATGGAAGACAAGACCTTCTCTCTCTCCTCCCAGGGTAAGGCACTCAGTGTTGGCATGTCATCTGGAAACACTGCCCTTTTGCGTCCAAGGGCCACAGCTGCTCTTCTGCAAACATGTTTGATCCTTGGACCCCGTACAGATGTTTCGGAAGAATCGCTTTCTTGGCCCTTTAAAAAGTGTCAGAATAGCATCAATTCAATCTCTTTATAAAGTCACCTACATCCAATTATTACTTGCAAATGGGTGGAATACTCCAAACGGCCAGGCAACAGTTAATATACATCTACTAACGCAGCCACCTAAAAAGGACACTGTATTATAATACATATATGGTACAATGCTAGTTTACAAATAATGTGCGTCACTTAGCCAAAGGTCAGCGGACAGGTTGTAATGTCCTACAACTCTGCGAGGGGGAAGGGGTGGGAGACACAGACAGACACGCACAGACAGACACACACAAAACGCGCGGGGGGGTCACAGGTACGCACACCCCTCCGATGTTTGGGGGGGGGTGGCACACAGGCGCACACACCCTTCCTGTGTTTGGGGGGGGGGTGGCCCACAGGCGTGCACACACCCCTCCAGGGTGTGTGGGGAGGGGGAGCACAGACGCGCGCACACCCCTCCACACGATGGGGGGGGGAGCCGGGACAGACGCACACCCCTCTGGCGTTTCTGTGTGGGGGGGAGGGGGCCACAGGCACTCGCGCACCCCTCCGCACGGTGGTGGTGGTGGTGGGGGTAGCCGGGAGAGTTGCACACCCCTCCGCACGATGGGGGGGGGGGGGGAAGGCGCGCGCACCCCTCCGTGCGGCGAGGGGGGTAGCCGGGAAAGACGGAGGGGGGCATGATCACCCCTCCACACGGTAAGCGAGGGGGCGCCACGGGGGGGGGGGGGGGCATGATCATCCCCTCAGTGAGGCACGCGAGGGGGAGCCGGGGAGGGCATGATCGGGGGGCGATATGGGGGGGGGGGGGGGGGGGGGTGTCATGACCGCCCCCTCCGCGCGGTAGGCGGGGGGCATGACCGCCCCCTCCGCGCGGTAGGCGGGGGGCATGACCGCCCCCTCCGCGCGGTAGGCAAGGGGGGAGTCACGGGGGGAGGGGGGCCATGATCACCCCCTCCGCGCGGTAGGCGAGGGGGGGCCATGATCACCCCCTCCGCGCGGTAGGCGAGGGGGGCCATGATCACCCCCTCCGCGCGGTAGGCGAGGGGGGCCATGATCACCCCCTCCGCGCGGTAGGCGAGGGGGGCCATGATCACCCCCTCCGCGCGGTAGGCGAGGGGGGGCCATGATCACCCCCTCCGCGCGGTAGGCGAGGGGGGGGCCATGATCACCCCCTCCGCGCGGTAGGCGAGGGGGGGCCATGATCACCCCCTCCGCGCGGTAGGCGAGGGGGGGGGCCATGATCACCCCCTCCGCGCGGTAGGCGAGGGGGGGGGGGCCATGATCACCCCCTCCGCGCGGTAGGCGAGGGGGGGGGCCATGATCACCCCCTCCGCGCGGTAGGCGAGGGGGGGCCATGATCACCCCCTCCGCGCGGTAGGCGAGGGGGGGGGGCCATGATCACCCCCTCCGCGCGGTAGGCGAGGGGGGGGGGGGGGCCATGATCACCCCCTCCGCGCGGTAGGCGAGGGGGGGGGGGGGGGCCATGATCACCCCCTCCGCGCGGTAGGCGAGGGGGGGGGCCATGATCACCCCCTCCGCGCGGTAGGCGAGGGGGGGGGCCATGATCACCCCCTCCGCGCGGTAGGCGAGGGGGGGGGGCCATGATCACCCCCTCCGCGCGGTAGGCGAGGGGGGGGGCCATGATCACCCCCTCCGCGCGGTAGGCGAGGGGGGGGGCCATGATCACCCCCTCCGCGCGGTAGGCGAGGGGGGGGGGCCATGATCACCCCCTCCGCGCGGTAGGCGAGGGGGGGGGCCATGATCACCCCCTCCGCGCGGTAGGCGAGGGGGGGGGCCATGATCACCCCCTCCGCGCGGTAGGCGAGGGGGGGGGGCCATGATCACCCCCTCCGCGCGGTAGGCGAGGGGGGGGGGCCATGATCACCCCCTCCGCGCGGTAGGCGAGGGGGGGGGCCATGATCACCCCCTCCGCGCGGTAGGCGAGGGGGGGGGGCCATGATCACCCCCTCCGCGCGGTAGGCGAGGGGGGGGCCATGATCACCCCCTCCGCGCGGTAGGCGAGGGGGGGGCCATGATCACCCCCTCCGCGCGGTAGGCGAGGGGGGGGCCATGATCACCCCCTCCGCGCGGTAGGCGAGGGGGGGCCATGATCACCCCCTCCGCGCGGTAGGCGAGGGGGGGCCATGATCACCCCCTCCGAGCGGTAGGCGAGGGGGGGCCATGATCACCCCCTCCGAGCGGTAGGCGAGGGGGGGCCATGATCACCCCCTCCGCGCGGTAGGCGAGGGGGGCCATGATCACCCCCTCCGCGCGGTAGGCGAGGGGGGCCATGATCACCCCCTCCGCGCGGTAGGCGAGGGGGGCCATGATCACCCCCTCCGCGCGGTAGGCGAGGGGGGCCATGATCACCCCCTCCGCGCGGTAGACGAGGGGGGGGGGGGCCATGATCACCCCCTCCGCGCAGTAGGCGAGGGGGGGGGCCATGATCACCCCCTCCGCGCAGTAGGCGAGGGGGGGGGGGCCATGATCACCCCCTCCGCGCGGTAGGCAAGGGGGGAGTCACAGGGGGAGGGGGCCATGATCACCCCCTCCGCGCGGTAGGCAAGGGGGGGGGGCCATGATCACCCCCTCCGCGCTGTAGGCAAGGGGGGGGGCCATGATCACCCCCTCCGCGCGGTAGGCAAGGGGGGGGGGCCATGATCACCCCCTCCGCGCGGTAGGCAAGGGGGGGGGGGCCATGATCACCCCCTCCGCGCGGTAGGCAAGGGGGGGGGGGGCCATGATCACCCCCTCCGCGCGGTAGGCAAGGGGGGGGGGGGCCATGATCACCCCCTCCGCGCGGTAGGCAAGGGGGGGGGAGCCATGATCACCCCCTCCGCGCGGTAGGCAAGGGGGGGGGAGCCATGATCACCCCCTCCGCGCGGTAGGCAAGGGGGGGGGAGCCATGATCACCCCCTCCGCGCGGTAGGCAGGGGGGGGGGGGAGCCATGATCACCCCCTCCGCGCGGTAGGCAGGGGGGGGGAGCCATGATCACCCCCTCCGCGCGGTAGGCAAGGGGGGGGGAGCCATGATCACCCCCTCCGCGCGGTAGGCAAGGGGGGGGGAGCCATGATCACCCCCTCCGCGCGGTAGGCAAGGGGGGGGGAGCCATGATCACCCCCTCCGCGCGGTAGGCAAGGGGGGGAGCCATGATCACCCCCTCCGCGCGGTAGGCAAGGGGGGGAGCCATGATCACCCCCTCCGCGCGGTAGGCAAGGGGGGAGCCATGATCACCCCCTCCGCGCGGTAGGCAAGGGGGGAGCCATGATCACCCCCTCCGCGCGGTAGGCAAGGGGGGAGCCATGATCACCCCCTCCGCGCGGTAGGCAAGGGGGGAGCCATGATCACCCCCTCCGCGCAGTAGGCAAGGGGGAGCCATGATCACCCCCTCCGCGCAGTAGGCAAGGGGGAGCCATGAGCACACTCACCCCTCCCCGCTGTAGGTGGTTCGGGGGCACCATGAACACACTCACCCCTCCACACGCTAGGTGGGGGAGGGGCACAGGGCAGGAGCACAATCGCCCCTCCCCACAGTGGGTGGGGGGCACAGGGCAGACATGCACACCCCTCTGCGGAGGGTGGCAACGGGGCAAATGGCACACCCCTCCGTTCCGGGGGGGGGGGAACGCGCAGCCCCAGACATGCACACACACCCCTCCATGCGGGGGGGGGCAGCAGGGGAGGCACACACCCTTCGGCGTTGCAGGGGGCACAGGGCAGGAGCACACCCCTCCACATCTTGCCATATAATGAAAATCTCTTTAATGGGCTGTTCCTATTCAAGTGTTACTATTTCCCATATTTGAGGTTATGCAATATGGTACAATTTAAAAAAAAATTTAAGTAGCTGGAGTAATTTCCCTCTCTCACACCTTTATTGTTTGTGAGATAAATCATCACTAAAGTTCCCTCCTCCCTCCTTTTCTCCTGCCAGCAGTGCTCTGTCAGCAGGAGATTCCAGTCCTAGGACAAGCTGGCATCTCTTCAGGACAGCCAAAATACTGATCTTTAAAAAAAGGATTTTAGTCTTACCTGTTAAATCCTTTTCTCTTAGTCCATACAGGTTACTGGTAACACCGGGTAGGCGATTCACCCCTTTAAGTGGGCAGGAACAATTCTAGAATTGTATTGGGGGGGGGAGAAGTATACCTTCTCTCCTTAGCTGCTGCTAGACAACCAGCACCGGTAAGATTTAAGACACCAACTATTGACTAGATAGTAGAAGGGAAAGAATACTCCTGTGAGTATGACCCCAAAGGACCCCCGCTGTCTGCCACAGGAGAGTTAACATGCGTAGAGGAATGGTAGCCAAAGCCACAGGGGAGCAGGATTCTTAACTCCTTAACGTCCCTTGATGGTCATAGTACGTCATGGGTAGAGCTGAGTTAACGTAACAGAAGAATAATTTGCGCAACAAAGTAATCCCTTGTGAAAGACTACCAAACGATCAATACGAACATAAATATAAAAATGAGAAATAAACAGTGTATCAGTAATCCAAACTAATGGACACCAAAATACGTAAGATAATTAGAAATGAATAATGTCCCAGTTATCATTAGAAACAAAGCACTGAGCTTGGAAAATAGATGAATGGAAATGAAACAAAGATGATAACTGGATGACTCCCAATGAAAGTGATGAGAAAGATAATGATAATTATGAATGATGGATGAGATCAAGACAGTCAGTCACAGAGATATTTCAAAGTCCTCAAGTCAAACTTGGTGCAGCTCTAAGGGTGGGTGTCCTTGGAAACCCCAGGAACAAAATCAAAACTAGAAAGAAAGAGGGCAACAGCAAGAAGAAAAGAGAGTAGTATTTACTAGTAAAAAAATATGGCAATAAAAATAACTTAAACCTCCCCCCTCTCCCATTGTACTTAAATAATGCCCATCTTTGCCTTGAAGCATCTCAGGGGTCCCAACCCCTATACTGCCACGTAACTGTGTCCTCTGGTCCAGGTGATCAGTCTCAAGTCTAATAAAAAAATCCAACAGAAGTTCCAAAGCTTACTTGCGTGGTTGATATCGTGCTGCATTATGTGGGCAGCTGAAATAGATGGAAACACTGTAATAATCCTAAGATAATAGGATTTTAGTCTTACCTGTTAAATCCTTTTCACTTAGTCCATACAGGTCACTGGTACTCTGGGAGGCGTAAGTCCCCTTTAATAGGCAGGAACAACTATGCAAATGATTTGCAAGGGGTGGAGCCTCCCCTCTTACTTAAGCCACCTTCTGGCGAGAGCCACTTAGATTGATTTGAGACCCTAAAAACTGACCTCAGGTAAGCAAAAAGAAAGACTCCTGTGAGCATGCCCGAACGGTCTCCCACTGGATGCCACAGGAGAGCCAAGACTGGTCCCTTGACAGGGTGGGAGACCAGTGACCTGTATGGACTAAGTGAAAAGGATTTAACAGGTAAGACTAAAATCCTATTTTCACTGTCGTCCAATACAGGTCACTGGTACTCTGGGATGTACAAACATTGAGCTGATCCAGAGGCGGGAAGTAAGGCAAGGACCAGGCGCAAGGCCAAAGTCACTAGAACTGCTATGACCAGTTAATAACATAGCCCAAACTGTAAGTGTCAACGGACACCAACCAAGGGAACAATCCCTGAACTAACACAGCACACGGAACCAGAGCCAACCGGGCTCAACAGTAAGGAAGCACTAAGGATCACAGAGCGGAAGACCTACACAGGCAAGACTGCCTCCAGGACCTTCCTTCCAAAACTGGCATCAGCCGACGCCAGTACATCAACTCGGTAGTGCTTTGAAAAAGTGTGCACAGAGGACCAAGTGGCCGCTCTGCACAGTTGATCAGCAGAAGCTTGATTCTTGTAGGCCCAAGAGGCCCCAATAGATCTGGTGGAATGGGCAGTCACCCGGAAGGGAACAT
This sequence comes from Rhinophrynus dorsalis, assembly GCA_037306005.1. Classification (NCBI taxonomy): domain Eukaryota; kingdom Metazoa; phylum Chordata; class Amphibia; order Anura; family Rhinophrynidae; genus Rhinophrynus; species Rhinophrynus dorsalis. Next base: position 254,391,880 of record CM074724.1, read on the forward strand.
GCTTATTCCTCAACTTATAGGCTTCACGGATGGTAGCCTTAATCCAAGAGGCAATGGTAACTTTGGAAGCCGGTCTCCCTGCCCTAGGCCCCTCAGGAATGACGAATAGAGCGTCAGACTTCCTGATAGACTCGGTGCGATGAACATAAAACTTGAGGCAACGCACCACATCCAACAGATGGAGATCTCGTTCCTTGTCAGATGAAGGATTAGGGCAGAAAGAGGGAACCACAATCTCCTGATTGATGTGAAACTCGGACACAACCTTGGGTAAGAATTCCTTGGTAGTGCGAAGCACAGCCTTATCCTTGTGGAACACCAGGTAAGGAGGTTTACAAGACAAGGCCTGTAACTCTGCCACCCGGCGCACTGACACAATAGCCAAAAGGAAGGCCATCTTCCAAGTCACAAGACGTAATGGAATGGAAGCCAAGGATTCAAACGGTGGTCGCTGTAGAACTCCCAGCACCAAATTGAGATCCCACTGGGGAGCAGGACTCTTGAAGGCAGGTCGAACATGAGTCACACCTTGGAAGAAGACTTTCACATCAGGAAGGATAGCAATCCTTTCCTGGAAAAACACAGACAAGGCAGAAGTCTGAACTTTGAGGGAACTCAGACTGAGCCCCTAATCCACACCGTCCTGCAAGAAGGCCAGGACAGTGGGAAGATGGAATTCAAGGGATAACTTCTTATCAGAACACCATGTCACAAAAGTTGACCATATGCGATGATAGATCTTGGAAGACACAGGCTTACGAGCACTGAGCATAGTCGACACCACAGAAGGAGAAAAGCCTTTCTTTGCTAGAATCGAGGATTCAACCGCCATGCCATCAAATGGAGAGAGTGAACATCCTCCTTCCACAGATACCCCTGAACAAGTAGGTCCGGACGGGCAGGAAGCGGAATCGGATCCGTCACTGACATGGCCATCAACTCCGGATACCAGGACTGGCGAGGCCAGTTTGGAGCGATCAGGATGACAGGACAACGCTCCCTCTACAACTTCTGGATAACTCTGATCAATAGAGGAAGAGGAGGGAAGATGTAAACCAGGGAGAAGTCCCAAGGGATCGACAAGGCATCCACTGCTAGAGCAAGGGAGTCCCTCAACCGGGAGCAAAACACCGGAACCTTCCTGTTGTGCCTGGTAGCCATCAGGTCCACCACAGGCATCCCCCACCGTTGAGTGAGCATGTGAAACACCTCTGGATGAAGAGCCCATTCTCCGCTGTCGACGGTGTGACGACTGAGGAAGTCTGCCATGACGTTGTCCACGCCTGGAATATGAACTGCAGAGATGACAGGCACGTGGTCTTCTGCCCAAGACAAAATATCCTTGACCTCCCACCAGGCGGAACCGCTTCTTGTGCCGCCTTGCCTGTTGATGTAAGCCACCGCCGTGGCGTTGTCGGACTCCACTCTGATCGGAAGACCGGTCAATTGAGACTCCCAGTGCCTCAGGGCAAGACGGACAGCTCGAAGTTCCAGAACATTGATGGAGAGCATGGATTCCTCCAGACCCCATTTCCCCTGAGCACTGAAGCGACCCCAGACTGCACCCCAGCCCCGAAGACTGGCATCCGTTGTGACTGTGGTCCAATGAGGAACTAGAAAGGATCTCCCTTTCAGGAGATGAGAGAGATCTAACCACCAGTGCAGACTCGACTCGACATGAGGAGGAAGAGAAACAGACAGATGTTGATGATCTGGATGATTCTTGAACGTCTGGATCACAAATCTCTGAAGTTCCCTGGAGTGGGCCATGGCAAATGGTACTGCTTCGATCGTGGAAATGAACTTCCCCACTAAAGACGGCAACTTCGGTACCGGAATTTCGTCCATGTCCAGAATCCCAGCCACTCTGACGGCTATCTGGTGAGCCACCTCCTCTGGAAGAAACACCATGCATTGGCGAGTGTCGAACAGGAGACCCAGGAACAGAAGCCTCTGAGATGGAATCAAGTCTGACTTGTCCAGATTCAGGATCCAGCCATGACGGTTCAGGGTGTGCATGCACTTCTGTAATTGCTGACGGAGAAGCTCCGCTGAGGATGCCTTCAGTAGGAGATCGTCCATGTAGGGGGTCACTCTGATCCCATCCTGATGGAGCACCGCTATCAAGGAGCCTAACACCCTCTGGAAGACCTGAGGGGCTGAAGTCAGCCCAAAGGGGAGCGCTGCAAACTGAAAGTGTCCCCTGTGGCAGGCAATCCTGAGATACCGCCTGCTCTCTGGATGAATAGGGATGTGAAGATAAGCATCCTGAAGGTCCAGGGAGGCAAGAAACTCCCCTGGAGACATTGCTGCAATCACAGAACGCAGGGACTCCTGGCGGAAGTGGGAAGTCACCACATAGGCATTGAGATCTTTGAGATCCAAAATGGGACGAGCTCCTCCGTCCTTTTTGGCTACCACAAACAGGTTGGAATAAAATCCTGAACCTGTGTCCCCTTGAGGAACCGCCTCCAGGACCTCTTTGTCCAAGAGATCCTGAATAGCGTTGTCGAACAGATGCCTTTTTGTGGGTTCCTGAGAAGGACGAGTAAAATGGAACCGAAAAAGGAGGAAGGGAAGAGAAAGGGATCCTGTATCCCTCTGACACCACCTGAAGAACCCATGGGTCCGCCACTGACTCCTCCCAAGTCCGGCAAAAGATGCGGAGACGACCGCCTACAGCCGGATGCGGACCCGGGTTCGGCGAGTCATGCCGAAGCAGTCTTGGAGGTCTTGGCCTTGGGGGCAACTTTGGGCTTCCAGGACTGTTTGGGCTTGGAGGAGGAGCGCGTAGTGGGAGGACCCGTTTGGGCCGAGGAGCGTGTCTCAGTCTGAAAGGAACGAAAGGACCGATTGCGTTTGGCTGGAAACTTTTTCTTAAAGACTGAGGGTAGAAGAGTACTTTTACCGCCAGTAGCCTCACTGATCATTTCTTTGAGTTCAGACCCAAAAAGCAAATTCCCCTGAAAGGGCAAGGAAAGCAAGGCTTTCTTAGAGGCTGTATCAGCAGACCAAATTTTCAGCCAAAGAGCGCGTCTAGCCACCACAGAAGAAGTGGAGGCCCTCGCCATCATGCGCACAGCATCAAAAGCAGCGTCAGCAACATAGTTCTGAGCTTCAGTGATATTAGCAAGTAGCTGCAACTGTTCAGATACTGGTGAATCCTGGCGAACTGCTTCAGTCAGTCGTTCAGTCCAGGCCGCAATGGCTCTATTAACCCATGCCACAGCAAAGGTTGGGCGCATGGCAGTGCCAATGGAGGCAAAAATAGATTTAAGAGAAAGATCTAGCTTTTTATCCGTCCAATCCTGCAGGGCAGAGGCATCAGAGACAGCCAAAGCGGTAGACTTGGATAGTCTAGAAACAGGAGCATGAACCCATTTTGCCAGCTCAGCCTCAGGAAAAGGGTATAGTTTAGCAAACTTTTTAGAGACAGAGGAAGATCTATCAGGATTCTTCCATGCCTCAGAGACCAGACGGGCAAGAGTAGGGTTAGTTGGAAAACAAACAACTGGCTTAGATGGCTTTTTCTGAAAAACATCAGTAGGATCATAAGTGGATTCCTGAGTCAGAGGAAGGTTGAGCGTATTCAGAACCGCTCTGATCAGACCCTCAGCCGAGACTTCAGGGTCACACTCATAGGGGTCCCCAATGGACCTGTTAGATTCAATAACAGTACGTTCCTCAGCATCAGAATCCTGTAAGAGTTCTTCTTCAGAAGAATCAGTGACATCAGGAGCTCCCTGTGGCTTAGGCAGGGAGGTCCTGATGGTAGAGGGGGTCTGCCAGACCTGGAGAGCCCCCTGAATCTGAGAGGGAAAGAGTTGAAGCGTGGATCTGAGATCCCTAGTGGCAGCTTTAAACTCCCTCACCCAAGATGGCTCAATAGCGTGGCTGGGAAGCCCAGGGTTGCTATCTTGACCAGTACAATTAGGGCATAGAGCCCCCACATTATCGCTAGCCAGCCCAATGTGGCAAGAGGAGCAAAACTCCATGGGGGTAGCAGACCCCCCATCCTCCTTAGACTTGGGTCTAGCCACTAGCTCCAGTGAAGTAGACATGCTCACAGCGTCAATATACCCCACTAATAACACTATCACCCAGAAAAAGTGTAAATGATTAAAGTTTCACCCCAGAAATGTCTAAATTCGGACTTATCTGGCCAGCGAAGGGTTAATCTGTTGAGGAGAGAGAAGGCTCGGTCCCTGCGTAGTGTACTCGCTTAGGAAAAGTACCACAAAATGGCGGCCGTCATGACAGCCAATCAGAAAGGAGCGCGAACCAAGCGCTCATGGGAAATGTAGTTTTCCCTTACAAGTACCCCAAACAGTGCCCGAAGCCCCCCTGAACACCCCACATAAATAAAACACATTCCGGATGATAGAGCAGGAGCCTAGCATTAAAATGAGCCCTCTCTGAAGTTGCTGTGACAAGCGGTTCCAGAGATATGTCCCACACTGTGAATTCTCATAGAGAGTAAAGGAGCCCTTGCGTCTGAGCGGGAAAAAGCCGCGCTTAAAGGCGCGGAACACCATTTTTAATAAAGTTTAAGAAAACATTAAAAAGTGCCCAAAAAAGCATGAAACACATGAGAAACATAAATAAATGAATACCCAAAGCTCCAAAACCCAGAGAATACCACAGAAATTGCATAAAACAGTAATAATGCAATAAAAACACCCTATGAGTGCTGGAGTGTATTAAAACTCCCAAATACAAGCCCATCAAAGGGACACTGTGGGGACAAGTGGACCTTCAGCACTCAATGGGTGACTCACCTTTCTTGCAGGACTTCTGTCTTCAGGTGACCATGATGAAGTGGGAAAGAACCAGAGGTAAATTCCCCAGTAGGGAAGCTGCTTAACACAAGCTGTCCCCTCTTCAGGGCATAAGGTCCACAGAAAATCCCTGGAAGCTGCACCACCCACTTTAAAGAGGGCAATTCACAGCCATGGTCACCCTCCTAATGGTGGTATTCCATATTTGAATAAAAAATAATAAAACACTAAGATGCATAGATGTTCTCTACCTGGTGTGCGAAGCACTCCAGGAACAAATCAATCTAAGTGGCTCTGGCCAGAAGGTGGCTTAAGTAAGAGGGGAGGCTCCGCCCCTTGCAAATCATTTGCATAGTTGTTCCTGCCTATTAAAGGGGACTTACGCCTCCCAGAGTACCAGTGACCTGTATTGGACGACAGTGAAAAGTATATACAAGTCCACGTGGGGCTGTTAGAACGCCGTAAGCCGTGTTCTGTGGGGAGATCGTGATACACAACTGGATCCGGGAAAGCTCCCAGGGGACGGGGAGGGACCCAGCACTCAATAGCAATGGAGGGGGAAGAGTAAACCCAACGAGTATCATGGATATCTCCGATCCACTTCATCAGCAGTAAGACCTAGAGTATGCCCCATCAGTCTTATTTATAGTAGCGCATAACCAACAGTACAAACAATATGAATAAAGACTAAAATGAAAATCTGAGATACAGACAATGTATATAATGTAATTAAATATGTTACCTACAGAGAGCAAGTTTAGTGATATTATGTTAACTATATAAGAAAGTATTGTGGAGCCGTGAAGTGTAATATACTATGTTATTAGAGAGGAAGAGAGAAAAGGCATGAACCCGTATGAGTGAAAGAGAAGATCTATCTGAATGAGTATTTGGAATGGTAAATGTGCCTCTGTTAACCAGAAAAGTGAACCTTGTATAATGTGTAAAGAGAATTTTGATGTGAGACTTGAAAAAATTATCATAGACTTGTGAAAAACAGGGGAAGTACTAAAGGAAACTAAATAGAAGGGAAATCTGAAGCAACTAACTATACTTACTTATGTATGCGCCAATATAAATGAACAAAATAAATAAATAGAATAATGTCTACTTCAAATAAAAGATAACAGATCAATAGAAAAATGTAAAAAAAAAAAAAATATATAAATAAAATAAGTAGATATACTTGTGAAATGAGTAAAATACAACATAATCGCAACTATAATGACCATACTAGCCGAACACATCTTTGGATATGAATTGGTTAAAGTGACATAGGTCTGGTGAAATCCAGACATTATAACAGACCTTAATTTACCACAGTTGATAAATAATAAAAGATAAATGATTCTAAAAGTTAAAAAATATACATATATAAAAACACCTAGTGTACAATATGATAGTACATTAAAAATAAGACTATGTGAAATAATGTTAAAGGGATAGTAATGTTTCATAATAAAAACAGCTCTAATTAATCATCATAGTACTTGGACTTTGGAGAGTGTTATTTCAGTTCTGTCAGAGTTGTAGTTCAGGAGTAAATCAATGACAAAATATCCCCCTTCCGCCCCTTTTACTGATGTAACACTGCTCAGCCAGAGCAGAAGGGAGGTGCCCATGTAGACTGCAGAGATGGACAAACTTCAATTAAGATAAGGGAAAAACCTGAAAAGCTTGTCAAGGGGGCAGTGATTTCATTGTTTTCATATAAAGAAGACTGTCCCCTGCTGTTATCTGTCTGGTCTTACAACCAGATTCCACATCTGAGAAGAGATAGCTTACACTAGGTAAAAGGGGCGGGAGGGGAAACTTTGCTTGTGAATCTCTCTTAAACCATAAAGGTTTGAGAGATAAGACTTAAATCGTTTTATTTTATTTTGTAGGCATTAAAAAAAATGAAGTTAAAACGAAGTATTACTATCCATTTAATAGCCAAAGACCATTGGTAGTAGCAGCAACCTAAATAAAATGATATAAAGAGGACAAAAAAAGGAAACAATAAAAGAATTACACTATCAAAGTGTGAAATCATATTAAAATAGATCGCTGCTAAAATCAATCCTAAAATAAAATTGAAAACTGTGCATAAGTACAGACCTATTAAATACCTTAACGAATCTTACAAAAAGGCTATAAAAAAAAAAAAATCGAATTCTACATTAAAGCCCTTAGGATCTAAAGTTCTCAAACTGTAAATCCAAAAGGATTAAGTGATACTTGTTCTATGCCTGTTATTTTTAAATTGTTATGTTGATTTTTACAATGTTTGAAAAGGTTATGGGTTTTGAAACCATTTTTAATATTCTTAAGATGCTAAGAGAATCTCATCTTTAACTTTCTTTTTGTTCTTTCCACATATTGAAGTTTACAATCATATGTTATCAAGTAAACTACAAAAGTTGAGTGACAATTAAGTGATTTATTTTGAACTCTTTGTCTGTCACTGTGCTTTTAAACTTTGTTTGTCTTTATTTTTCTAAATGAGCATATGTGGTACAATCCTTTGTCCCACATTTGTACATTCTTTTCAGACTGGGTAATAACATACTAGGCTTATTTTTTTTTTCACTAATTTAGAAGTAATATCACTAGGGGAGATTTGATTCCCAACATTTATATTTTTTTTAAATGCTAGTTTTGGTGCCTCACCTAATTCTTCTCTAAGGATGGGATCCTGCATTAAGATATGCCAATGTTTTCTAATTATTTGTTTAATTTGAGGTATAAATTATAAAAGTCGTAATGAAGAGTGGAACCTGAGGTTGTTTTACTTTACTTTTATCTTTGTAATTTATAAGATCTTTTCTATTCAGACTCGAGGATTTTGTAAATGCTGTTGCAACCATTTTACTATCATAGCCTTTTTATAAAAAAATACTTTTCAGTATAATTGATTCCTTTATAAAATCTTCCTCTATACTACCATTTCTTCTAATTCTCTGAAATTGGCTATATGGAATATTATGTATCCAATTCTTATACAGTAAGAACCACTGAATCTGCACAATATAAAATTATATCTAAAAATTCAATCCTTTCTTCTTGTATGTTACTGGTAAAACTAATGTTAGAATCATTCTCACTGATATACTGAGTAAAGTTGATAAATTCTTCATTGGTTCCAGCCCAAGCAAAAATCAAATCATCAATGTACCTCTTATAAAACTTGATACAGTCTTTATAATGATTGGAATCATTTAAGATATACTTGGATTCTCACTAACTCATAAAAAGATTAGAGTAAGATGGGGCAAATGTTTAACCCATTGCTACACCATAAATTTGTAAATAGAACTTCTCATTAAATAAGAAATAATTTTGATGTAAAATAAAATCGAAACATTGAATCAAAAAGGAAATTTGTTGAAGAGAGAAAATTTTGCTAGTTGTTAAGATATGTTCAATAGCTTGTAAACCAGAAGAATGGGGTGGGTATATTCGTATATATAGACTGTTAACATCACAAGTAACCCATTTTTAATGTGAATTCCACTTAAACTGTTCCATTTCTTTAAAGGGATAGTAATGTTTCATAATAAAAGCAGCTCTAATTAATCATCATAGTATTTGGACTTTGGAGAGTGTTTTTTCAATTCTGTAGTTGTAGTCCAGAATAATTCAATGACAAAATGTCCCCCTGCAGCCCCTTTTACTGATGTCACACTGTTCAGCCAGAGCAGAAGGGAGGTGCCCAGGTAGACTGCAGAGAGGGACAATCTTCAATTAAGATAAGGGAAAAACCTGAAAAGCTTATTATTATTATTATTAAGGGGGGCAGGGATTTCATTGTTTTCATAGGAATAAGAGTGTCCCCTTCTGTTATCTGTCTGGTCTATAGACTGCATTCCACATCTGAAAAAGATTGTTTACACTTGGTAAAAGGGGCGGGAGGGGGAAACTTTGCTTGTGAATATCTCATAAACCATAAAGGTTTGAGAGATAAGACTTATATCATTCTTCATGTTTTTTTAATGCCTACAAAATAAAATAAAGTTAAAACGAAGTATTACTATCCCTTTAAGTAAATGTATGTTGTCCTTAAGATATGATTTTGATCCCACCACAAATGGTTCAAGGAATTCATCTACATATTTAGATAAATTGTTCTTAAAGGGAAACTACCACCCCGCAATAACTTTACCTTGAATCAGTCTTCATCTGGCGACTAGCTGCTTAGTAGAGCTAGTCGCCAGAAATATTACCCGATTCAAAAGATTTTTGCCTTTTTCCGATGGTCACAGGAGCAGGAAGCACGGACATCTCGTCACAGTGATGTCCGTGCGCCTGCGCTGTCAGTCCCTTTTGAGCCAGCTAGTCGCCAGATGAAGACTGATTTAAGGTAAAGTTATTGCGGGGTGGTAGCTCCCCTTTAAGTGAATTAATCCCTGAGACAATAGGTCTCCCTGGTGGATTAGAGACTGATTTATCAATTTAGGCAAATGATAAAGCCAGTGGGAAATTCTTGATTCAGAAGTTTAAATTCATCTTTGACCTGTTTTAAATGCTGATCTTAAAAGTTCAGCGAGTTCCATTATTTTTAATGTACTATTATATTGTACACCGATATATATATATATATATATATATATATATATATATATATATATATATATATATATATATATATATATATTTATTTTTTTTTTTTTACTTTTTTTTAATTTTTAGAATAATTTATCATTTATTATTTATCAACTGTGGTAAATTAAGGTCTGTTATAATTTTACGAGACCTATGTCACTTTAACCAATTCATATCCAAAGATGTGTTCGGCTAGTATGATCATTATAGTTGCGATTATGATGTATTTTACTCATTTCACAAGTATAGCCACTTATTTTATTTATACATTTTTTTTTTTATTTTTCTATTGATCTGTTATCTTTTATTTGAAGTAGAACTATCTGTATATTATTCTATTTATTTATTTTGTTCATTTATATTGGCGTATAAATACGCAAGTATAGTTAGAAGCTATTTGCTTCATATTTCTCTTCTATTTAGTTTTCTTTAGTACTTCCCCTGTTTCTCACAATACTATGATCATTTTTTCAAGTCTCACACATCAAAATTCTCTTTACACATTATATAAGGTTCACATTTCTGTTTAACAGAGGCACATTAAAGGGATAGTAATACTTAAGTATTACTAATCCCTATAGCAAAGTACTACTTAAAAAAACATATTGCCCCCAGTGTCATCTCTCAAACCTTTAAGGTTTGAGAGATGATCGATTCTAAAGTTGCCCTTTCCCTCCCCCTTCCCCTTAGTCAGCATTCTAGCTGACTGAAAGGAAGAGAGTCATACGACTTTCAGGTGGTTCTCCAGCACAGACGGATTGCGTTACTAAAAAAGAAAACTTTCACTGAAATGGTCTTGTACGTGTGCTTGGCTTGCAAGCACACGTAGAAGACAGTTTTAGTGAACATTTTTTCTTTAGTTAACGAGATCGTGGCTCTGCTGCAGAGCCGCCTGATGATCTCTGACCGGATTTCCCTGAGTCAGCTAGAATGCCGACTACAGGGAATGTGGAGGGAGAGGGAGAGGGCAACTTTAGAAGCGTTCATCTCTCAAACCATAAAGGTTTGAGAGATTACATTGGGGGCAATACGTTTTTTTTAAGTAGTACTTTGCTGTAGGGATTAGTAATACTTAAGTATTACTATGCCTTTAACCATTCCAAACACTCATTCAGATAGATCTTCTCTTTCACTCATACGGGTTCATGCCTTTTCTCTTTTCCTCTCTTCACGACTCCACAATACTTTCTTATCTAGTTAACATAATATCACTAACAATTGCTCTCTGTAGGTAACATTTATTTACATTACATTATATACATTGTCTATATCTCGGATTTTCATTTTAGTCTTTATTCATATTGTTTGTACTGTTGGTTATGCGCTACTATAAATAAGACTGATGGGGCATACTCTGTCTTTCCCTGATGAAGTGGATCAGAGATATCCGCGATACGCGTTGGGTTTACTCCTCCCCCTCCATTGCTATTGAGTGCTGGGTGCCTCCCTGCCCCCTGTGGGCTTTCCCAGATCCGGTTGTGTATCACGATCTCCCCACAGAACATGGCTTATGGCGTTCTAACAGCCCCACATGGACTTGTATATACTTATCCTAGGATTATTACAGTGTTTCCATCAATTTTAGCTGCCCACATAATGCAGCATGATACATTGTAAACTGGGACACATAGTATCAACCACGCAAGTAAGCTTTGGAACTTCAGTCTCAAGTCTAATAAAAAAAAAATCAAACAGATCACCTGGACCAGAGGACACAGTTACGTGGCAGTATAGGGGTTGGGACCCCTGAGATGCTTCAAGCCCAAGATGGGCATTATGCAAGTGCAATGGGGGGGGGGGGTGTTAAGTTATTTTTATTGCCATATTTTTTTTTTACTAATAAATACTACACTTAGAGAACACCTTGGCTTTCTTTTCTTCTTGCTGTTACGCTCTCTTTCTAGTTTCGATCTGAGTTAACCACCCATGACATACAATGACAGTCATGGAATTCCGGGCTCCCTCCCTGGCTGCACGCCGTTCGGGGAGTTCGGAACCGGAAATTTAAAAAAAAATATATATATATATATATAAATAAATAAATAAATGCTCTGTGGTCCTTAAGTGACCGTGACGTGCCACCGGTCGTTAAGGGGTTAAAGACAGGATGACTATGAGCAATGCCCTGAAAGAAAACATTGACATCAGGAAGAATGGCAATGCACCTCTGAAAGAAAACAGAGAACAGAAGTCTGAACCTTAAGAGAACTCAGACTGAGACCCTTATCCACTCCATCCTGCAAGAAGGCCAGGACCGTAGGCAGATCAACTTCCTGAGACAGGTCCCTATCAGCATACCAAGATAAAAAGGTCGACCAGACACAGTGGTAGGCCTTAGAAGAAACAGGTTTGTGGGTACTAAGCATAGTAGCCACCACACCAGAAGAAAAACCTTTCCATAATGAGGATTCAATTTCCAAGCCGTCAAAGCTAGACAGACAATGAACATCCTCCTTCCACAGGTAACCCTGTAGAAGATGATCCGGACGGCAAGGGAGTTGGAATGGCTCCACCACTGACAGATCCAGAAGCTCCAGAAACCAAGCCTGTCAAGGCCAGTACAGAGCAATCAGAATGACTGGACAGCTTCCCAGTCTCAATTTCCGCAACACCTTGTGAACATGGGGAGGGGAGGAAAGATGTAAGCCAGAGGAAATAACCAAGGAATGCTCATGGCATCCACCGCTATAGATGGAGGATCCCTCCAGTGAGAGAAGAACCTTGGAACCTTTCGGCTGTGTCTTGTCACCATCAGGTCGATGCAAGGAAGACCCCACTTCTGAACAATGGGGTTGAACACCTCTGGGTGAAGCTCCCAACTGTCGCTGTCCACTGTGTGTCGACTGAGGAAGTCCGCCATGATGCTGTCTATGCCAGGAATCTGCACTGCGGATAGGACAGGAACGTGTTTTTCTGCCCAGGACAAAATAGCTTGTTGATGTAAGCCATGGCCGTGGCGTTGTCGGACTGTACCCGAACCGGGCAGTCTTCCAGCTGGGGTGTCCAATGACGAAGGGCATGAAATATCGCCTGAAGCTCCAACACGCTGATGGAAAGGAGAGATTCCTTCAGAGACCACAGACCCCGATCACTCAGGTGACCCAGGACCGCTCCCCAGCAGGAGAGGATGGCGTCCGTCGTCACTGTGGTCCAGAAGGATACCAGGAAGGACTTGCCCTTCAGCAGATTGGAGAGGTCGAGCCACCACGACAAACTCAGTTACACATGAAGAGGAAGGGATACAGATGTCTTCAGAATGTCCGGCTGGACCCCTGCACACGTGGATCACAAACCTCTAGAGTTCCCTGGTGTGAGCCATGGCAAATGGGACCGCTTCTATGGTGGACATGAATTTCCCCACAAGAGAGGACAGCTTCTTGGCTGGAACTGGATCCTGAGCCAGAACAACAGAAACCCTGTGGGCAATGTAGTGAGCTACCTCGTCCGTGAGAAACACCATGCTCTGCTGAGTGTCAAAGAGAAGGCCCAGGAAGACCAGACGCTGGGATAGGACAAGATCTGAGTGGTCCACGTTGATGATCCACCCATGATGGGCAAGAGCATGAATGATGAAGTAGTTCTGCAGAGGGGGCTTTCAGAAGCAGGTCGTCCATGTATGGAGTAAGAGATGCCGTCCTGGTGGAGAACGGACACTAAAGCTCCCAGGACACGGTTGAAGACTTGAGGAGCTGTAATCAGACCAAAGGGAAGAGCTGTAAACTGAAAGTGCCCTTGGTCGCAGGCAAATCTGAGATACTGCCAGCTCTCCGGATGAATGGCGATGTGTAGATGTGCGTCCTGGAGATCCAGAGAGCCAAGGAATTCCCCGGGGACATAGCAGCAATCACTGTCATTAGGGACTCCTGGTGATAATGAGTCCTGATCACGAAGGAATTGAGATCCTTCAAATCCAAAATGGGGCGACAACCGTCGTCCTTCTTGGAGACCATAAAGAGGTTTGAGTAAAAACCCATACACCTCTGTCCTGAACTGGCTCTAGAACATCCTTGTCCAGAAGGGCCTGTATAGCGCCAATGAACAGACGGCATTTCTCTGCGCCCCGGGGCGTATGAGAAGGAAAAAAGGGAAAAGGAGGAAGAGAGACGAAAGGAATCTTGTATCCTTTCGCCACAACCTGTAAAACCCATGGGTCCACCACTGGATCCTCCCAGACGCTGTGGTAGTGACACAGACAGCCATCCACAGCAGAGTGGGGAACTGGATTCGGTGAGTCATGCAGAAGGAGGATTAGAAGCCTTAGGTCTGGAGGAGACCTTGGGCTTCCATTGCCGTTTGGGCTCGGAGGAGGCATGCAGAGCTAAGGGAACTGCCTGGTTCGCCTGATGTGTCTCAGTCTGAAAGTAACTAAAAAACCAATTACGATTAAGAGGAGTTTTCTTCCTGGGGACCAAAGGCAGAAGTGTACTTTTACCCGTGACCTCACTAATCAGATCCTTAAGATCTGGCCCAAACAAAGTTTGCCTTGAAAAGGAAATGAGAGCAAAACTTTCTTGGAAGCAGTGTCAGCAGACCAGATCTTGAGACAAAGAGCTCGTCTATCAATCACAGACATGGTGGAAACCCTAGCCACCAAACGGATGGCATCAAACAAGGCAGCAGAAACAGTGCTGAGCCTCAGAAATGTTGGCAAGAAGGCGCAACATATCTGAAGTAGGAGCACCCTGACGGACAGCCAGGGTGAGTTGATCAGTCCAGACCGCAATAGCACGGTTAACCCATGCCACAGCAAACACTGGACACATGGCAGTACCAGCAGTGGCAAAAATGGACTGGAGGGAAACCTCAAGTTTCTTGTCAGTCCAGTCTTTCAGAGTGGAGGGGTCAGAAACTGGCAAGGCAGTAGACTTAGATAGCCTGGAAACAGGAGCATCCACTTTGTGGGGGATTAACCCACTGAGCAAGCACTGCCTCAGAAAAGGGGTAAAGCTTGGCAAATTTCTTGGAAACAGAAGGTTTCCTGTCCGGGGATTTCCACTCATCAGCCACAAGGCGGTCAAGAGTCGTGTTAGGTGGAAAACAAGTAAGGGGCTTTTTAGGCTCCTGAAACACAGAGGGATCTGAAGAAACCTCCTGAACTAAGGGAATGTTTAGGGTAGTCAAGACAGCCCTGATCAGGCCCTCAGCTGAGGGCTCAGGATCAGCCTCAAAGGGGACTCCAAAAAACCGAGAGGAGCCCATAGCAGAACATTCCTCAACATCTGAATCCACTAACAGTTCCTCCACAGAGGAATCTGATACGTCAGGTACTCCCTGCGGTTTAGGCAGGGAAGATCTGACTGAAGAGGGGGCCTGCCATGAATGGAAGACCCCTGTAACTGGGATGGAAAGAGTTGCAATGTAGACCGGAGGTCCCTAGTAGCAGCCTTGAACTCTTGCACCCAAACTGGCTCCAATGCATGCCTGGAGGTCCCTGCAAGAGGCTCAGGGACATCAGAACACGCTGGGATTAAATGACCTGAGAATTGTCTAGGCAACCCTGAATCACATGAGGAGCAATGCGCAATAGGGGACACAGAGACCCCAGCGTCCTTAGTCTTAAGACTGGGCCCAAGCTCCAACGGATTAGACATTCTCACAGTTTCAAAAACGTTATAGTATAAAGAATCAGCCAATTACAGTGTGAAAGATTAAAGTTTTCACCCCAGAAATTGCTAAAATACACTTATCTGGCAGGCGAAGAGTTAATCTGCAGAGGAGAGAGGGAGAGTCCAAGCCCTGTGTAGGATACTGATTCTAGAAAAGGCACAAAATGGCTGCAGCGGCGGGAGCCAATCAGAAACGAGCGAGCAAAGCAAGTGCTCATGGGAAATGTAGTTTCCCTAGAAAAGGTACCCCAACAGTGCCCGAAGCCCCCTGAGCTCCCCAACACACTTGAAACGTGAACCAGATGAAAGAGCAAGGGCAGACAATTAAAATGAGCCATCTCTGAAGTAGCTGCTTTGAGCGATTGTAGAGATCTGTCCTAGTCTGTGCAGCACCAAAGAAGTGAATGAAGCAATGGCATCTATGCAGTAAAGCACGCCAGAACTTAATTTTGCAAAGTTCCAAAACACCCAACAGACATACAGATAAACCCAATGAAAGCCGGAGTGTATAATAAGAACTGTGTGGAGGGGCACTGTGGGACATGTGGACCTGCAGCACTCAAAGGGTTTCTGCAGATCTTCTGTCTTCAGACTACCATGTTTAAAGAAGTAGTCTCGGTGGGCAACAACTCCTAAGGAAAGGACTTGTAACCAAAATTTTCCCCCAGGGCTTAAGGTCCACAAAAGGCACCTGGTTACTGAGCTAGCCACATCTAAGGGCATTGTCAGTTATGGTTATCAGCCTAATGGTGGTATTCCATTTCTAAAACTATAGCAGAACTGTTCTCTTGCCTGTATCACCAAGGAACAAATCTTACTGGAGCTGGTTGGCTAGCTGCAGCCAAGGAGGGAAGGTAGGCTCCACCCCTGCATGCAATTCTAGAATTGTTCCTGTTTACTTAAAGGGGCAGATCGGCCACCCAGAGTTACCAGTAACCTGTACTGGAAGACAGAGAAAAAGTATTACCTCAATGGAACAGTCTACAAAGTGTGCCTGGTTTGCAAGCACAGTTTGTAGACCGTTCCGATGAAGTAGTTCTTTTAATAAAGATCACTATTTCGGCTCTGCTGAAGAGCATCCTCGAGTCGGCCAACACATATCTCCTTCTGTCAGCTGGGACTTTCCCCAGATACTTTATTTTTTCTAAATCTACCATATTTCATCAACGTAAATTCAGGCATTACTAACCCTTTAAAGAACAATTCTCATTTGCAAGCTACACGGATAAGCAAAGGAACTCAAAGCCCAAAGAAATTCATACTTCTGGAGTCAGGTTGGCATTATCTCAAGTGGTAGGATGTCTCACACCTCTTCCTATGCTATACAACTCACCTGAGGCTTGAGTTGGTCTGCCTGCTTCAAGAATTTGCTCTTCTCAATTTTGTACAGCTGGGCTTTGGCTTTCCTTAGGAGAGTGGCCACATGCTTGTCTGAGACAGGAAACTTGTCAGCTTGGGCAAGCATAGAGCTAATAGTTGTGGTGGAGTGCTTAGGAGCATTCACAATTTGGGCTGGGATTTGTGCCTGGGCCTCTGTGAGTGGAGTTTTGGCACTAGAATCCAGCTCTGTCTTTTCAGAGGATCCCCGTCCTTTTTTGGATGCCTTGATTTTGGCTGGAGTAGTTTCTGTGTGGAGTATGGTAGAAGAGCTATCTAAGGAGGGCTCTGCTGCACCAGATTTCTTTCTCACTGGTGTTTTCACTAGTGTGGTGGTAGAGGTGGCAGTAGTGATTCCTTCTCCATCATTTTTCTCCTTCACAACCTTAATAGCAGTATCTGAGCCCTTTTTCCGTTTCTCCTTCCTAGAGTCACGGGAGTTCTCTTTTTCCCGTTCCTTCTCCCTACTACTTTCTGCTTCCCTCTCTTTGTGCACTTCTTCTGATGCCCTGCCTTTGCTTCTTCCTTTTTCAGCCTGTGGACTGGAAGGAAACCAGGGAAAGAGGGCAGAAGAGCCACTGGAAGGAGATGAGAAACGCTCTCCAGAAGTGCTACTTTGCTTCCTTACTTTCTGAACTTTCTCTGATGAATCCCCAGGTGATGGAGTCATTGCAGTGGAAGAAAAGGGAAAACTGGGGTTTAAGGCACTGGAGGCAAGGGGACTGACAGACATGCCTGGCAGCAAGGTGGATGAAGGTGTGAGCACAGATAGACCGTTGCTGCCTGCTCTCCTGCTACGTGTCTTCATACAGTGAGATGGGGACCTAGGCTCAGAGCTGCGTATGGGACTAAAGACCTTCCTCTTTGCTCTGCGAGAGGACATACCCATCATGGAAGATGTCACACCAGAACGACCAGCAGATGATGGGAGCGTAACTGACTCAAAGATGCGTGAATGCGCCTCACTGGGAGTAAATCTGGGTGCACGAAGTATGGGGCTACGTTTGTGTACATCAAACCGGGCACCTGAGGCATGGAGAGGTGAAAAGAGCCTCCCAGGGCCCAACACTGTAGGTGAAGGAAACCCAGAAGCAGACGCTAAACCTACATCTTCTGGAGTGAGCGGAGGTGGCCTAAAGTTGTCGAAAATGGGTTTTCGGATGAGGCCTTCTTTGGCATATTTAGCAGAAGAGAAGTACTGAGACTCCAGTCTGGAATGTTTTAAGGAAGTCCATCGGAAGGTTGGCTCCCTCAAGATAGACCTCCTCTTCTCATGCATCCGCGAGGCAGAAAGGAAGGAAGTTGCCATGGGAATGGAAGGTGGCATTAGCCAAGGTGTGTGATCTGAAAGGCTGGCAGGGGGCTGGAGAGGAGTGGGAGGACTTAGGAGTGGGGGGGAAGGAGATGCAGAGGTCTGTTGCTGAAGAGCTGGCCGTGAGATCAGCTTCTTAGCTGGCCTAGAGCTGAAAGTCCTATTGCAAGCAGGCAACCTTCGACGACTCACACCTCCACTGTTGCTTTCCAGGGGTTGTTTTGGGGTGGGAACTGGTGCAAGGGTTTCAGCAAGTCGTACTGGTGCCTCTGGCACAGCTGGTGTCTCTTCTGAAACTTGAGACTCTGTTGAGGTGTCCACACTGGGGCTGCTAGAACGAGAGTCATCAGAGGTGGCCTGTGAAGAGTGTTGAGAGGCGGCACTTGACTTTTCGCTGGAGCCACATGAAGTAGTGCTGAATCGACCACTACTGGGTACAGTTTCTAGGCGAGCAATCTTTATAGGTGGTTCATAGTCCTCATCCTCAATGAACCTTCGAGGAGTCTTAATTATGCGAGATGACACAGTGCTCACTACAGGCATGATGAACTGGCGTATGTTCTTAAGCTGAGTCCCTCCCTTGCGCCCTTGAAGCTTCGCTGCTTCCATTTCAATCTTTTTCTGTGCCCCTTTCTTGGCCTTTTGCAAAAGCTGCTTAGCAATAGCAGTGTCTGTCCTCTTGGAGGAAGGAATTATCCTAACTGGCTTCATTCTGCGTGGGCTCTGCCTCACTGACACTCTATCTTCATTTGTGAGCTGTGGGAACACCTCCTTTTGCGCTTTCTCAGTCTGATTCTGTTTCAATAGGGACCCCTGAGGGGATGCTTTGAATCTTTCAGAGGAAGGTGGTCTCCCACGCTTCCTGACAATGGGAACTCCTGCTTTCCTCCCCAACTGTAACTTATTGCTCTTAAACTTGGATTTCAATGGAGACAATTTGACTGCTATGAGTTTTTTAATTTTGGCAGCTTGCTGAAACGTTGCAGATGGTTTCCTCCTCTTTGTCTTCTCTTCTTGGGTAGCCGTGGTAGGTTCAGAGCTATCTCGTTTCTCCTGTGTCAACCTTAATTTGTCTTTCCCAAGAGTTGGAGGCCTCCCTCTCCTCTTCTCCTCTGGTTTGCATTCTACTTTCTTAGCTTTCTCTGTAAGCCTGGACTCTTGTTTGTTTGCTGTGGATACGGTGTTCTCAGTTGTGCAAGAGGATGTGTCAGAGCTCCGAGATGAGCTGTTTCGGGGTCTCCCGCGAGGTTTCCTTTGTGTTGTCTGATCTAAAGATAATGAATAGCAATGAACACCATAAGCAAAAAGGCAGTTAAATCATATGTTAAAAGTCAACATAATATAAGCTACAAAAAGAAAGGGGGGAAATGAGTAGAGAAATGAATGGAAAGATACAAGAATTTATACTTTTAATCAAGAAACTAGGAAGAATATTTTGCTCACAGAAATGGATTAGGGTTAACAGAAAGGTTTTCCAACACAGGTAGCAGATGGAAATACTGAAATTGCAACTATAATGTGGACTTATTTTTAAAGCTATAAAACCTACCTATGTGTTCTTTTCTTTCTAATACGTTCTTGAAAATACACACCTGGACACACAAGCTGCCTATTTGTGGTTCACTGCATCATTTTTGGGGAGTGGTAGTCTGGCATTTAAGCTAGGAGGCAACTGGAATAAGGGCATGCAAATGCTGTATTATTCTTGGAAATTATTTTAAAATGTCATATATAAACACATTAAACACAGAAAATTAAATGACTTATTCTGGGTCCCTGCTGTACACTCAAGCACTGAGAATGAAGTGAATATATATGAATGAGATGTGATGTCCCACTACTAAAATAAGTCAACTTTTCAATGATCGGTATCCTCCTGCCAATAATATCCCCTTTTACTTTAGATTCAAGAGCTGCCATTACATCTCCCTTCTAAACTAAGGTGTGTGTGTGTGGGGGGGTGGGGGGGGGGGGGGACAGTATGCATGGCAAAAAAAAAAAAATCCTTAAAGGGATATTTTTATAAACAAGAAATGAAAATGGCTTAAACCAATAAAATATTGTGTACTCAGATGAGAAAGTTCTAAAATCTTTCAAAATACAAGTTGCAACTTTTGGCTACTTCTCATCAGGCCTATAAAAAACACACAACACACTGATGTAACCATAAGAAGCGAATTGTTTTGAACTTAGAATCCGTCCAGTTCAAACAATCCCTCTTATTTGTTTACCCATATCATACACAGCTGCTTCCAAATTAATAGGAAAAGCATAAATAGGAAAAGCACAGTTATAATATAGCTTTATTATCGCAAGTGCTGGCTAGGGATAGGATATTAGAAAATAGGATTTTAGTCTTACCTGTTAAATCCTTTTCACTTAGTCCATACAGGTTACTGGTACACTGGGAGGTGATCCGCCCCTTTAAGTAGGCAGGAACATTCATCTAAATGTATGCAGGGGGCGGAGCATGCCCTCCCTCTTAAGCTGCACCTCAGTCAGAACAAGCCAGAATGATTTGAGACACTAACACTGAGCAGAGATAGGAGAAAAGAAGAAGACCCCTGTGAGCATGCCTCAAGGACCCTCACAGCGTGCCACAGGAGAGCCAAGCA
This sequence comes from Rhinophrynus dorsalis, assembly GCA_037306005.1. NCBI lineage: Eukaryota > Metazoa > Chordata > Amphibia > Anura > Rhinophrynidae > Rhinophrynus > Rhinophrynus dorsalis. Next base: position 254,412,152 of record CM074724.1, read on the forward strand.
TGGTCCCTTGACAGGGTGGGAGACCAGTAACCTGTATGGACTAAGTGAAAAGGATTTAACAGGTAAGACTAAAATCCTATTTTCACTGTCGTCCAATACAGGTTACTGGTACACCGGGATGTCCAAACATTAAGTTTTCCCAGAAGTGGGAAGGAGGCAAAGACCAGGCGCAAGGCCCCCAGAGTCACTAGAACCTCTATGAACCAAACGGTCACATATCCCAACTAACAAGTGTCAACGGACACCAACTAGGGGTAAGAACAAACCCCAAGAACAAACACAGCACACTGAACCGAGCCAACCGGGCTCAACAGTAAGGAAGCACTGAGAATCTCAGAAGAAGAAGATCCTAGACAGGCAAAACTGCCTCCAGGACCTTCCTCCCAAAGCTGGCATCAGCCGAGGCCAGCACATCCACACAGTAGTGCTTTGAGAACGTGTGCACAGAGGACCAAGTGGCCGGCCGGCACAGCTGATCAGCAGACGCTTAATTTTTATAGGCCCAAGAGGCCCCAATTGATCTGGTGGATTGAGCAGTGACCCGAAAGGGCACATGTTTATTCCGCAATTCGTAAGCCTTACGAATAGTAGATTTGATCCAAGATGCAATAGTCATCTTGGATGCCGGTCTCCCTGCCCTAGGCCCCTCAGGAATGACAAATAGAGCGTCAGACTTCCTGATAGACTCAGTGCGATGCACATAAAATTTGAGACAACGCACGACATCTAACAAATGAAGATCCCTCTTCTTGTCAGAGGAAGGGTTAGGGCAGAAAGAGGGCACCACAATCTCTTGATTGATGTGGAATTCGGAGACAACCTTAGGCAAAAATTCCTTGGAAGTGCGAAGCACAGCCTTATCCTTGTGGAACACCAGATAAGGAGGTTTACAAGACCAGGCTTGTAACTCTGCCACCCGGCGAACTGATAAAATAGCCAAAAGGAAGGCCATCTTCGAGGTCAAAAGGCGTAAAGGAATAGTAGCTAAGGATTCAAATGGGGGTTGTTGGAGAACCCCCAGGACTAGATTAAGGTCCCATTGAGGATCTGGACTCTTGAAAGCAGGCCGAACGTGAGCCACACCCTGGAAAAAGACTTTGACATCAGGAAGGATGGCAATGCGCTCTTGGAAAAAGACAGACAGAGCGGACGTCTGAACCTTGAGAGAACTCAGGCTGAGTCCTTTCTCAACCCCATCCTGTAAAAAGGCCAGAACAGTAGGGAGATGGAACTCAAGCGATAGATCCCTATCAGCACACCATGCAACAAAGATTGACCAGATTCGATGATAAATCTTGGAAGACACAGGCTTGCGAGCTTTAAGCATCGTAGACACCACAGAAGAGGAAAAACCCTTTTTCTTCAGAAATGAGGATTCAACCTCCAGGCCATCAAATGAAAACGATGAACATCCTCCTTCCACAGGTACCCTTGTAGCAGCAGATCTGGACGAGCTGGAAGCGGAAAGGGTTCCGCTACAGACATTTCCATGAGATCCGGATACCAGGACTGACGAGGCCAGTTCGGAGCAATTAGGATGACCGGACAACGCTCCACCTTCAGCTTCTGGATGACTCTGATCAACAGAGGAAGAGGAGGAAAGATGTAGGCTAGGGGGAAGTCCCAAGGTATGGACAAGGCGTCCACTGCCAGGGCCAGGGAATCCCTCCACCGGGAGCAGAACACCGACACCTTCCTGTTGTGCCTGGTTGCCATCAGATCCACCACAGGAACCCCCCACATCTGAGTGAGAAGGTGAAACACCTCTGGACCTCTGGATGAAGAGCCCACTCTCCGCTGTCAACTGTGTGATGACTGAGAAAGTCTGCCATGACGTTGTCTACGCCTGGAATGTGAACCACTGAAATAACGGGAACATGTGCCTCCGCCCAGGATAAAATGGCCTTGACCTCTAACCAAGCTGCAAGACTTCTTGTTCCGCCTTGTCTGTTGATGTAGGCCACTGCGGTGGCGTTGTCGGACTCCACTCTGACTGGACAACCCTCCAGTTGAGATTCCCAATGTCTCAGGGAAAGGAAAATGGCACATAGTTCCAGAATATTGATGGAGAGGAGAGATTCCTCCAATCCCCACTTCCCCTGAGCACTGAAGCGACCCAACATTGCCCCCCATCCCAGGAGGCTGGCATACGTCGTGACTGTGGTCCAATAAGGAATCTGGAAGGATCTCCCTTTCAGGAGATGAGACAGGTCCAACCACCACTCCAAGCTCAACTCTACATGAGGAGGCAGAGAGACTGACAGGTGCAGATGGTCCGGATGATTTCTGCACGTCTGGATCACAAACCTCTGAAGTTCCCTGGTGTGTGCCATGGCAAATGGCACCGCCTCTATTGTGGAAATGAACTTCCCCACCAGAGATGTTAACTTCGGAACTGGGATCCACTCGAGAGCCAAAATCTTTGATACTCAGAGCAATCTGATGAGCCACCTCTTCTGGGAGAAACACCATACACCTCCGAGTGTCGAACTGAAGACCCAGGAAGAGTATCTGTTGAGATGGAACCAAGTCTGACTTGTCCAGATTCACAATACACCCGTGGCGGTTGAGTGTCTGAATGCACGCCTGAACGTGCTGGTGAAGGATCTCTGCAGATGAGGCTTTCAAGAGCAAATCGTCCATGTAAGGAGTCACTCTGATGCCATCTCGATGGATCACTGCTATCAAAGCACCCGGGACTCTCTGAAAAACCTGCGGGGCTGTAGTCAGTCGAAAGGGAAGAGCTGAAAATTGAAAATGACCCTTGTGGCAGGCAAACCTGAGATACCACCTGCTCTCCAGATGGATAAGGATGTGCAGATAAGTATCCTGAATATCCAGAGAGGCAAGAAATTCCCCCGGAGACATAGCAGCTATCACAGAGCGCAGGGATTCCTGACGATAGTGGGTACTCACAACAAAGGAATTGAGATCTTCGAGGTCCAGAATAGGACGAGCTCCACCGTCCTTTTTGGCCACAACGAACAGGTTGGAATAAAATCCTGAACCTGTGTCCCCTGGAGGAACTGGTTCCAGGACTTCTTTGTCCAAAAGATCCTGAATAGCGTCGAACAGACACCTTTTTGTAGGTTCCTGAGAAGGACGAGTAAAATGGAACCGAAAAGGAGGAAGAGAAGAGAAAGGGATCCTGTATCCCTCTGACACCACCTGAAGAACCCAAGGTTCCGCCACTGACTCCTCCCAAGTCCGGCGAAAGATGTGAAGACGCCCACCTACAGCCAGATGCGGACCCGGGTTCGGCGAGTCATGCTGAAGCAGTCTTGGAGGTCTTGGCCTTGGGGGCAACTTTGGGCTTCCAGGACTGTTTGGGCTTGGAGGAGGAGCGCGAAGCAGGCGGTACCGTCTGGGACGCAGAAAGTGTCTCAGTTTGGAAGGAACGAAAGGACCGATTGCGTTTGGCTGGAAACTTTTCAAAGACTGAGACTAAGAGAGTACTTTTACCTCCAGTAGCCTCGCTAATCAGCTCCTTCAATTCTGAACCAAACAGGGAAGTCCCTTGAAAGGGCAAAGAAAGCAAAACTTTCTTGGAAGCAGTGTCAGCAGACCAAATTTTCAGCCAAAGGGCACGTCTAGCCACCACAGAAGAAGTGGAGGCCCTCGCCATCATGCGAACTGCGTCAAAAGCAGCGTCAGAAACATAATTCTGAGCTTCAGAGATGTTAGCAAGGAGTTGCAACTGCTCCGACACTGGCGCATCCTGGCGAACCGCCACAGTAAGCTGTTCAGTCCAGACCGCAATGGCTCTGTTAACCCACGCCACAGCAATGGCTGGACGCATGGCAGTACCAATAGAGGCAAAAATAGACTTAAGGCAAGATTCTAACTTTTTGTCCGTCCAATCCTGTAAAGCAGAAGCATCAGATACAGCCAAAGCAGTAGATTTAGACAATCTAGAAACCGGAGCATCCACCTTAGGAGGATGAACCCATTTAGCCAGTTCAGTCTCAGGAAAGGGGTAAAGTTTGGCAAACTTTTTTGAGACTGAAGAGGACTTTTCAGGATTTTTCCACGCATCAGAGACTAAGCGTTCAAGAGTAGGATTAGTAGGAAAACGTGTAACAGCCTTAGAAGGTTTTTGAAACACATCCGTTGGGTCAAGAGAAGATTCCTGACGCAAGGGAAGATTGAGGGTGGTCAAAACAACCCTGATCAAACCCTCCGCAGAGAGTTCAGGGTCACATTCAAAAGGGTCCCCAATGGATCTGGTAGACTCAATAACTGTACCATCCTCAACATCAGAATCCTGCAACAATTCTTCTTCAGAAGAATCAGAGACGTCAGGAGCTCCCTGTGCTTGGGCAGGGAGGTCCTGACAGTGGAGGGGGTCTGCCATACCTGAAGAGCCCCCTGAACCTGAGAGAGAAAGAGCTGACGAGTGGATCTGAGATCCCTAGTTGCAGCCTTGAACTCTTTCACCCATGTTGGCTCAATAGCGTGACTGGAAGGCCTGGGTTGCTGCCATGACCTTCCACACAAGTTGGGCACAGATGACCAGAAAATTCTCTAGGTAGCCCTGCGTGACAGGAGGAGCAAAACGCAATGGGGGAGACAGATACCCCAGCCTCCTTCGTCTTAGGTCTAGTCCCAGGCTCAAGCGGAGTAGACATGCTCACAGCGTCAGATATACCACACTGATAACAATCACCCGATTAAAGTGTGAGAGATTAAAAATTCACCCAAGAAAGGTTTAAAACTAAACTTATCTGGCAAGCGAAGGGTTAATCAGCAGAGGAGAGAGAGAAGGTCCGGTCCCTGCATAGTATACTCGATGAAAAGAACTCACAAAATGGCTGCCGCGACGGGAGCCAATCAGAAAAAGAGCGCGAACCAAGCGCTCATGGGAAACGTAGTTTTCCTCACAGAGTACCCCAAAACAGTGACCGAAGTCCCCCCAGTCCCCCAACACACTCAAACATGCAACCGGATGATAGAGCAAGGGAAGACAATAAAAATGAGCCCTCTCTGATGTCGCTATGTGAAGCGATTCCAGAGATACGTCCCACAGAGTGTAAGTCCATAGAGAGTAAAGGAGCAATGGCGTCTATGCAGGAAAAGCGCGCTTAAAGGCACAGAACATTATTACCAATAAATTTTACCCTTAAAGTAAAAGTTCCAGAACACATAGCAAACAGATATGCAATAACAGTAAACATTACCCAACCAAGGTAGACAATGTAAATGCCCATAAAATAGACAAACCCAGCAGAGAGAGGGTTAAATCCCACATAAACTGCTCCAAAACTCAGACATACACAAATACATAGCATTAGCAAAGTATATAAAAACACCCAATGAGCGCTGAGTGCACAATGAGAACTCCCAAAGACAATCCCAATGAAGGGACACTGAGGGACAAGTGGAACTTCGGCACTCAAAGGGTGGCTCAACTTTCCTGCAGGACTTCTGTCTTCAGGTTACCAAGATCAGAAAGGAATCACCACAGAGGATAATTCCCCCAGGGAAGTTACTTGAAATCAAGTTATTCCCTCTTCAGGGCAAAAGATCCACCAGAAGTACCGCGGAAGCTGTGCTATCCACTTTAAATAGGGCATTTGACAGCCTTGGTAACCCGCCTAATGGTGGTATTCCATGTTTGTAAAAATAACAAAGAAACTAAAACTTGAAGAGAGCTGTTCTCTGCCTGGTGTGAACACACCGAGGAACAAATCATTCTGGCTTGTTCTGACTGAGGTGCAGCTTAAGAGGGCAGGGGAGGCTCCACCCCCTGCATACATTTAGATGAATGTTCCTGTCTACTAAAAGGGGCGGATCGCCTCCCAGTGTACCAGTAACCTGTATTGGACAACAGTGAAAGTTAATTTTTTGTGAGTGTCCCTTTAAATACACCAGGAGCCCATACATATTATGGTCAATGGAAAGTGGGGGTAGAGGGGAGGATAGCAGCACAGGACGTGTTGGGATGG
>CM074724.1:254423096-254440596 GCA_037306005.1 Rhinophrynus dorsalis
TCTCTGGATGTCCATGTTCCCTGGGCTGACTTGTCTCCACACACCTCCCCAGCCTGTCTTGCTTGCATCTGTGCAGATGGTCTCCCATTGACTGGATTTTAGACTTTTCCCTTGTGCAATGTAGTGAGGCTGACCCCACCACTTTAGCTCCTTTCCTGTAGACGGGAGAACTGGGATCTTCAGTGCGGTGTTGGATGGTTCCAGTCTGAGGGATAGAAGATAGTTGAGCTGAGTCTAACGACTGTGGGACCTGGCCCAAGGTACAATTTGATGTGCAGAAGCTAGATTTCCCAATAATACTGAACTCCTGTGCTGTTTGCATGTGATGCTTCAGAAATGCTGAAATTCGTAGATGAAGATGTTGCTGTCTCTCCTGGGATAGCGTTGCTAGTCCCACCTGAGTATTGAAGTGGACTCCTAGAAATATTAATTTTGTGATGGTAGTACCTGGCTTTTTTCTTAGTTTACCAACCAGCATAGGTTCCGAAGGAGATACAGACACCTTACTGGGCTGTCTCTTACTTTGTCCTTTGAGTCTTCTATAATGAGGAGATTGTCCAAGTATGGTAATACCTTGATCTGTTCCAGCCGTAATGCTGTCATGACTACTGCTAATATTTTTGTGCAAACTCTTGGGGCTGATGCTAACCCAAATGGCAGTACTCTGTATTGGTAAGGTTTCTGAAAAACATGGAACCTCAAGGAATCTTCTGTGTGAAGGCTGTATTGGGACATGATAGTAAGCGTCCTTGATGTCTATCCTGGTTAGGAAGGACCCTGGCTGTACCATCTTTAGAGCTGTCATAACTGTCTCCATCTTGAACCTCTGGAGTTTGAGATATGAATTTATCTCCTTCAAGTCGAAGATGATGCGCAAATCTTTGGAAGGTTTTGGAACCGAGAAAACGGTTGAATAAAAGCCATGGTACTTGGAAAGAAGATCCCGCACTGCCTCTCTCCTAAGGACTGCTGTCCTGTGATTCCTGATTTTGGTTGATTTGAATTTGTTTTTTTTACAGGAACAGTCTTGAATTCCAAGTTGTACCCTGTCTGCAGGATTTGCTCTACCCATCTGTCTGGGTTTAGATCTTCCCATGCATCCCTGAATTTCTCCAGCCTGCCCCCCCACTGGAGAAAAACGGGGTCAACTGACCTTCATTGCTGACTGAGTAAATCTAGGCTTCCTCTGAAAGTCCCTGCGACCTCCAGGTCTATTTCCTTGTGCAGCCCCTCTCTGTCTCTGATCATAAGACTATCCTGGTCTGTATCCCGAAAGGACTGCTTCATTGAAGTTGTAGTTCTGACCAGAGAAAATCTATTTCGTCTCTGCTGTGGAAGAAAGGGACTCTTTCCCCATGAAGACTGCCAAATGATATCCTCCGACTTCCAAACAGCTTTCCGCCGGTAAATGGAAGGGATACCAACTTGTTCTTGGAGGTAGCATCGGCTTCCCAGGACTTGATTCATAAAGCTCTGCGAGTGGTTATAGACAGTGCTGATGATTTTGACAGACTCCAGATGTTCTCCAATGAGGCATCGCAGCAAAAGTTTATGGCATCCTTTATAGGCGCAAGTTCTTTCAGAAGTCTGGACCTGGAGACTGATGAATCTAATTTTTCTTCAAAGTCAGACATCCATATTCTCAGTGTTCAAAATACACAGGCCATAGCCGTGGCTGTTTTCAGGTTTTGGCCAACAACTGAGAGCCGCGTCTGCTCGTTTTCCATCCATGGAACTGTGGACTGGGAAAGCGGGTAACTCCTTTTTGTAACCAATAAATGCCATGTCTATCACATTCATTTCTCTTTGGGTCTCCTCCAAACCCAGGGTTTTTCTCATGGCACGCACCAAGCCAATCAATCTTGTCAAGGCAGAAGGAACAAGTTTTATCTCCCCTTCCTCCGCTGTTGATGCTGATTCTATTACGCTAGGGAAGTCGTCATCCTCTAATAAATGAGAAGGGCCTTCATCTTGGTCAGAGATACGCTGTCTTTTCCTTGAAGCTTCTTGCATTGAATTAAAAGTTTCCTGCATTGAACTTTTCATCCATTCTAGAAATTCCTGGAACTGGGATGGCCCTCAGGGCCAGAAATCTTTCTAAAACATTCTGGACAAAGTTTGGCTTGGTCAGAGGAAGAAAGTTTTGCTTCACATCCAGCACAACATTTTGACTTAATTGGAGTTTTATTCTCTCTTGGGGACTCAGCAGATTGCTTTTGCTTGTCCCCTCTCTCTCCTTTAGAAGACATTTTTCCCCAAATAAACAATCAAGGAAATGGTATCAAGTAATGCAATACACCCTATCGCTAAGCTACAACCTGCACAAGTAGCCATCGGATTAGCCCCCTATACTTCTATATATGGACTCACATGTCCTCTAGCCATTTTACTGTTCCCCCGTCTCCTTTGGGCTGACTTCCTGCTTCTGAGTTCCATCTCTGGAACACACGCGCGACAGCTTCCTGTGGCACTTTGATAAGATGTGCGTCATAGCAGGGCTCCCGTCCTTTGCCTGGCAGAAACCAGCCCTACACGGCAGTGTGTTGGAGAAGCATAGAGGCATCTGAATCTGGTAATACCTTACAAGGTAAAACTGAAACTGGACATATTGCTTTGATCCCTGCAACCCTTAGTGTATAGGGGCCTGGATCGCTTAAGGGTAATATAAATTATTTGCATTAGAATGTAAAATGTGATGTAGGCAAATTACATAGAAAATAAAGGAAGAATCTTCTTGAGCTGTAAATCAAAGTTTGATAATCTGAAGGAATGCTGAATAGCTCCCAACACAAACTAAGGTTAAGGCAAGATGGAGTTAGAAAATAGGATTTTAGTCTTACCTGTTAAATCCTTTTCATTTAGTCCATACAGGTCACTGGTACTCTGGGAGGCGATCCGCCCCTTTAATAGGCAGGAACAATTATTCAAATGTGTGCAGGGGGCGGAGCCTCCCCTCCTACTTAAGCTGCCTTCAGGCCAGAGCCACTAGATTGATTTGAGACACTAAAACTGACCAGAGGTAAGCAAGAAGGAAGACTCCTGTGAGCATGCCCCAAAGGTCTCCCACTAAATGCCACAGGAGAGCCAAGCATGGTCTCTTGACAGGGTGGGAGACCAGTGACCTGTATGGACTAAGTGAAAAGGATTTAACAGGTAAGACTAAAATCCTATTTTCACTGTCGTCCAATACAGGTCACTGGTACTCTGGGATGTACAAACATTGAGCTGACCCAGAGGCGGGAAGGCAAGGCAAGGACCAGGCACAAGGCCCAAGTCACTAGAACTGCTATGAACCAGTTAATAGCATAGCCCATTAATAGAAGTGTCAACGGACACCAACCAGGGGAAAACAACCCCTGAACTAACACAGCACGCTGAACTAGAGCCAACTGGGCTCAACAGTAAAGAAGCACTAAAACACAGAGTAGAAGTCCTAAACAGGCAAAACTGCCTCCAGGACTTTCCTCCCAAAACTGGCATCAGCCGAGGCCAGTACATCAACTCGATAGTGCTTTGAAAATGTGTGCACAGAGGACCAAGTGGCCGCTCTGCACAGTTGATCAGCAGATGCTTGATTCTTGTAGGCCCAAGAGGCCCCAATAGATCTGGTGGAATGGGCAGTCACCCTGAAGGGAACATGCTTATTCCGCAACTTATAGGCTTCACGAATAGTAGTCTTAATCCAAGAGGCAATAGTAACTTTGGAAGCCGGTCTCCCTGCCCTAGGCCCCTCAGGAATGACGAATAGAGCGTCAGACTTCCTGATAGACTCGGTGCGATGAACATAAAACTTGAGACAACGCACCACATCCAACAAATGGAGATCTCGTTCCTTGTCAGATGAAGGATTAGGGCAGAAAGAGGGAACCACAATCTCCTGATTGATGTGAAACTCGGACACAACCTTGGGTAAGAATTCCTTGGTAGTGCGAAGCACAGCCTTATCCTTGTGGAACACCAGGTAAGGAGGTTTACAAGACAGCGCTTGTAACTCTGCTACCCGGCGAACTGAAACAATAGCCAAAAGAAAGGCCATTTTCCAAGTCAAGAGACGTAAGGGAATGGAAGCCAAGGATTCAAACGGGGGTCGCTGGAGAACTCCCAGCACCAAATTGAGGTCCCACTGGGGAGTAGGACTCTTGAAGGCAGGCCGAACATGAGACACGTCCTGGAAGAAAACGGTCACATCAGGAAGGATAGCAATCCGTTCCTGGAAAAATACAGACAAAGCAGAAGTCTGAACTTTGAGGGAACTCAGACTGAGTCCTTTCTCAACACCATTCTGCAGAAAAGCCAGGACAGTGGGAAGATGAAAATCTAGAGGCATCTTCCGATCAGTACACCAAGACACAAAGGTGGCCCAGACACGATGATAGATCTTGGAGGACACAGGTTTGCGAGCACTAAGCATCGTCGACACCACTGAAGGAGAAAACCCTTTCTTCTCTAGAATTGAGGATTCAACCGCCAGGCCATTAAATGGAGATGCTGAACATCCTCCTTCCACAGATATCCTTGAAGAAGTAGAATCCGGACGGGCAGGAAGTGGAAACGGTTCCGCCACTGACATGGCCATCAACTCCGGATACCAGGACTGGCGAGGCCAGTTTGGAGCGATCAGGATGACAGGACAACGCTCCAGCTTCAACTTCTGGATGACTCTGAGCAATAGAGGAAGAGGAGGGAAGATGTAAGCCAGAGGAAAATCCCAAGGGATTGACAAGGCATCCACTGCTAGAGCAAGAGGGTTCCTCCACCGGGAGCAAAATGCCGGCACCTTCCTGTTGTGTCTGGTAGCCATCAGGTCCACTGCAGGTACCCCCCATCTCTGGGTGAGTAGGTGAAACACCTCTGGATGAAGAGCCCACTCTCTGCTGTTGACTGTGTGACGACTGAGAAAGTCTGCCATGACGTTGTCTACGCCTGGAATGTGAACCGCTGAAATGACAGGCACGTTATCTTCTGCCCAAGATAAAATATCCTTGACCTCCAACCAGGCGGTGAAACTTCTTGTGCCGCCTTGCCTGTTGATGTAGGCCACAGCGGTGGCGTTGTCGGACTCCACTCTGACAGGGCAACCTTCCAGCTGAGATTCCCAGTGCCTCAGGGCAAGCCATATGGCACGCAGTTCCAGAACATTGATGGGAAGAAGAGATTCCTCCAGTCCCCATTTCCCCTGGGCACTGAAACGACCCAGCACTGCTCCCCATCCCCGGAGGCTGGCATCCGTTGTGAGCGTGGTCCAATAGGGAACTTGAAAGGATCTCCCTTTCAGGAGATGAGAGATCTAACCACCAGTGCATACTCGATTCGACATGAGGAGGCAGAGAGACTGACAGATGCTGATGATCTGGATGATTCTTGCATATCTGGATCACAAACCTCTGAAGTTCCCTGGTGTGAGCCATGGCAAAGGGCACAGCTTCGATTGTGGAAATGAACTTCCCCACCAGAGACGTCAACTTCGGTACCGGAACCCTGTCCAGTTCCAGGATCCCAGCTACTCGGACGGCTATCTGATGAGCCACTTCCTCTGGCAGAGACACCAAGCGCTGTCGAGTGTCGAACAGGAGACCCAGGAAAAGGAGCCTTTGAGATGGGACCAAGTCTGACTTGTCCAGATTCAAGATCCAGCCGTGACTGTTCAGAGTGTGTATACACAGCTGCATCTGCTGGTGGAGAAGCTCCGCTGAGGAGGCTTTCAGGAGGAGATCGTCCATGTAGGGGGTCACTCTGACACCTTTCCGATGAAGCACAGCTATCAATGATCCCAACACCCTCTGAAAGACCAGAGGGGCTGAAGTCAGTCCAAAGGGAAGAGCTGAAAACTGAAAGTGTCCCCTGTGGCAGGCAATCCTGAGATACCGTCTGCTCTCTGGATGAATAGGGATGTGAAGATATGCATCCTGAAGGTCCAGGGAGGCAAGGAACTCCCCTGGAGACATTGCGGCTATCACAGAACGCAGGGATTCCTGGCGAAAGTGGGAACTCACAACAAAGGAATTGAGATCCTTTAGATCCAAGATAGGACAAGCACCTCCGTCCTTTTTGGCCACCACGAACAGGTTGGAATAGAATCCTGAACCTGTGTCCTCTGGAGGAACCAATTCCAGGACCTCTTTGTCCAAAAGATCCTGAATAGCGGTGTCGAACAGACGCCTTTTTGTAGGTTCCTGAGAAGGACGAGTAAAATGGAACCGAAAAGGAGGAAGGGAAGAGAAAGGGATCCTGTATCCCTCTGACACTACGTGAATAACCCATGGGTCCGTCACAGACTCCTCCCAAATCCGGCGAAAGATGCGGAGACGACCACCTACTGCCGGATGCGGACCCGGGTTCGGTGAGTCATGCCGAAGCAGTCTTGGAGGTCTTGGCCTTGGGGGCAACTTTGGGCTTCCAGAACTGTTTGGGCTTGGAGGAGGGACGCGTAGAGGACGGCCCCGTCTGGGACGTGGAGCGTGTCTCAGTCTGAAAGGAACGAAAGGACCGGTTGCGTATGGCTGGAAACTTTTTCTTGAAGACTGAAGGCAGAAGAGTACTTTTACCTCCAGTAGCCTCACTAATCATCTCTTTGAGTTCAGAACCAAATAGCAAGTTCCCCTGAAAGGGCAAGGAAAGCAAAGCTTTCTTAGAGGCTGTATCAGCAGACCAAATTTTCAGCCAAAGGGCACGTCTAGCCACCACAGAAGAAGTGGAGGCCCTCGCCATCATGCGCACAGCATCAAAGGCAGCATCAGCAACATAATTCTGTGCTTCAGTAATATTAGCAAGGAGCTGCAACTGCTCAGATACCGGTGCATCCTGGCGGACCGCTTCAGTCAGTCGTTCAGTCCAGGCCGCAATAGCTCTATTAACCCACGCCACTGCAAAGGTTGGACGCATGGCAGTGCCAATGGAGGCAAAAATAGACTTAAAGGGATAGTAATACTTAAAATGTAAAAAAAAATATGTTGTAGGGTTTATCCCCCTGAGTAAAACAAGGGTACTCCCACTGCTGAAAGGTGTTTCATTCAAAAGTTATTAATTTTCAAAGTTTAATTTTTTAGGTGCAATATCACAGTGGCCTGAAATTGTACAGTGGCGCTGTTGCTACACGATCCTATGGAGAGCTCTGGTCAATTGACCATAAATCTCCATAGGATGGTGTAGCAACAGCGCCACTGTACAATTTCAGGCCACTGTGATATTGCACCTAAAAAATTCAACTTTGAAAATTAATAACTTTTGAATAAAACACCTTTCAGCAGTGGGAGTGCCCTTGTTTTACTCAGGGGGATAAACTCTACAACATATATTTTTTTACATTTTAAGTATTACTATCCTTTTAAGAGAGAGTTCTAGCTTTCTGTCCGTCCAATCCTGCAGGGCAGAGGCATCAGAGACAGCTAAAGCAGTAGATTTGGATAACCTGGAAACAGGAGCATCCACTTTAGGAGGATGAACCCATTTTGCCAGTTCAGTCTCAGGAAAAGGGTAAAGTTTAGCAAACTTTTTGGACACAGACGAGGATTTGTCAGGATTCTTCCACGCTTCAGAGACTAGACGGGCAAGAGTAGGGTTAGTTGGGAAACATACAACCGCCTTAGATGGTTTTTGGAAAACGTCAGTTGGATCATGAGTAGATTCCTGAGTCAGAGGAAGGTTGAGCGTAGTTAACACAGCTCTAATCAAACCCTCAGCAGAAACCTCAGGGTCACATTCATAAGGGTCCCCAATGGACCTGTTAGACTCAATAACAGTGCCAGCATCAGAATCCTGCAATAGTTCTTCTTCAGAAGAATCAGACACATCAGGAGCCCCCTGTGGCTTAGGCAGGGAAGTCCTGATTGTAGAGGGGGTCTGCCAAACCTGGAGAGCCCCCTGTACCTGAGAGGGAAAGAGTTGGAGAGTGGATCTGAGATCCCTAGTGGCAGCTTTAAACTCCCTCACCCAAGATGGCTCAATAGCATGGCTGGGAAGCCCAGGGTTGCTATCATGACAATCAGTGCATTTAGGGCATAAACTACCAGAACAATCTCTAGGCAGCCCAGAGTGACAAGAGGAGCAAAGCGCAATGGGGGGAACAGACACCCCAGCCTCCTTAGTCTTGGGTCTAGCCCCTGGCTCCAGTGGAGTAGACATGCTCACAGCGTCAATATACACCACTTAACAAATATCACCCAGTAAAAGTGTGAAAGATTAAAGTTTCACCCCAGAAATGCCTAAAAACGGACTTATCTGGCCAGCGAAGGGTTCATCTGCTGAGAGGAGAGAAGGCTCGGTCCCTGCGTAGTATACTCGCTGAGAAATAACACCACAAAATGGCTGCCGTCAGGTCAACCAATCAGAAAACGAGCGCGAAACGGCGCTCATGGGAAATGTAGTTTTCTCTCAGAAGTACCCCAAACAGTGCCCGAAGCCCCCCTGAACTCCCCACACCCCAAAATTAGACACTGGATGATAGAGCAGGAGCATAGGAATAAAATGAGCCATCTCTGAAGTTGTTGTGACAAGCGGTTCCAGAGATATGTCCCACAATGTGTAAACTCATAGAGAGTAAAGGAGCAATGGCATCTATGCGGGAAAAGGCGCGCTTAAAGGCGCGGAACACTAAATTTTAATAAAGTCTTACTGCAACATAAAATGCCCCAAACAGTTATCAAACACATGAGAAACATAAGAAAAACAATACCCAATGCTCCAAAACCCAGAGAATACCACAGAAATTGCATAAATATAATAAATGCAAATAAAAACACCCTATGAGTGCTGGAGTGCAATGCAAACTCCCAAATACAAGCCCATCAAAGGGACACTGTGGGGACAACTGGACCTTCAGCACTCAAGGGGTGGCTCACCTTTCTGCAGGACTTCTGTCTTCAGGTGACCATGATGAAGTGGGAATAGACCAGAGGTAAATTCCTCAGCAGGGAAGCTGCTTGACTCAAGCTGTTCCCTCTTCAGGGCATAAGGTCCACAGAAAATCCCTGGAAGCTGCACTAGCCACTTTGGAGAGGGCAATTCACAGCCATGGTCACCCTCCTAATGGTGGTATTCCATATTTGAATAAAAACAATAAAATACTAAGTTGAATGTATAGATGTTCTCCACCTGGTGTGCATAGCACACAGGAACAAATCAATCTCGTGGCTCTGGCCTGAAGGCAGCTTAAGTAGGAGGGGAGGCTCCGCCCCCTGCACACATTTGAATGTTCCTGCCTATTAAAGGGGCGGATCGCCTCCCAGAGTACCAGTGACCTGTACTGGACGACAGTGAAAGAGGTATAAGACCTCCTTCCTCCAGCTTGGTAGGACCAAATAACTGAGCAAAGAGGAAGGAACGGACACTTCATTTTATTGGTCCTACCAGCTGGATAGCGGAGTCAATACCAAAGTCCATTGCCGTTGGATTGGACACAGAGGAAACCATGCTTTCCACTTGGAGATAAAGTGGATCCTGGGTCAGGAGATCAGGCCTCGGAGGAAGGCAAAATGGCTCAGTGATTGACAGATTGAGAGGTTCCAAGAATCAATCCAGAAGGGGCCAAAAGAGGGGCAATAAGAATGACTTGCACAGTCACCATCTTGATCTTCCTCAGCACCCTGTGAATCAGGGGAAACGGCTGAAACACATATGCCAGATGAAAAGTTCCACGGAATGGACATAGTACCCATTGCAAATGCTAGGGAATCATCCTTCTTTGTGTAGAACAGATGAACCTTCCAGTTTGTTGCAGGAAGGTTCATGGGATCTACTGGTGGAAGACCCTAGAGGTGGACAAAGTGGTTAAACACACTCAGCGTTCCCAATTTGCAGGATCCAGATGTCCGTGACATAAAAAGTCTGCAACCCAGTTTTCAATACCTTGGATATGAACCACAGTGACTGATGGTGCATCAGTGCTTCTTATGCTTCCTAGGCCCAACGAAGGAGCTCCCGAATCTCCACCCAAGCACTCACTTCTGGTTCCACTGTGGTGGTATATGTAAGTAACTGCTGTCACTGCCCCACTGAACCATGCCCGGAGTTCCAAACAGCACAAGGAACCAGCAGCAAAGCATTAAGCAAATGGCCCGTAATTACAGAATGTTGATCAGAAGAAGCAGCTCTTCCATAGTGCACCGACCCTTTGGAGTTCATTCAGGGTAGTTCCCCATCCTGTCTGGCTGGCATCCGTGGAGACAATCATTTGGTATGACAAGTTGATGCCACAGCATTAGGTGGGAATGGTAAAGCCACAGCAATGGCCAAAATATATCAGTCACATGAATAGACAGGACCTGGATCTTGTCCAGTTAGAAAAAAAAAAAAAACACTCCCTTGGAGGATATAGAGTTTCATGCCCAAGAACTTCAAAACTTGGGCAATCTTGAGATTGAGCAGCTAACCATTTTGCTCCAGGATGAGCACAGTCTTAACCCTCTGAGTGCCAGTGGGGTACACAACGCATTACTCTGCAATGCATTGTGTACTCCTCTGGTACTTAAAAGTTTAAAGCTGAACAGAGAACATATTCCGAAGAAGAGTTGATTAAAAGACTGTTTAAGCAGGGAATCGAGGATATTCCTTGAGCACGGATATAAGCTGCCAAAGAAGCCATGACCTTTCTAATTATCCTTGGAGAAGGTGATAGGCGTATGTAGTGGTGACTAGACTCAATGACAAAGCATAGGAAGCACTGATGGCCTGCATTAATCAGGACATGAAAGTAGGCATCCTGGAGATTCAGGGAGGCAAAAAATTAACCTGGACACATTGTAGAGATGACAGATTGCAGTGATTCCATTGTGAAGTGCAGAGCTAGCACATGCTGGTTGAGACATTTCAAGTCCAGAATAGGACAGCAGCCACCTTTCTTTAGGCAAAGGTGGAGGGGGGGGGGGGGGATAGTAAAATCCAGGTAAGCATTCTTGGGCTGGAACAGGGACAAACACCTGCTTTTAAAGCAGGGATGATACTTTGTCTATAGTCGCACCCAAAACAGATCTCGAGGAACAAAATCAAACGGTGATGCAGAAAGGATGTGTGATCCATGTAGTAACCTTTCAAAATAACCCACAAAACCCATTGGTCAGTCACTGAAAACTCCCATGCATGTTCAAAAAAAAAAAAAAAAAAGGAGCGGCCAGTCTAACCAGCAATTCCTCTTTGGGAACATCCACGTGAATGGTTAAGCCCACGTAGCCAAGCCTAGATAAAATGTGTCACTAAGCAGCCCCAGTGGCCTCAAAATTCGCCTTTAACAAGGATTGTAAACCCTCATCAGCCTGATCCTTAAAGGGATAGTAATGTTTCACAAAAACAGCAGCTCCAATTAATCTTCACAGTATTTGAGCCAGAGAGAGTGTTATTTCAATACTGTCAGAAATGTAGTTCAAGAGTAATTGAATTAAAGTATCCCCCTCCCTCCCCTTTTACCTAGTGCAACATTGCTCACCTCAGATGTGGAATCTGGTTGCTTGATCAGACAGATAACAGCAAGGGACAATCTTCTTACTGTGAGAACAATTAAAACACTGAAACAGCTTTTTCACTTTTCTTAATTGAAGATTGTCCCTCTCTGCAATCTACCTGGGCACCTCTCTGCTGCTGAGCTGAGCAGTTACATAAGTAAAAGGAGCGGGAGGGGGTATACTTTATCATTCAATTACTCTTGAACTACAACTCTGACAGAATTGAAATAACACTCTCCAAAGCCCAAATACTATGAGGATTAGAGCTACCTTTATTATGAAACATTACTATCCCTTTAAGGGCTGCAGTGTATGCCAAATTCTGTGCTGTGTTTTTAGCAATGCGGCATATTGAGGGATCAAAGACAGGCCGAGAAGCCCACTGCAACAAACCTTCAGCAGAGAAGAGAGTTTACAAATGTGTTTGATAACCCTTTGAGTGCCAAAGGGGTATCCAACACATTGTTAGGTAATGTGCTGGGCACCCCTTTGGTACTCAAAGGGGATGTATCACATTATAAAAATTTGCTACCATATGTTTTGTTAATAAAAGTAGGAATAAGAATGTAAGTAGTTACATTTAAAAGCAAAAAACAAAGATATATATTCTGTGCTGTGCACTTCCGCTCTTCTCCCACCTACCCCAGGGAGCGAATTCACGCTTCCCTTCGGTGAGCTGTGAACGGCGTCTATCATTATATCAAGCTCCGTTTAGCATTATACTGATGTTGCAACATCAGTATAATGCTAACCGGAGCTTGATGTAACGATAGAAGCCATTCACAGCACAACGAAGGGAAGTGTGAACACGCTCCCTGAGGGAGATGGGAGGAGAATCAGGATGTGAAGAAGAGCTTTGCTGTGCCCCATTATGCTGACTGGCAAAGCTTGAATACAGAATATCTTTGCAGGTACTTACATTTATATAAAAACAATTTCCTTTTATTAACAAAACATATGGTAACAAATTTTTATAAAGGTGATACATCCCCTTTAAAGGGATAATTATACAAATAATCTACAACACAGCTAGAGATTGGAATGGTTCTGCTCAGGAACTCAATGTTCGCCAAACAAGCAAGCCAATGCAATGCAATATGGGTAGGGAAAGTTGACATGTGACCACATGAAACTCCAAGAAAAGGGGAGTGCATTATAAAAACTTGGTGACGACAAGACAGCTGGGCATGTCTTGCCTCGGCTGTATTGCTGTAGTAACGTAGTAAAAAGGGGAGGGAGGAGGAAAATATAATTGATAATTGATAAAGAACTATAAAAGTTTGGGCAGTGAGACATGGATGGTATTTGTTTTTTTTAAGCCTAATAATATTAAGTACTGTAAAAATTCAGTATTACTATCCCTTTAAGAAAACCTTTTATCAGGCTTTTTTCCCCCCACTCTTCCAGGATAACGTGGCCAAAGAGCAATGGGGAGGATAAACCACCAACTTTCTTTTGAACATTTGTAAGATCCCTAGAGAGGAAGACCTTGCATCAGCAGCCTCAAAGACCTGCAAAGTCTCTAATACAGCTCTGATAAGCCCTTAGCTGAGGGGCAAGGATCCTCCTATTAGGCATCCCCAAATGACAAGGAAGACTCCATATCCTCCCCATCAGTGTCAACCTCCTCCAAAGAGAAGTCTCCAACTAGCTGAGAAGGTCCCTTAAAGACAGGATCAATGTGTCTGAAGGGGTATGGGGCGCTAAGAATGGAGAACCCCGTGAATAGATGAAGGGAAAGAAACTGAAGAAATCTTAACCCAAATTGGCTCATGTTAAACGTGGTGGGTCCCCGGGGAGTAGCAGAGACTACAGTGCAACAGGAACATAGAGTGCCAGAATATTCCTCTGGAAGCCCAGTTTGGCATGAGGAAAAGTGTGCTTAAGTGGATAAAGGGGTCCCTGAATCTTTAGGTTTGGATTTCCCCATGTGCTCTTTGGGATGCGTTACATCCAGAGAAAAACAAAACAAACAAAAAAAATAAACTAACACAAAAGTAGGACAAAGTATTAGAAAAGTGTGAGAATTTGCAGAAGAATTACCCAAATTCTTCTGCTTATTTCACTGAAAAAGAATAAGCTGGAAAGGCAGAGAAGGGAGACCAGCCTCCACGTAGTCAATACAATGAGAATAGTGAGATGGCTGCAAAAGCATCCTCCTGCCAATGTAGTTAGCTTGGCGAAAAGGAAAGTCTGGCGGATGTATTTGCCAACTGTACCAAATGGTTCTCCAGCTACTTAAAAATAGAAGATTTAAGCTGTCTGAACATTGTACCCACACTAACCATGCAATACTGCAGGCCCAGCAATTTATTTTGAGCCAACTCTGACATTTGTAAGTGAAACTGGTGCAGGGATGTCCCTGTCTCCATGCATCTTTCGGAAGCAAAGATGGCCGCCATCTAAGAAAAGTTAAGTAGTGAGGCATAGACTTATGATAAAGCCAACCTCCACAGGAAATGGTCATTCCAATTCCAGGAAGGCAGTTAATGGGAGGCCACCTAGTGAGGGATTATACAACTCCATATGCAATAATGAAAAGTCTAAAAAAGTGAAGAACAGTGCCAGCTTGCTCTTTTCCTGAAGCAGATCACCTGAAACAAAGGAGGTTGTAAAGCTAGAAGAGGAGAGTCTCTGCCCCAAGGCCCTGCCATTTTTTTAATTGCCCTGTCCTCTGGAAGAGGGAACTTTAGCCCATGGCACGTGTTCCACACTGAAAGTAAGAGGTGGTTTTAGGCACTTGAATGATAAATATGCCTACATGGCACTGCTATGCGATGCTTTAGAGACCTTGCCACCATTCTTTGGTTAACCTTTTGAGTGCCAGAGGGGTACAGAACACACCCCCAGCACTCAAAGGGTTATATATAAAAAAAAAAAAAAAAAAAGCAATTTAAATCTGTGGGAGGAGGTAGTGGTAATTAATAGTTTGTTTTTGGGGGGTTGGAGGAGAAGAAGAGAGTTAAGATGTTAGTTGTCAATTACAGTCTGTTAGTTATATTGCTCTACAGTTCATTCACAGGTTCTGGCCCAGGTACCTTTGGGTGACTTTGTTGGGCTGTGAGATTTAACTTCTTCATCTGTACCAAATCCTAGAAATGCATCCTCCTGTAGAAAAAGAGGCAGGGGATTAATATTTATATTACCACTTTCAGTTCAGCTTTATTCTCAGTCTTTCCATATGCAACTTACTTACACTCCCCTGCTCCCAACACATGCATCTCCAGACAACTTCGCCAAGGCTTAGGGCAGGGCTATGCTTATTACTGCTGTTTCTCCAAATATATGCCATACTAAGCAAGTTGGCACCACTTTGCAACCAACACCAACCACATCAAAGACCAGTGTACTGCATATTCATACTGTCAACACATGAGCAATTCTGGAGCACACAAACTGCACCACAGAGGGTGCAAAAATTGCCCAAATGGTCACCGATTTTATAGGTCTTTTGGAAACCTCTCTAACATTCTGTGGTGTTGAGGTCAATTTAAATTAAACAGACTATTTATCCCCTCAAGTTAGTAAGTTTGCTTTAGTATTGCTCATCTTTTTCTTCCTGCATATGGCTCCAAGTTTCATCCAAATCACCAAAATGTATTACATTAGTGTAATATTTTCCAATCAAAAATACTTAGCTGAACAGGGCAGGAGACGTAGTTCAGGTAAATAGTTAAAAAAAAGCAACAAGTACGGCCTATGTTGTATGCTGCCTCACACCAGTTGTCAACCCCGGGGCAGCTTGAGACATCTCTAGCATCCAAGGGATTAAGTACCATACATAAACAAGTCTAAGACTGTATATGTTTTCACATAATTGCAACCAATGTCTTGGAATAAAAAAGTCAGTTAATTAAAGGGATAGTAATGGATGCTAATAAATGAACCTCCGATTAATGCTCATATATTTTGTTTTATCTTGCACTGTATATTAATCATTGTTGACTTGTAGTTCCAAAGTAATCTAGTTTTAGTTTTAAAGTATCCCCCTCCTGTCCCTTTTACCAACTCAATGCACTCCCCAAGCCGGTCCCGGCAGCGAGGGACAATCTTCAGTGAGCGTAATGAAAATCCTGCCCTCCTTCAAGAGAGTGGGGACAAGGTTTTCATTATGCTCACAGCAAGAAGATTGTCCCTCGCTGAGAGCTGTCCGGTCAAGCAAATGGATACCACATCTGCAGGGAGGCGCATGCAAGAGGTAAAAGGGGTGGGAGGGGGATACTTCCAAATGTAATTACTTTAGAACTACAAGTCGGTCATGATTAATATAAAGTGCAACATGAAACATGTCAATGAGCATTGATAGGAGCTACATTTATTGACACACATTACTATCCCTTTAGCCAACAGAGTCATTCCTCTCTTCTCATTTAACCATACGCAGTGCAGAAACAAAGCTGGACTGTCAGAGTAAAGTGTGGTTCTGCAGCTACCAGTGGTACCAGGATGGAGGGGGGAGGGGCTTTCAGACAGTCTCTGTGGGGATCTGGGGCTAGACAGTGTATGTGTGGATATGTGGCTACCAGAGAGCAAGCGATCAAGGCTGGGGGGGGGGGGGGGGGGTTAATCAACGTGTATAGATGCCATGGGGACAGGTGGGGTTTGGGTTTTTTCATTTCTAAAGTTTTGGAGGCTATGCAGGACCCCTCCTGAGAAGGTTAAGGATTTCCCAGAGCTAGACTCTCTCCTGCTTTCACTCCTACCCAAACTTCCAGGTAGCAGTGGGAGGGATCGGGGAAGCCTCCTCACGTCACCAGAGCTAGGTGACGTGAGGAGGCTTCCCGAGGATCCTGCCCACTCCTACCCGATAGATTAGGTAGGAGTAAAAGCAGGGAAGAGTCTTGCTCCTCATCGTCACCTGCATTGATCTCCCAGCACTATCAGCTCCCAACAATATCTGATTAATTTGAAAAAAAGCTTCATCTGCAGTACAGAAAAACTCTAGGCACCAGGAAGCAATGTCTAATCTTCATGGCGACCTGGGGCCTGGGGTTTGTCGGGCCCTGTCATAAGGCCATTAGGGTTTTCTGGCTATAGAACGGTGGGATGTGTGTGTGTGGGGGGGGGGGGGGAGGCTTTGTGGTGTTACTTCTCATTAAATGAAAACAGTCAGACTATGGCTGGAAGCTTGGTGACTCACACCACTCCCTGGGCAGTCCCTATACAGCCACACATCTATTTCTGTAAGACACACGCAAATCTGAAATTCACAGATTTACACACTTCATTTTTGCCTGCAAAGCTCTCACTAACAGTTTGCTTTCTGTTATATATATTACTAGCAAAAGGGGCACGGCGTTGCCCATGGGGATTAAGCCCTTTGAAGGCATTGAAGGAACCGAACACATTGCACATTTTGTTTGGTATCAAACACATTCTATTGCATGGATACCTCTTTGCCTGTGAAACAGTTAACCGTTTCACTGACCACATGTGGCAAAACCATTGTCAATTAATTTACTGAATAGTCCTCAAACAGTCAAAGGAGTTAATTTCTATGGGCAAGGCCGTAGTCCTTTTGGTAGTATGTTCATAAGCATGTTCTATATAGTGGATCAAGATTATCAATAAGGCTTTGAGTGTCAGAGGGGTACGCAACACATTTCAAATGTGTTGTGTAACCCTGTGTCACTCAAAGGGTTAAGGGAAACGTGTTGTGTGAAAATGGAGACAGACATATGGACAGGTTTAAAAAACATGAAGGAGGTAAAATAGAGAAAGAGGAGAAAGGGTTAATGGGTGCAGAAACAGCTGGAGTTAGTGACATAAAGGGACCCTGTAGGAGTGAACAGGAGTGTCATTGTTAATGTCAGCGTTAACCCTTTGATGCGTTGCATAGCACTGTGGCACTCAAAAGGTTTACAGCACGTTTATTAAAAAGTACTGCATGTCAGTTAGCAGCTTAATTTGCCCTAGGCAGACTCCACTTTCATACAGCCATTAGACCACCCTCTTATCTCCACCCCGGGATAGCTGTAGTGAGTGAGAGCGAGAACCGGTACCATCGCAGCTGTGACCAAGAGCTTCTTGTCAATGGTAGGTGACACCCTAACCCCTACAGTATCCTA